>CP135582.1:3198549-3247675 GCA_032401905.1 Swietenia macrophylla
ATTTCAAATAAATTATTTAATATTTATGTATATAAAATTATAACTATTATAAAATTATAATTGTCATATATTAAATATGTGATATAATATTTATTAGTTATGTTAAATTAAAATTTTTAATTATTATTAAACATATTATATTTAAATTAATCTTTATTTAACAAAATAAAAACACATTCCCACACGAATACAATCCAATAATTCAAATTCCCCTCCCTAACATAAATTTTGGTATTTTGTTTTAATTTTTTTTAAAAAAAATTATTTTACAAAGATCTTTTTCCAGGAGAAATTACCCAAAATTGCATCTGTAAAACCCTTCCCAGCGTTTTAGTTTCTCAAATTGTAAATTTAGCAGTGTTTCATTCCATCAGCATTGTAAATGATGGTGTTATAACATGAAAGATGTACAAACAATCGTTTTTCCAGGAAGTTTTCTTCATGCTGACTTCCTTTCACCAGTTTGTGTATTGAACGATCAAGAAGATGAGATTATACAGTGTGTACATACAAGCTGGAATTTGCTATGAATGCAAGGAAGCTGCACATGATGCAAGGATATTAAGAGATCACGAAGACCCGGAGCTCCCCTCTGTCCCCTCTGGTGATGCGGGTATCATTTTCAAGATAGGTGACTTCAAATTCACTGCTCCTTGTATCAGCTGGAGGCCTTAATGCATCTGGAAGCCGAGGTAGCTCTAGTGGTGGAAGTTGGGATAGGTTCCCTGTTGTTTTTACTGTTGTCTTCTCGAATGTTATTTTAATCTTTGCAGATCCTGTTCAGTTACAAGCAAAAGATTTACCAGAAAAAGTGTTTCTTCCTTGACATGGAATCATGTGTGGATGCTACAGAAATTGGAGTGTGAAAAATGAGATCAGAAGGAGCACCAACCTACGAGTTCAAATTTGTGGGCTAATGTGGCAGTCACTTCAACAGGTGGCAGGGGCCATGGAGCACCCAATTCAAGTTCTACAATGTTATCAAAATCTTTGCTTAATACATCAATTCGTTGAAAGACCTGCACCCGCAACAAATTTCATTCAGATTGTAGGAAATTCATAAATTTAACCTGTAAAGAGTCAGCCATTTCTTCAAATTAACAGTGATGAGATTATTCGTATTTCCATTCGTAATACAATAGGAGGAAACTGTCTTCTGGGTTCTTATTTTTTGGCCATTTTGCCTGAGTGCCTTGCATCCAGGTAAAGTGCTTCTGGTTTTTTATTTTGGATTGAGAAAACATGCTTTTGCCCAAGGCTGTTACAATTAACAAATAACAACTGTGCCAAAAGTAAATACAAAAGGGCCGGGAGCAATATAAAAAGAGGTCAAAGTAACATACCTGGCCAAGGGTTATGGGAAGTAGCCTTCCAGTGGGTGGTCCAGGGCGACTCCCACCAATACTGCGAGCTGAGAATGCACTGCTGTATAGTAGTCTCCATCTTCCTTGCAGTTTGTCAAGATCGACTGAGAGGTCTACTGGTCCTCCAACAGCTTCAAGATCCTTGGCAGCAGCTTCTGCCTTCTGCAGGTCATCTGTATTTGCAGCAAGGCCTCTATTTAGCCCAGAAACAGCACTCTGCATTTGACCGACCACTCATCAAGATACTACCAAAAAGAATAACAGTAAGCACATAAACTTCACAGAGACCCCTTCATGTTTATCTGTGTGACTATGTCTACACTTACAATTCTAGTGACATAGATTTGGTTTAAAAATGTAAAATGTTAGTGGTACTAGTTTAAAAATCATCCCAACAGTTTTGAAGATGAAGACACTGCATCAAAAGCAAAGATAGTTTAGGGGGAACAAAGTCATCAACCCCGTTGCTAAAATGGGAAATTCAAAGAATCACTTTGCACCTGAATTATTTGCATTCATCTTAAGCTCATTGGAAAATTTCAACGAGTTAAATCCTTGCATATATTAATGATTATAAAAACAACTTAAAACATAAGTAAGAAATTGACATTTTCAATATTTCTCAAATCCATATCCCTGAAGAGTACTTTACGATTTTAATCTAACAGTCAAACTATGTCATATGCTAAAGAAATGATCATTATGATCTTTGTTGGGGGATTACATATGGATTTTGCACACATGACAGAACCCTTTTCATATCCAATAGAATCTGTACACCACACTTGCCTTATCATGCAGATATCATTACTGCTCGCCTTCAGTCATACTCGAACCCCACAGTCTTCAATCATAACTTAATCTTTTGCAGCCTTGTTAACAAATCAACTGAAATTCCTCAATTTCAATTCAAGTAGCAATGCAGATTTGCTGCCAGCATTCTGTTCTGTGACAAAGTTTGCAGTCTCTGGATAAATATTTCACCAATTGCCCCACAAACAACTCTCAACTAGTGCAAATAGCTTTTGTGCCTAAAAAGTAAGTTCGGCTGCAGGTAGTTGAGCCCTTGCATCAGTTAAAAGAGGGCACCAGATCCCATCTCTTTAGATTTATTGTTGCATGCGCTCATGGTATGGGAAATGAAAAGAGATTACATAATTACAAACTCAAATTACCAATCACACAGTAAAAGCAAGTTTTCAGAATTCCACAAATTTTGGTTGTAATTCTGAATCAACTTTCATGCAGCTGCATAGCTAGTAAACTGCTACAAAATTCTCCCTCATATAGGACCAAATCCTAAGCCATTAAATTATCAGTCAGCTTATTCAATCACGCTCTTGAGCATCTCTGCAGCCTTAATTTGTCGCCCTAAACTCATGTACACTGACTATTTAGTTTGTTAAAATTTCACACACAATGATCAGATTCTGAAATATCCTTTCACTCATGTTTCTATTTGTTTCAGTGATCATAATCACCAGCATAAACTACATCAAGAACCCCACTTCTTTTTCACTCTTTCATCAAACAGTACTAGAAGGCCACACATGAGTGTACAACTCCCTACCAAATAACACCCCAGTGCGACACACCCCCACTTCCAAAGAAAATGCTGGAGTTTGGCTCAATTTTCCTAAATGTGATGGAGCCAATAAAGAAAAACAGATTAACAAGTACAGAAGAAGACAGTTCAAGGCTTAAACAAAAATTAAGCATTTCAAAGCTGAGAACTGTTTTAAAAAACACATGTGACGGCTTTCTTATACCGTCCTCGTGTAAATGAATGCATTAGCACTGTAAAATAAAGTGGATCCATACTTGCAAAAACCGTAAACATCTCTCCTATTTCCCTCTACCTCATCAAGCATTAGAATAGTAGTATAGGTTATCTATGAGTTAGTTACTCATTCCATATTCAAGAAGTTCAACAGGCTGGAAAAAAATCTCAACCCAGAACAACTGAAATTAACATCAGATACTTCCTATACCATAGCATGGCAGACAATGTTCTATGAAAATCATTTCTCAGATCATGCTACAGCAACTTATTGAACTTGGCAATCAAGAATTGAGAACAGTAACAAAGCAACCAAACTAATCTTCCTTCAATCAACTTAGTATTTTCCTGTGTGAATTAAACAATTTCAATTTTGGCCATAAATCCACAAGCATGACAAGAATCAATAAGCAAGAATAACAGAATTCACAAGTCTATCACAAAAATTGTTAGCATCATCCAAACTCACTACATTGATGCAGGGGTACCTACGACTGATAAGTAACAAATTCAAAAGCACCTAGTTCACAGAATTAGAAGTATGAACACATAATTCAGCACTTGGAAAAAAAACCAACTAAAGATGTAATAACTGCCCAGAATCAATGTTCAAGAAACAAGAACTACCCAATTCACAAAATTATCAACTACGACACACAACTAAGCAAATGAGTGCTAAATCAAACAAAAGCTCATATTAAACAGAACTTTATGATAAGTGTGTTCCCATGTAAATTAGATGATTCCATTATAAACATAAATGCACCAGACAAGAAGCAATGGAACAGGAATAACGAAATTCACAAGTTAGTACAAAGTTCAAACTCAACTATGTCAAGAAAATGGGCGACCTACAATTGGGAAGTAACAAATAAAAATAAAAGAACCCAATTCACAAAATTAGAAGTATGAACACATAATTTAGCACTTGGGAGCAAAAACCAGGTACATGGACGAAATATGTGGCACAGATTCAATATTCAACGAAACAAGAACCACCTAATTCCCAAAATTATAAGCTAAAACGCGTATGTAAGCAAATGGAAGCTAAACAAAACCTTACCAGCAACTTGAGCTTCAAGGAAGCAATGAGCTCACTCTTGTTGCCTTCAGAATCAGGAGGAGGGGGGTCAAGCACAGATACCTCATCAAGGGCTGACCTCAAAACAAGACTTCTACTTTGATATTGATTAACATTGAAAAGCAAAGGATGTCGTCTTGGGGATTGAAAAGAGAGAGTTTTCGTAACCGTATGAGTTTTAAAGGGAGGAAAGCAATCGGTGGCAGAAGAATATAAAGATGATGACGATGATTTAGAAAGAAACGTCGGCGAATGAAAGAGAGAGCTTAAAGAAGCCATGCGGATTTCAGGCTTTCAGGCCTTTACCTTTTTTGGGAATGGATTTCGTTGTTGGCGGTGGGGTTTTATGTGGCCACCAGAGAAGAGAAAGGAGTGGCAGCAAGCAACCAATGATACCAAGACAACTGATTGTTGTTCTGTGACGATTCTGTGATGACATGTCTCTTCTATGTTTACCCTCTAATTTCTGTAGGATCTTCGTCCTAAAACAAAATGGAAATATCTTCGTTCTTTTTATTTTTACACGTGAAAAATCAAAGAAAAACGGAAAGACCATAGTACCCTTCATGGTCCATGGATAAAGCGGTAGTACGCATACGAATCATGTTTCTGTGTACAGAGCACCAAAACCCTCCCAAAAAGATTCAAAACTCAAAATCATATTGATTTCCCTCCCAATTCAACACTCACCATTTGAACTAAAACACAAAGATTTCAGATGCAATCATCCAAAAATTAATTCACTCAAATTTAATTTAATCTTGCCAAAATATTCATGTCTTCTCTATCAATTCACCGGCAAAGGGACCGCGGCGGTGGCGGCACCACAGGCACAAAAACCCTAACCCCAAATTCAATCTCCAGAAAAACCCCTAATTCAGTCCTCAAAAAATCATCTTCAGGTAAAGAAATCCCCAAGCCCTTTACTCGCTCCCAGAAGCCCGTGATCAAGTCAGTGTCACGTGTTGAAAAGGCGGCTGGAGAGAACGGCGATTCACGCGTTCGGTGGTCCACGTCATCGGCCCCAAGAGGTAGGAGTCAGAGTCCGTCAGAATGCATTAGGGTTTATAGTGATTTTAAGAAAGATAAGGTTTCTAGGGTTCCTGTTGAAAAGAAGGGATTTAGGCATTTGTGTGTCAAAGGGACTGAATTGGGTGGTAACGAGAAAAGATGTTTCAGTGACTTGAAAGAAAATAAAGGGTTCGGCATCGATTCGGAGAAAAAGACTGAGAATGAGAGGAAGTTAAGTGGGGTTAGGTTTTTAGGTAGTAATAATGGTAAAGGTGTTAATTTGAGCTCAAATTTGGGGAAATCAAGTGGCACTACTGTTAGTAGGAAGTTTGAGAGTAGTAATGAAAATAGTTGTTTAGATTTTGGCTTAAAAGTTGAAAATTCTGGTAAAGTTAATATTTTTAAATCTGCTGTCAAAATTGAAAAGATTGACGCTTGCATTGATTTGGGATTAAAGGAGTCTGATGAGAAAACTTCAAGTGATTCAAAGGTTTCAGAGACTTCAAAAGAGAAGGGATTGAGGAAAGAAAGTGTTAGTACTGGGGCTGTTTTCAAATGTCCACGTAAGCTTCATGAGAAGCTCACTTTTCTGGAAGGTAAGGTGAAAAGGATTGCATCTGATATTAAGAGAACTAAGGAGATGTTGGATATGAATAATCCGAATGCAACTAAAGTGATTCTTTCTGATATTCAGGAAAAGATTACTGGTATTGAGAAGGCCGTGGGTAACGTTGTAGGTGATTCAGGGGCCAAAATTGTTGGCCCAAAAAGTGTGGGAAACAACGGAGGACGCAAGATTGTTGAGAAGAGCCAAGATGAGAGAGTGGACAATGTGGAAGGTTCAGTTAAGGAATTGAAGAGTGAAGAACTTGAAGCTAGACTGTTTCCACATCATAAGTTGCTAAGAAATCGAATGTCAATGAAACCATCATCAGAGAATTCTCAAAATGATGAAATTGATATTGAAGGACCTAGTAATAATTTAAAGGTGGAGGAAAAATCGTTGAACCCTATTGAGCAGAACCCAATAGCATTAGAATTTTTTGCTTCATTGGATAAGGGTCAAAGTAAGGACACTGCAAGGAATGGGCAGTTTGATATAGAGTGTGGTGAAGTTCTTGAAACAGATGGCACTGCAAACTCTGAAGAACAAGGTTTGTCTGGAATGTTCAGAGGAAAAGGTAATGCTGAGCTCATTCTCACTTCTGATGAAAGGCTTGCTGAGTTTGATGATCAGGAGAATAGAAAAGAACAGATGATTGATGAGGAGATTGAAGACCCTTGCATTTATCAGTTGCATGAAATAGGCCAAAAGACTTCAACAGGAGGATGGTTTGTGTCAGAAGGAGAGTCAGTTCTTCTTGCTCATGATGATGGCTCCTGTTCTTACTATGATATTGCTAATTGTGAAGTACGTAATCTTGTCTCTGTTTAAGAACCTTCATGTTGTCTTGAATTAGTGAAAACATCAATTTGCCAAATTTTCCATTGAATATGCTTTTGATCGCTTTACTAAGAACACTTCTAAGATGCAGCTTTTTGGAGGTCTTTCTACCAATTTCTTATAAATGTTGTTTGACTTTATGAGTTGATTATATCATTTTCTTTTCTTTTATGGATGCTCTTTCTTTTTGCCAAAGCTTGTATCTAAGCATGGTTAGATAGAGAGCCTGTAGTTTCCTTTATAGTAATGATTGATGGTGTAGGATCTGGGATTTGTTTCCTTTAATTATGTCCATTTTGTTCAAGGATAAGGCTGTGTACAAGCCCCCGACTGAAGTTTCACCCAGTATATGGAGAGATTGTTGGATAATCCGGGCTGCTAGTGCAGATGGTTGCTCAGGAAGATATGTTGTGGCTGCATCTGCTGGAAGTACTCTTGATTCAGGATTTTGCTCATGGGATTTTTATAACAAAGATGTGCGAGCTTTCCACATTGAAGGTGGAGGAACAGCCACTTCAAGAAATGTTCTTGGACCTTTAACCAATACCAATATGTATAGAAGAAATGCTTTGTCTAGTGTCATGGCACCAGAAACTCGGCAATGGTGGTATAAACCATGTGGACCTCTTATTGTCTCAGCGGTCAGTTCTCAAAGGGCTGTTACAATCTATGATATCCGAGATGGTGACCAAATAATGCAATGGGAGGTTCAAGACCTCATATCAACAATGGATTATTCTAGCCCTCTGCAGTGGAGAAACAGGGGGAAAGTAGTTGTTGCCGAAGCTGAAACAATATCCTTGTGGGATGTGAACTCTCTAAATCCTCAAGCATTGCTCTCTGTTTCTTCATCTGGGCGAAAAATTTCAGCTCTTCATGTTAATAATACTGATGCTGAATTAGGTGGAGGGGTTCGGCAAAGGTGAGACTTCCATATCCTTCTTTCTGCAGTTATCTCATACCCTGATATATTCTGCATTTTCTAGTTTACTTGTTGCTCAGTCAAGCATATGTTACCTTGGAATTTTCTACATAATCGATGCTTTCGTTTATGTGCATGTGCACATGCCTTTTCATGATTGCTTGCTTGTCCCTTATCTTTTATTAATTTTTCCTATTAATTATGCCATTCGTGGTAATAATACTAGCATCCCAAGACCTATGAGTTTACCTTGCACAGATGTATAATTAAGCACGCATATGAAAACGCTATGGCATTGTTCTGCTGCTGCTAAAGTAATTCATATTTGAAATACAGAGCGACTTCCGAGGAAGTTGATGGAAATGATGGTGTGTTCTGCACTCCTGATTCCATAAATATAATGGATTTTCGTCACCCATCTGGTGTTGGTCTTAAGATCCCAAAACTTGGTGTGAAAGTGCAGTCAGTTTTCTCTCGTGGGGATTCTATCTTTATTGGTTGTTCTAACGTGAAGTCAAGAGGAAAAAAGCAGCCCTCTTCACAAGTGCAACAATTCTCACTGCGAAAACACAGGTTATGTAGCACTTACTCTCTGCCAGAAAACAGCGCACACTCTTATTACTCAGCGATAACACAAGTTTGGGGAAATTCAAACCTTGTCATGGGTGTTTCTGGGCTAGGACTCTATGTTTTTGATGCCTTGAGGGATGATGGATTCCAGTTCTTCACAAGTGATCATAGCAGTATCCAAAAAGTTAGAGAAATTATCGGCCCAGATGACTTATATGCCCCTTCTTTTGATTACCTGGCATCTCGGGTTCTCCTTATATCAAGAGATCGCCCAGCACTTTGGAGATACTTACCATAGGTACTGTATGATACATGCTTTAAAACTCCTGTAATTTGGCTTTTGAGAACTATCAGCATGACAAAACTCTTGCCCATGTCTGTTTATTGCATGCTTTGTAGACAATAAAAGTAATTTTTGCTATTTAAACATTTTAAATTCTATATATAAAGGATTTAATTGTTAGTGCTGAAAGAGAAACATGAGTAACATTTAGATCTTTAAATTTTAATAAAATTAAAAATAAAAGGCATACACTTTATGTTTTCTATGCAATTTATGTCATTAAAGTTAACAATATAGTCGATTTTAGGAGTTTAACCACCGTACTTTGGTTGTTGGATTGTCATTCGTGTAATTAAATAAGTGTATACTTTGGTTGTTGGATTGTCATTCTTGTCATTAAGTAAGTCTATGCAATAACACAACGATAGTGGTGTTAAAGGGGCTCGGCAAAAGATAGGAGCTCGTCACGAGCTCGGGCTAGGTCAAGCCTGTGAGTTTCTATAACATTTTATTATTTAAATAATATTATTTTAATAAATATATGAGTTTAAAAATATTTAATTATTTAAATATTAATAAAATATTATAAACTCGCGTTATTTCTATACGGTTTATTAGGGTTCAAGCCTATGGCTGTGTCGAGCTTAGCAATTTTTTTTCAGATCAAGCCTAGCTCAGCTTGTGAGTGCATGTGCAAGCTAATATTTTCCGAGTCTGACCTGTTTGACATCTCTAACAAGAGGGTCAATAAATATAGTGATTAATGACATGTTGAACATCAATTCAACGAGTACCAAGACGAGAAGCGCATGCCCCATTGTTATTTTCTTCCTTTGGGCACTTGGATAAACACACAATCGTGGCAACAAACCTGCCATATATAAAATGGTTAGTTTTCAAAGTCATGAATTAATCAACCATTTAATTCATTAGCCAATCTGCCAACTGTTTTGTTTTCCTTTTCAATTTGGACCCCATGATTCATATTGCTTCCTTATAAAATTTTGAATTAAAAGGATGCCATTTCTAGATTATGCCGCTCTAATGATGTGAGACAAACACCAATTAAGGTGCCCTTCCTTAGTTTGTATAATTGGACCAATATTTAAAGTGGGTAGCTTGTATAATTATTTAAAGTGGGACTTAATAAATTATAAATTTAATGCAATAAACAATGAAGGTACGTGGTTACCGTCGTGAATTTAATTCCAACAGAACGCAGTGGATTGTACACCTCGTGTTGTTATGGGAAACATTAATTAAAATAATTTAAATAGAAAAATATTGACATAGATTGGTTAGATGTATACATATAAAACTTTCCCACAAGGGAATTGCCCCATAAGTAGATGACGATATTAAAAAAGTTCATACCAAAACCTTGAAAAATAACTAATGTTTAATTTAGATGATTCAGGATGATGTAGACTCAGATAACTTGTACTTGTTAACAATTATTATCTTGCACCAAAGAGCATGGAATAGTTACAGAACAACAACGGGGCAATCACCCATTGGTCCAGAAACCATGAACCAGGGAAAGTTATCCCTTTATTGGATTCGATCATGGTAGTTATGATGGTTATTGGTTGGGAAATTGCTTTTGCCTTTCCCTTGTGGGCAATCTAAATTGTGGCCTTTGAATGCTGGCAAGTTAGCTTGGAAGGAGAAGAAAAAGCACTTTTTTTAACAAGTTCAAATAGATAGAAGTGCTTCCCAATGTTCTCATGCTATTAACAGTATACTATGGGGTCCCTACTTCATCGTTTATTTAATATCTCTAGTCCATATAAAACGAAAGGCTGGCTGTGTTATACATTCCAAGGAGAGGAAAAATCGACACACGAGGAAGATGGGAAAAGGATGCCATCCTTTGCTGAATGGAAGAGGGAAAGTTGGGAAATACGGTCATGGGCTGAGTTCAGCTGAGATGCAGTCACTGGCTAGCGTATGCGAGACTTTGTTGCCTCCTTTACCTTCGTTATCGGAGGGAAAAGACGACAACACCGCCGCCGTTGAGTATTTTTACAAAGCTTCTGCAGCTGAAGCTCCAATCCCAGATGAGGTAACCAAACTAACCACTCTTTCTTCTCTCACAAATTCTTCTGCCATGCATGTTCAATAAGTTTGTATCCTTTTTGGAAGGGCAGATAGCAGAGATTCTGGTGAAGAGAGGATTGATAGAAGCTGTGATTCTGGTAAGAGTGGTTCTGACGTTGCTGTCTACTAGGTTGGGGACGTTGCTGCTTTGTGGGGGGCATAGTTTCAGCGAGAAATGGCCATACGTGAACAACTTCTCAAGTATGCCATTGGAGAAGAGAGAAAAGGTCTTGCAGAAGTGGTTCAAACACAGGTTTTTGACGCCTATTAGACTTGCATTTGTCTACATCAAAATTATATGCCTCCTCGTTTTCTTCTCCCGGGTAACATATTATTCTCCTCCTCACTCCCTTGTAACTTTATTATTTATTACATTATATAAACAATAAAAATATATTTTAACATATATAAGTGAGGTAAATAAAGAAAAATGGATTTTAAAACAATTTTAGAGGTCTCAATACCATCACTCTTTTGAAAAATAATAAGAAATGTGTAGGTGGGATGTGCTTATCATGCTATTTGTACATGAATCTAGTAATTATTTAAGCAACATATGATAATAAAAAAATAGGGAAAATAAAAATAGAATACACAAAATAATTTCATAGAACACCAAAGATCTTCCCTTTTCTTGGAATCATTCCATACAGAGAGGGTAATTTTTTCTTTTTTTTATTGGTTTTGGGTGAAAATCTACTAAAAGAAGTGATTTGGAACACCCAAACAGACCCTTTCTCGTTTCTTTCCTTTAGTTTTTTCTCGCATGGTGTTAAAAGCAGCTTTTACTCATTGGATATAACAATTTTATGCCCACAAGCAATTGGGAATTCCATAAAATATACAACAAATCTAGAAAGGAGTTCAAACGTCGTTATCATTTAGAATTCGCTTGTTGATTTACCATTAAGAATAGGAAGCTCAAATTAGTTTATGGAAACATGATTATCTAATTGAAATCAAAAATGATTTTCTTTTTTTGTTTTGGGAATTTGATTGATCATATGGAGATGTTCACTTTTACTATAGCTCTATGTATTTTGTGGATACATATACATATAGAGATTTTTATTTGTTTATTTTTAAAAAATTATTTGTGACTCTTACGGGCACCCTTCTTTAATTCAAATCAAAGATCAAGTAAGATTCAATCTCAAAATAATTATATTTGATCAATTTTTTGAATTAATTATATTTTATTTGTTGCTTAATGCTAATCAGCTTACATGTAAAGGTTTTTTCCACTGAAGTGCTTAAGCACATCCAATTCACAATGGGTTGAACTTAAAATTTCCCTCAACGTTTCTTCTTCAGGTTGATGAAAATGGAAATAATCCAGCGTGGGAAGCTATTAATTATCATTTACAGGATGATGAGAAAGTGCCCGAGATTCAAGAGAGGCCTCTTCAGAAGGGAATAGTTGAAACTATGTATGAAACTGAGTCAACTATTCTACAATCTCTCAACCGGAAAGGTCTCCAGGTTACCAAAGATTCTAAACAGAACGTCTACAAAATCGAATGTGATGTTGTAATTGTTGGTTCTGGCTGTGGCGGAGGTGTTGCAGCCGCTGTACTGGCAAGTTCCGGGCAGAAGGTGGTGGTCATCGAGAAAGGGAACTACTTTGCTCCTCCGGATTACTCTTTTCTTGAAGGTCCCTCACTTGATCAAATGTATGAATCAGGAGGGATCCTTGCAACTGTTGATGGAAACATGATAATTCTAGCAGGATCGACGGTGGGCGGTGGCTCAGCTGTCAACTGGTCAGCGTGCATCAAGCCACCAAAGTCTTTGCTTCAGGAATGGGTAGAGAACCATAAGATTCCACTCTTTGGTGGCCCCGAGTATCGTTTTGCCATGGATGCTGTGTGTGAGAGAATTGGCGTTACAGAGAATTGTGTAAAGGAGGGATTCCAGAATCAAGTGCTTCGCAGAGGGTGTGAAAATCTTGGTCTTGAAGTTGAAAGGGTACCACGAAATTCTTCGGAGAATCATTACTGTGGATCTTGCAGTTTTGGCTGTAAAACAGGAGAGAAAAAAGGGACAGATAGAACATGGTTGGTTGATGCTGTAGATCATGGCGCAGTCATCTTAACAGGATGCAAAGCTGAGAGATTCTTATTGGAAAAGAGCACGAATGGAAGCATTAGGACAAAAAAATGCTCAGGAGTGATCGCAAAAGCATTAAATGAAAACATCACAATGAAATTTCAGATTGAAGCCAAGGCAACAATCTCAGCATGTGGGGCTCTTCTGACACCCACTCTAATGATCACTAGCGGATTGAAGAATCGGCATATTGGACGGAACCTTCACCTTCATCCTGTTTTGATGGCCTGGGGATACTTTCCTGACTCAAACACAGAGTTCAAGGGAAATGTCTATGAGGGTGGAATAATCACATCAGTCAACAAGGTCGGTTCAGGATATTCCGATGTACGAGCCCTAATAGAAACTCCTGAATTGTCACCAGGAAAATTTTCTGCACTATTCCCTTGGGAGTCTGGAACAGACATAAAGCAAAGGATGCTGAAGTATGCAAGAACTGCTCACTTTATAACAATAATTAGGGATCGGGGTTGCGGAGAAATTAAGACGGAGGGAAGGATAAGCTACAAATTTGATTCACTCGACAAAGAAAATTTGAAGGCAGGACTGAGGCAGGCATTGAGAATTTTAATAGCAGCGGGAGCGGCAGAAGTTGGCACTCATCGGAGTGATGGGCAGAGACTCAAATGTAAAGGAATTGACAAAGAAGAAGTGGAAGAGTTTCTGAACACAGTTTATCCAGCAAAGGGGCCTAAGTCACAAGTGGAGAACTGGATGATGTATGGCTCTGCCCATCAAATGGGAAGCTGTAGGATGGGGATCAGTGAGAAAGAAGGTGCGGTTGATGAGAATGGGGAGAGTTGGGAAGCAGAAGGCCTATTTGTTTGTGATGCTAGCGTTCTTCCAAGTGCCGTTGGTGTCAATCCCATGATCACCATCCAGTCCACTGCTTACTGTCTCTCAAAGAAGATAGCATCCTTAAGAAGAGAACAGTCCTCTTAAGTTGATTAATTCCTCTTATTCTTCTTCAATGATGCAGAAATGAACGCTAAAAATATTAAATACAATTCCAATATTTTTTAGAAGAAAAGACAATTCTGAATTGAAAATCATTTTAAACTTTGACATGCAAATTTTTGTTGTCTTGAAAGGAATGGATATGGAGTTCTTTAAATTGCACATATGAATCTCATCAGTGAGACAAATATTGTTTGAAGAAAAGGTGTGAGGCAAGAGGGTTCTTTCTCTACCGACATGAAAGGAGCTGAAAGAGCTGAAATAGAAGCTAACCAATCCTAGAAGCAACAAACAGACTTCCTATGTTGGTCAACCAACTAGTTAAATTGATGCTCTTCAAAATCAACGAAATTTTAACATTCTCAAGATTCATACACGGAGACAATGCAAAGAAACAAACTGCCAAAACTTTTGGAACCGGAACTGGGAAAAAACCGTAGTTTCAGACCTTGTTATGCAGAAAAGGATCCGGATGAAGGGAGGAAACAAAGGTGCTCTGGTCTCCGCGGTTTTGAATAAGCAAACCAAGAAAAATGTCATTCGGTTAGTGTTCCATTTTGCTGATACATGACGAAAAATGGTCGCCTAGAGCATCCTTGATTTCTTAGGATTCTGGGTTTTATTTGTTTATTCGATTTTTCTCCATTTGGAGCTCTGGCAGCGGCTGGCTTTTGATTCGCTTATGTTCATTTCTGCAGCAGTTCTTATGATACGGCTCATTCTGTTCAAATTTATGGTCTAATCCTAGTTGGTACAAAGCCAGCTAGCAGTCCAGCGATTATGTGTTCTTACAGTTCGAATCATTGAAAAAAATTTGTTGAGTAAATTTGTATCTTGTTTTCATGTTGGTATTAAGAATAATGATACTTCGTGTTAGCAGTTCTTAAATGTGCCACGCTTTTAGTCCTGACCATGGACTGAAGAATCTAGCTTGTTGGCACGTGCTGTCCCTAGCTTGGAGATCGCCAATTAGGATTAAAAATGAACTTCTGTAAAAGATGATAAAATGTGCTAAAAAGACCATTCCTCTGCATTCCGGCGGCTCCAAACCAAAAAGAGTATACTTTCATAAAGAGGTCTGCTTCCTCTGGAAATCGCTCAAACAGAGAAGAAAGGCTCTTGAGCCGGCTTTATCCATCGTGATGAAGAAAGAATCAGTTTGCAAGGAAAGGGTAAGGCTCTCTTTCATTAGTGACTTTTATTATAAGAAACTCTCAGAAAACAAATTGAATTCACTAGAAAGTAGAAGAGAAATAGTGGTCCAATGCAGCAGTTTCATTAATTGGTATAAGCAGCTCCAAGTAAGAATGGCAAATATACAAGCATAGATGATGCTTTCTAGTTTCTTCATTACACTTGGAGCTTTACAATGGACCATTTCTTGGTTCTGTGATCGATTACTGATAAGGAGATCCTCCCCGTTGTTGTAATAAAATGTGGATCCTTCTACCTTTTGGTAGCAGAAAATACGGCATTCCCATTCTGTCAGCCATTGTGGGCTTATGTTCATTTATTCAAAGAAACAACCTCAGCAGTCAGAATCTGTCTCTCGAAATGGTAAAGGAACCGCCTTCACGGCCCTGAACTTGCCAACATTGTTCAGATGTTCATTCTCCAGCCTGTTTTAGAAGGGTTTCTTAGTACATTTATCGTCAAAAGAGCCATGAATTATGAATAAACCATATACTAATTAAGGGGATTATGATTCTCAAGGATTTGTAATTTACATGGTCTTTCTTGTCTAATATTTAGCATATGTGATTGCAGCTAATGTGAAATGTTTGGGATAGAAAGTACCTGTAGAAATTCCAATGCCCTCGTCTGATCACTTCTAATGAAGCCATGAAAAAATCTAGCATACGCCACTCAACAGTGTTAATACGGAACCGCATCACAGTCTCCACCCAAGCAATTCTTAGAACTACATTCAAGGCCTACAATCCAATTTCTCACTCTGTTAGTAACTTTTTCAAGTGTTTGAACAGAACGCCAAATATTACTCTGGAAAGAGAACTCACAATTGAGATGTAGTAGATGCTTTTGTTCTTCAGAATCAAATCATCTCTAAGCCAAGGGTTCCTGGAATTCGGGTTCAGAAGCCCCCAATCTTTGACAAAATCCCAGTACAATTGATAAACTGTAGCCACCACAGAAGTTACCAGGGCTACACTAAACTATAGGTGGTTGCTCTGCCTAGCGTATGTTATCCTTGCACCGGCTGCTACCATGGCTGAAACATACTTCCCCATGTTTGCCAAATTGGTTGGGTCACATTCATGGAGCCATCGCCTTGCACACTGGTAATCAAATTGAAAGGTCTGGTGTTAGTCATGATATAGAATGCAATGGAAACATTTTCAGACATTCACATGGAAGAAAATATACAATTAATTTGCCAGTAGGAGCATGAGTTTACCTGCATGGCGCGCCAATAGTATGGCAAAAATGAGATGATATAAGCTAGTTCCCTGTAAAGTCTTCCACTCTTGCAGGTTTCATATTGGTGTGTTTTGAAATTTCCGGCAAGAAAGTAGCAGGCTGTCGATTCTAAGTGTCTCAACAATGGAACCTGGAGTGAAAATAATTGTTGATGATCAAAGATAATATACATAGTCAGAGGATAATGAAATTGAGAGAACTTTATGACCTCATTGGTCACCGCGAAGATGGAGGGCAAAGGATAGGTGTTTGATAGACAAAAATTATTGCAATGTAATTGTATTGCAGGTTAGAGTGATTACCTGACTAGTAAGTTGGTCAGCCATGAAAAAGTCTAACATCAAAACCTGCACTCGTGTAGATGATGCTTTAGTTACTAGTTCTAAATTACCAAATGAAAACCATCCTTGTATTGAACAAAATTTAAGTGTACGTACCTTATAAAATGGTGAGCAGATTATGTTACGTATGATACAAAGGAAGCAGTAGCGGGTTGGACGATAAAAGATGTCAAATGGGCATATGAGCAGGCAAATGGAAAACTGGAAATGCAAGAGAGTAGGAATTAGTTCATAACTCTTCAAAGCCAGGTAAGAGCTTTGATTGAAGTATTCTAACATTTATCATAGGCAACTAAATTCTCTTCCGTGGGAAGTAATGGAACTAACCAGAAGGAGAATTCCAGGAATGGTATCAACTTGGCTTGGGGAAAAGCCCCTAGCTCGTAGGAGGAGGTGGACAACCATTGCCCCAACAACAGCAGTCATGAAAGTGGTACAAATGAGAAAGGCATCTCTATACTTGAGTGCAGTCTTGGGTGAAAATTCAAAAATGAAGATGTAGTTGATCCTCGTGCTCTTCCACGTGAACAAATTGCAGCCATACACGAATAAGTGCAAGCACAATAATGCAAACACGCTGCATAAAAACATAAATTTTTGCATTTGGTTCTGAGTTACTGCATATTAATAATGCATCCTATCTTTCACTTGTTGAAAATCCCTCAATTCCCAGAGACCATATTAAGCTTGGTCTTTTAGATGTATGAATGTGTACGCTAAATCCAACAGTGATGGATATTAATGGCCCTCCGAGCCCACTGTAATAACAGGTAGGACTCCAGCCCATTTAGTATGTATTTCATGTTTTCTTTAATGTCTGCTATGAGTGTACTTGTCAAGCGAAGGACGGTATGAAATGCTCACCTGAAAACCGGGTAAACAGTTTCCATGTAAGCCACTTCAGTGCTAGCGGAAAATATACCAGATAAGTGAGCCAGAAATGCATATACGCAAAACAATGATACAAAACAACCCGTGAACAACCCTGCAAAACACGACAAGAACAAGGAAAACTCAACTCATATCATGCTTTGACAATACATTCTCCGAAATATCAGCCTCAACATTTGGTGCGGAGGGGTGGCTAAAATATGCACTATCCTTAACCTTAGCATCGTGAACAACAACCAAATTAAATTGTTTCTACTAGTGGCACTAATGAAGGTTGCTCAATTTGGCATTGTGCTATAGAAATTTATGTTAACGTATACATTTTAGATGCTTGCCAAAGAAAAGCATAGAGAATAAAACAAAATGAAAAACCTATTTTAAGATCACACGTTAAGAGTAATAACTTTTTAACTTTTTTCTTTTTCTTTAATCGATGATGAATACAACTACTCTTTTTAAAATGGCTTTAACAATCCACTAGGGCTGCCTGCTTTATGAAAACCCTAAATAAGAAATGCAATATAGTGATGTGATTCATGAATGGGGTGAGTCTATTCTATTAGTTTTTTTGTTAATGCCAGTGGGAGAAGGAGATGAATGTGTGTTTACCAACAAAAAAAGTGACCATGTGAGAATCCTTCTGTTGCTGGGGTCTCAAGAATTTCATTGCCTTTTTCCTGTCATTGTTGGCGAAGTGCTTTGTGAATATGGACTCCACTTCATCCATGAGTCTTAATACCTTATCAAAGCCAAATATAATAACATTACACTTAATTACCAATTAAAAACAACTGTATATGTGCTAATTAGTTTGTCTGATTGCCATTAATTTGCTATTCAAGGGACATGTTAAATGTAATCAAGTTTACCTTGTCAGAACTTATGAAACGGGATCTCTTCACTACTTGTAGATAAGTTGCTGATGCCTTTTGGTTTGATACCTGTCCACGTGAAAAATAAGTAACTTTTCAATGTATTAAGACATGCTTAAAACGTAATGAGAAATTTAATGAATTAATTCTTCAAAAGCTAGTGATAAATTCAATCATAATTGAAGGAGACTAGATTGCTATTTAAACCATTCACTTCACTTTCATCCTTTATCATTGAATCACCCATTTTACTTTTATTTTCTTTGATAAGGTTAAGAGGGATTTGTCAATTAATACAACATCAATACTATGACGTAAAGTGACCCATTACAAAAGAAAGAAGGTCTGTAAAGCAAAAACCTTTACATGCCAAAAGCATAACCAACATGATGAGTAAAAAATATTTGTCAAAAATTTCTTCTGACATTTCCTTTTTATATGTGTCATGTCATGTGTGATGAGGCTGACATTTACCACCTTACCTTGTCGAATTTCTTCAGTATTTTCGTAAAAGCCACCATATTCAATGAGCTGCCAATAATAGTTTGAGATATGAATCATCATCATGTGTAAGAATATAAGGTAAAAATTAAGTGAAAACTTATATTACCTGTAAGTTTTTAACAGACTAAGACCTTTGTATAGCTCCACAAAAGCTCCTCGAATCGTCTTTTCAGCTCGCTGGATTTTCTTTTTATTAATGAAATCACCAGCGCCTTCTTTTTTGGGATTATTGACTAAATCTTCCCAAAGCATGGATGTAACAGCAGAGATTATGCGTGTTGGTGTTTCAGCTGGAATGTCAATCCTCATCGCCGCCTTCGGCTTTCCCTTTTTCGTTTTTGACCTTGTTGTTGTCGTTGTTGCTGAGTTTATAAAACTCACTCCATTTCTTTCCGCTGCTGCGATCACATCATCTGTTTGTGTCCTTTCAGTGGGACTATCACTCAATACACCAGCACTCTCGTCTGCAATATTAATTCAATTATTCAAAGGGGGTTGAAAGATTGTCCTTCCATCGTTATCAGATGTTCATACGGCATAAAATTATCTGATTAAAAGCTAACGATAAGTACGTAGAGATACCAAATTTTCACGCAAACATCCTCAAGCTGTGAACGCGTGTATACAGAGATAGCAATAAACCTACCAACCTAAAGTTATCGATAATATTGTTAGACGCTTTACCAACTTTTGTTTTCTGTTTGCTTGCTATCTACATGTCTATCTATTAAAATTGAACTTGAACTCTTGCCCCAAATTTAGGATTACTGTGTGAACGAATGTGAACAGGCCTTTCGTCAGAAAATACACAGACCATCGCTTCACACTTGACAATTTAATTGTGTTTTGGGGTCACTGAATGCATTCACGACTTGCTTTTCAGATTTCTGCGGACCAAGAACAACATTTATTGATTCATTTTGTCAAACGAAAGTCTCTGAATTTTTTTGAGTTTTCATTGATTTCTGTGATCTTTGAAACAGTAGACACATGCAATTGATTGAAATTTTTAAAATATAATTGAAGATTAGGATTAATTATATTGCTCATTTTTCAGTTAAATATTAAATTTAACAAGATAATAATTCAATAAGTTCGCTTCCGACTTCTAAAACTGGTGTTCGCAATAAATTGAGCTTACCTAAATTGTATAATATTAATTAGACGTGTTTTAATGAACACGTGATCTAGTGACAAGATAAAGACTGTATCATACCGCAACCAGTTCAACTAATTTTGACGTGTTAAGACTTTTGTCTTGGT
Source organism: Swietenia macrophylla (assembly GCA_032401905.1). Classification (NCBI taxonomy): domain Eukaryota; kingdom Viridiplantae; phylum Streptophyta; class Magnoliopsida; order Sapindales; family Meliaceae; genus Swietenia; species Swietenia macrophylla. The sequence goes on from CP135582.1 coordinate 3,218,481, forward strand.
AATATTAATATCCAAATTACCATGTTATCCCCAGTTTCACGAAATCGAGCAAAAGCATTATGTGAAGACATAGACGAGGAAATTACTCACCGGAGACATCAGAGTTTCTAGCAGAAGACGGCAAAGAACGAAGAGGAATTCCACCATTAGCTTTTCGTCGCCGGTCGCCGAGAGTCTGCTTGATGTCTAGAAGAATTTGCAGTTGTCTGTTAAGAATCTCTCCTCTCTCCAGAAACTCACTCTCTTTGGTCTTGTAAAATTGGTTCACCTTGTTCAACTCTTCATCTAGTCTTTCAAAAAACGCCCTCTCCTATACAATTATATACCAATTAACTAACAAGCTTTTGTAATAACAGAATATTATTATTATTATTATTATTATTATTATTATTATTATTATTGTTATAGAGTACTTATATACCTCATATTCTTCTTCAGAGAAGAACTGAGCAAGCTCAGTCTCGTACACTTCATCATCTCCTTCCTCCATTACTTTTCGCCTGACCTGCAACATCGGAAGAATATTTAGATATTTTCTTTACATTTTTGTATGTGGGTAGCTTTCCTTTTTTCGATAGTCACGATGGTTTCGTGATTTTCTGCCTAAACCGTTTCTTTTGCTTCTTTCGTGAGAAAATGAGGAAGTCATCACACAAATAAATCAAAAATAATAAAAGATAATAATAATAATAATGGATCTAACAGAGCAGAACCCATGAATCTTACCAATATCCAACAACAAACAAGTTATAAAAATGAAGGTTATATTAATTAATTATAAAAAAAATAATATTTATTACGAGTTATTACATATGAATGTTGAAATAAATAAATTATAAAATTATAAAATATTATTTATAAATTTAAAATTTAAAAAATTATTTAAAGACTCTTAAATTTATTATACATTAATATAATATGTGATGTTTATATATTATTACTGATTCATTATATATACATAATAAATGGTTAATGGCATTTACAATTTATCATATGATTTTGGACAGCTAAATTAAACGTGCGGTGGGAGATTGCACTACATTCTTTTTACAGGTGGGACCCACTTGAACTGAACGGTGATGAAAGTAAGAAATTTTACTCTTTTTCTTACAGCAAAACTCTCCTGAGTCCTGATAGAAGTAGAAAGCAATATTCTGGTACAGCGGTACGTAAGCAAAGAACGGAAAGGAAGAACAAAACAGCCGACAAGAGAAAGGGAGCAGCGAAATATCGGAGATTCAGTTTGTTTTTAAGTACTTTATCGGCGAAACTAAAAGTACTTTTGCCTGGAAATGTCGCCATACTTTTGCTTTCACAGACTATTGGCGTAAGACAACTGAACAACACGATAAAGCAGAAACCCAGCTAGCTACAGCTACAGCTACAGCCCTACAGCCACGATACTCCGCCCGATTATTCCGCTATAAAATAATATCCCAAAAATCATTAACAAATGCACTTAAGCCTAGATTTTATTTGCTTGAATGAACATCAGGATTCATGCACGAGGTCGGGGCATCGTTTCTTTTACCTGGATGATATTGTCGGATTCGTTATCGTGACTGAAGAGTTTACGGGAGAATTCCTCGGCGACAAACCGAATGGGATCGAAAATGGAGCGGCCAAACTCATGGTTGAGGTCCTGAGGCCGGTGGTGTTTTCTGGAAAGCTTCATTTTCTTGATGTGTTTCTTGAGTTGCCAGTAGTTAACGAAGGCGTCTTTCCATTCTGGTATTAGCTGAGCTTCAAGCTCCTTTGAGAACTTCACCATTGTTGTAATGGGAAGAAATCAGAAGAAGAAGAAGAGCTTATTAGAAGGTGGGGGAAGGAGCAGAGAAGGTTTGTAGATATATATAGAGAAGAGAGGAGAAAGGAGAGACGTGGAGAAGTGAAGACAGTTTGCTTATTGGTTGTTGGAATGTTTTTTTCTAACATATCATTTGCGGGCGAAGGCAACAAGCAATAATGGCATTTTCGATATTAAGAGTGCATACAAGAACATATGAATAATAACACTTAGGTCCCTGTTATTTTATATTCTCATAAATAAATCCTTAATCTCTATTAAAACAAAAAAGGTATATTTATGTTATTGAATTTTGACGGTTACAATATTTGATTGATTGCGTATCTGATGGAAAGGTATTTCAGCATTTTGATAGAAGTGCTGAATTAGGGATCTATTTGTAATACAAGAGAAAATTATGTTATTCTTTGTGAACATACAAAACATCAGGGTTCTAAATTTGAAATATAACAGAAAAATGGTACATGCCGAGCCCCCGATTTTAGTAGGACAACCTATTGCGGCTTTATAATTATTTAAATTAAAATTTGGTATAATTATTTAAATTAATTTTTTCAAATTTAATTATGAAAAAATTTTAAGTAAAATAGTTTATCCTATTAATATAATTAATAATTTATCAAAAAATTAAATAAATTTTAAATTTTTACAACTCTTTTTCACTTATAAAAGAATTTAATATGTCTATTAATATTCAATAACAAGAAAAAATGTTAGGTAAAATAGTTGTCAGTATAAGTGATACGATAAAATCATTCAATCAAAGAAGAGTGACAGAATATGATTATTTAATTAATGAAAGAAAAAAAATTTATTCATTAATAATAAATAAAAAATTAAAAATAAATTTTATAAATTTTTTATTATATTAATTAAAAATAAATTTTATTTTTATTTTTTATTTATTTTTAATAAATAAATTTTTTATTAATTAAATAATTTTATCGTATTTTCTGTATACTAATACAATAAAACTATTTTATTTAACATTTTCTTTTAAAATAATGCAATCGAAACGGGGCATACATACATAATCGACAACGTGTACATGGCACCGTATATTTGGAAGGCGTCACAAGTAATATGGTCGTCAAATCAAAGAGATTTGTGTCGAGGGATTATTTGCCAGAGGAGTATTGGTGTAGCTGTTAGTATATTATTAGTTAAAAAAAAAAAAAAAAGGACAGTATGAACAGCTGCAAAAACAAGTTATTTTCCCTGTGCTCGTCTCATCCTGCCTAGGGTTTCCTACTCCTATAAAATACTCGTAAAAATGAAGCACTTGTGAGCAATACTCGTAATCAATAATATACAAAAACAGACGTTCTGGCCGATATCTTTTCTCTTTAACTCTTCCCAATTAAAGAAATGAATTAATGAGGCGGGAAAAGCACTTTGCACTCAAGCTATAATCAATTAAGTTGTTTTAAGTGGGAACCTCATGCACGTCCGCCCCCGCCCCCATTATCGCTTCTGCACTGCTAACTCATCTTCCACAATTCACAGCAAAAATTACCAGTGAACTTGGCTTCATTATATGCCAAGTGGGTTTTCTTTCTTTGCCATAAAGAATGAATAGAATATGTTATTAATCCTAGCTTGATTCGGATAATGAAGGGTATAACTAATAATTACTGTTCGGAATCCGGATCTAGACATGGAAAACAGTGGGATCACAATATCTATTATTGCATTTTCTAAACCAAAGCTACAAAATCTTACACAAATTTATTGTTTAATGGGATTTATGACATTAGAATAATTGTCCTTTACTTACTTTGATCCAATCAACTCTAGTCGCCATCACTTCCTTCTCATTAGAAAAATAAAAATAATTATTTATAGTTTAATTTTTTTAAAATATATATATATATTTTTTTATGTTTTACTCCTATAAAATTTATTTTTACATTAGAACTACAATTTTGTATGTATTTTCTTTATACTTTATTCTGTCAAGTCCTTACTTAAATTATTGTGCATAAAACTACAATAGTTAAAATTACAAACCTACCAAAAACTCTTAATTCCCAATAAATTAAGATTCATAAAAAAATTAAAATTATAATGTAAAATATGAAACATTTTAAAGATCAAAAGTGTTTTTAGTATTAGTCTAAATATTGCAGAGTTTTCTAGAACTAAAAATAATAAAAATACTATATATATTATAAAAATTTTAAATTTTCTTTTAATCTAATTAAAGATTTAAGATATCTTTGAATAATTTTTCTCTTAATTTTATATTAAATTTTAAAATATAAATATTTTATTATTCAAACCTTATATTTTGATATTACATCGTGTTTATTGTTGTCTAATCTTTAATTTTCTTAAAAGTGTCATCAACAAAACCTAATATTTTCTTTGGGCCAATTTAACACCACAGATATTGATAAGAGAGCAATTGCCATAGATAGAGGCATTGGCCTTAGCATATTGGCAGCCACGTGGAGTAATTAGGGAGAATTAATTAACAGCAAATTAGAATTAGGGTTCCGATCGTAAATATCCATTGATTTGACGTGGCAAAAGATCAGACACGAGAAGTGGGGGAGTCTTTTTGCGATGCGTGGAAACACGTGTATATATTGTTTGCCAGAATATGCACTACCGAGATGAAATTGCATGCCAACGATGCATGATTTTGAGGGCTGCTGGGGGCTTTCAATTCATTAATATATACATACATATGTACACTGTTAAGGAGTGGTTTGGTACAGGGTTCGAAGTCAAAATCAATGGTTTGAATGAGTGGGATTTTGATTTGCCGACGAAATTCATATAAAATTCTTCAAGTTTGCCAATACTTTTTCATTTGAGTGGTGATATGACATTTACAACAATTGACCTTGCGTTCCCCCACTTACACAATTCTTTTAGGCCTTAGCCCCCTACATTTTTATCATTTCATTTGCCTGGTGGGATTGTGTTGGCCTCGATCCTTTTGATGAAACAATAATTTATTATTTTGAAGAATAAATTATATCAAAAGAAGAATAGAAACAGATACTTATTTTAAAGAATAATATATTCTTCATTTGAATGTTAGATAAAAACATTTTATGAAAAGAGGTTCCCTGTGTTGAGTTTTTGAAATTTAATATCAAAATACATTTCTAATATAATTCATAACTATACATATATATGTATGCATGTCTGTATGTATATGTATATGAATATAAAGTTAGGATCAAAACTTCTATTTTTTTATATAATTTTTATATTATTTACATATTCTATTTAAATGATTAAAACTGTATTTAACAAGTGTATTAATTTTGATATATTAATTATATATATTAAATTTAATATATATTTATATAAATGTAATTTGTTAACTTTACACATTTTTTTACGCGAATTTATTAATTATTATATTAATATATTTTTAATAATTAAAATTTGATTTAATTTATGTAATTAATGCATCATAATTAATAAGTATATAAAATGCAATTCTAATCATTCTATTGAAATTAATTCTACAACACATAAATAATGTAAGAAATTATATAAAAAATAAAATTTGTTGATTTTGACATTGTGTGTATAAAAAAAAATAAAATAGAATGTGGCGTATGTGTGTGTTTTTGGAAAGAAGAACAAATTGGAAACAACAAGAACAACTCTTCGGATATTTGAAGAGGCTGCTACGAAAGAACAAGTCTAATTCCCAATTTGAAGGGGCTGTTACGAAAAAACAAATCTAATTAGAAGTGGCAGGCACAGTGCTGAAGAGAGGGCACTAAATTTTATGTGGGGTTCGAAGGAAAGGAAATGTCCCAAAAATTGAAAGAATGATCGTCAAAGATGAAGTCAAGAACGTTGTACATATATAGGTTAAAAGCACCTCTTGGCTCAAACTAGAGACAAGGAATCTAACTGGAATGTACTTTAGGTATCATGAATCTGTGCAATAATTTCATTAAATAAAAGTACTGCCGCTCTCTCCTAATCTTGAAGGGATAAGACTCTCGCTCTGCAAATTTCGTCTGGATTATTTAAATTCCATAGATAAATGTACAATGTTACATTGGTAAATATTAATTACCAAGTAAACAAACTTCGTTCTTGACATAAGGGCTGAGGTATACATGATACACATGCAGTTAACACCTTCACCAACCCAAACTACCGAAGATAATTCTTTCTTCGAGCTGCTGATGAACATTCACATTCCACCAAAGAGGGAGAGAATTAAAGAGAACAATATCGAATTTTAAAAGAATAAGAGTGGCCTTTCTGTGTCACCTTTCATTTCATTCGTACATTTTTTTCAACAAAAATATGAAATAAATGCACATCCCATTAATCCTCATTATTTGACTTTTTTTTTTACTTCTTCTTTACTCTCTCTCTCTCTCTCTCTATACATATATATATATAGAGAGAGAGAGAGATTTGTTGATGGTAGTGCCTTATCCCAATTTCTTACTCCATCTTCTCCCTTTTCGTGCTTAATTTAATGTTTAAATCAGTATTGTTTTAGGGGGAAAAATGCTTTAACTTAATGGTGTGTAATCCATTATTGCTTTCTTAATATATATCATAAGAAGTCTGCATGAACATTTGGTAGTGGATGTCAAATTACCTTTCTTTTCTCTGGCTGACAACCAGAAACATGTAGACATAAGCACGTGATTTTACTTCTGTTTAAAATTAAGAATTCAGGGAAGTGGGTTAGATGGTGAAGCATATGAATTACCATATACCAAGTTGCAAAATCTTTTACGTATATTATTTTTATTATTTCTTAAAGCAAACATTCTTCATGCACTAATTGTCAATCCACTTCGTCGAGAAATATAATTTAATATACGATGATTGGATAGAGTACTATGAAAATAACAGTAATTTGAACTTAATTCATTAATCAGCCTGCTTATATAATCATTCAAACCAGTTAAGAAAACTGAATTAAATTAACTAGATTCATATATACCTAGCCATTAATGCTCGATGAAGACAAGCGTCCACCAGCGATTGTGCGCGTTACGCTAGTGATTCCTTTATCTTTTGTTTTATTCCTTCTTCTTTTTCCCTGCGAATAGGGTGCATTATTTATGGAAAGTGTGTATGTGCACATCCCGAATTCTTTATTTAAATTAGATCAAGACAACACCAATACAGTGAAAATTTGGTAGAAAACAATAATATTTGACCTAAATGCTGCATCAGATTGCAAAGTTTAGCTTTTTTCCCATACGTTTGTAACGCAACATTCCATTTTGCTTCACCCTTTCGGGATCTAACTGGTCTTTTCAGTCCAGTATGATACAGAATTATTTTATGCATTTATTATATATATGCGCGCCTTTGCCTGTTCTCCCAAATACCAATCACAGTTTACCTAATATGTACCCAAGCTTGCTGTAAACACGTTGTGGTGGGCTACGCAACATTCCACGAGAGAGATGGAGGTAGCAAGAGGGCTAAGAATAGATAGCATGCATGCTTGTAAAAAATACAGGTAAAATGGGATCAAAAAGATATCATTACTCACGACTCAGAGTTGAAGTTATTTATTGTTTTCTATTTTGGTGTAGAGATTAAAGCACACACGTATTCTAATTGATTTAAATTCATAATGGAGGTCTTTATAATTTAGTGGGAAATCTTTTGCCTCGATTGAGTCTGTGTGCAAATGATATACAAAGGAGGTTCGATAGTGGAAGTAATAGACAAATGCAGAACATGGATTATCAATTTTACTTTATTTCTATCTTAATCCTCCATTATTGATATTTGAGGGAGACAAAAAATTGTTGAGTATGATTACCCGCGTACAAGGAAAAGGAAAAAGGGTATAATCCAAAGGAAATTCAGCTCATGGCCGGCGGATTTCTTATCTTAGGGCAAAGATAAAGGAGTTAGTAGCGGAAACGTTTGATCATGGAAGTTTGCAGTACTCTTTTATTGTATTAATTCACACGCTATTCATCAAAATACATTTTGAAAAGCAACAAGCAAAGCAAACATAGATAAAGCATGGAAAACGAGCCAAATCCTAGATGCTGGCAGCTAAACATGATTAGTGAATGTTAAATTAAAAGGTCTAAAACTACAGATCCGTGTTTAGTAGTCCAAAAGAGATGAATGTGGATCTGAATGAACATTGAATATTTGGCATGTGCGCTAAAATAAATGAGAGCTTCTTCTGGATTTGTATTCCAAAGAAACATGCTGTTGGCGGCTAATGCTGTACTTTCAATTGGGAAAGTGCTTCTTCCTTTAATTATCAAAGTAATAAACTTTAAAGTTTTTATTGATATCTTTATAGGTAAAAGAGCTCAAAAATGGCTAGTGATCTTATGAGGAGCTTCCATTATCATCTGAAGCTTCAACTGCTGTGTGATCCTTTGTATGTAACTATTTATTAATTATTAATAACGTTAATGACAGTCCGATGATAACCATTTATTTGTAATAATTTATCAATTTGTGATTCACATTAAGAGATCATAATATGGATTAGACACAATATTCTCTACATATATAGACCACAACTTTTTGCAAACAAGTTTAAGCATTAGGGCAAAGTTATTAATTTGCTAGCTAGATGTCGGCAATAAAGACAATTTTTACTTTAAATTAAGTCATTCATATTAAAAACACATCAAATTTAATTGAGGCCCCATTACATACCTTGCATATTAAAAGCATCTGCATCTAGCTAGCTTTCATTTAGCATTGTAATTTGCAATGAACTTAGTAGCAAAGCAATTTATTGTCACCGCTAACAGAGAGTTGAAAAGGGAAAAAGAGAAGGAAATGAAAAAAAGAAGATGGAGATTCCTGCAGAAAAAGGTGGTAAGCCAGTACATTGGACAAGACCAGCTGGACATGGTAGCACAGCTTTGACTAGTAACTCCTAAAGTAGAAGCAAATGCATACTTCCAAATTTGAGTGCTTATACTATTGACAGAAAGGGTCAATTTTATCTTCTTTTGATCACTGATAAAGACCTTTGATATTAATCCACCAATAATTTCGAGTCCCCTGTGTTGTCTCCCAAGCATGCATTCCTGTGTACTTGATCGAAAGCCAATTCCTACATAATCCCACAGTCAACTTTGTCCAAGCATTATGGAGACACATTCAATCTAACAAAAATACTTGTCCATATATCAAATGTGCCACTTGCAGAATCTCATGTAATTAACACTTGTTCCTATTGCATTCACTAGTTCATGAGGTATCTATTATATCAGTATATATGAATAAGAACACAAAGGCTGGTTTCAACTTTCAACTCCAAAGCCAAGTTCCTTCTTATTTCATTCCACTCCTAGTTTTCAAATCAATGCATAGACAAGACAATGAAATTATTAAGAAGTGGAGCAACTAAAATATTATTAGTTGAAGTGGTCCTTAATAGTCAAGAAATGGAGGACTCTATTTGTTTTTGTTGATAGCATTAGTATCGAAGAAATTTATCAATCTTCACAAGCTAGAACCAATGAGGGTAAAGGGGAGAAATAATTATAAGGTACCGATCGAGTGGGATACCTTAGAAATCCATTACAATGCATTACGACTAATAAGGAAAAGCCAAGATCACCCAGTATATACCTTAGTGAAGCTTTTTAAAATCTTTATTGATGCAGATACAACCATGGATTCAGCAAGCGAAAAACAAGAAATAAAAGAAAATTAATGGTGGATGTAACACAGTATTTTTGACCTTTCTTTGGGAGGGTCTATCGAGACACTAACCTTTCAATTTCAAGATTTGTTGAGATGAAATAAAATATAGAATAAAACAGGACTAAGCCTTTTGATATTGGTTCATGATTAATATGGAATATTCAACCAATAATTCGATGTGAGATCGTGCACTGACGATAGATGAAAAATTGATTTATAAGTTAACAAGCTTTTCTTCGGTAACACCATGATTGAAACGTGCAATACACTGAAATCTCATCAAGGACTTTGCACTTCTTCGCAGTGTAAGCACTAAGAAGATCATAAATGTCAAGGTAAAAAGTTCGTTCCAAAAAGTAGAAAATTAAACACCAAGTGGAATGCAGGTTTTGGGCAAGATAACAATGCAAATTCTGTTTGTCAATGAACTGCATAGAGACGATCAGAAAGTATCCTTTTTATACAGGATATCAAATAAATAATGGACATGCCTGGATGATAAAAATATAAGTGGTATGTATTGTAGCGTCGTATTCATTATTGTCTTACGGAGTGCGAAAATGTATGAAGTTTGACGTGATCGATACGCAGCAATGACATGATCTTCATCATCATCATCTCATATTAGAATAATTGAGATAGTTTGATATGTATATATGCTAGGTCTACTACTAATGGAAAACATCATTAACTTCTTCATCATTCTTTCGTTTGCTTTTTGAAATTTGAAGGTGGTGGGATGGTTGGTGGGTTTGTTGCAAAAGTGAAGAAACAACAAGTATGCAGATACATTGCAAAGGTCATGAATATAGTGACAAAATAGAATGGCAAAATTGCTGAAAGGCCACAAATTCTTTAGAACGAAAATGGGCACCAATCTGCTTGAGAATTGATCAATTTCTTTCCAAGTTACAAAAGAAAATTGAGAAGTAAGCATATTATCCCTATCATAAGGACAGCGAGGGCTCTAGGAACATGCCACAAAGACGGTTAGTTAAAATTACTAGCACTAAGACTTTCAAATCTAAAATGAGTTATACAGTATTGTTTATTTTTCGACTCAGTGATAGGTTCAATGGTACAATAAAGATTGGGTCCCAAAAGACAGGTCGCCAATGCACAACAAAAGAGAAAAGTTTAACTTATTATTAGGTCGAAGAATGCTCAAGTGCTTATACATATTGACGCATGCATATAGGAGAAATTCAATATCTCATGCGTCATCTAAAGAAATTCACAGAAATCCAAACCACTGTTGAAATCAATGGACTAAGTTAATGATAGTTGCCGAGCAAATGAAGAACAGCCGCATAAGATGCAAGGACGCTGATTTAAAACACAGGAAGTAGTTTTCACTGGACATGCAAAATTTTCGATATTGGAGTGGCTAGTATCATAATTGATGAACAGAATCTCCATGGAAAATTAAGTAAACTATAAACCCTATCCTAGAAGTTAATCCAAACAAGGCACAATGGACAAGCATCACAATTAGGCAAAAATATGGAGAGTGAACTGACGTTTAGGTAATTAATGGAAGAACTTGTGCTTGCAGTGATCAGCAACACAAGTGTAGTTTTCTTCTTCCCTGAACTTCAGCTGGTGAATATATATAGACAACCAGCATATTTTTATCCTAAACCAATAGCCATCATAGTGAACAGAGGCGTGGCCATAATTTGATGCCACCATGTTCAAGTGAAAAGGTAAATAATAATAATAATAATAAATTAAAAAATTGTAAATTTTAAGTACTAAATTAATACTTCTTTAGTTTAGTACTCAAAATTTACAAAATTAGGAGAAATTGAAAATTGGAATACAAATATCTACGAATTTTCTTGATACCATCAGTGGTTCTGTTGTGGGACTGGCAGAACTATCATCCAAGCTGTTTCCGTGCAATCAAAGCAACTAGTGAGCAAAGTTTTTCACTTGTATTCAGGGCTTCAAATGCTGTATTAATCCCACTTGCGATTTGTTGTCATGGGGTTTATTTGCTTCATTTTGAGCAACTCAACATTATTAGGGGTCGTCTCAGTCCTCAAAATAGCAATTAAAGAAAGCATTAGTGTATCAGCTTGAACCTAATTGTATTTTTGGGTGACAAGGACTTGATAATGTGGGTGGTGAATGATGAATGTTCCAAACTTCGTATTTTGGCTGATTTTTGCCGTTAATTTTTCACTATTTTTTATTTCAACTTCGTTATAGACGATTAGAGTGGGAACAACATGGGCTGAGGCCTTGTGACAATTCGCAATTAGAAAATGATTAGGCCAGTGACCCTTCTGTAGTAGTGTCTTAGCCCAGCCCTGCTTTAATTAATTAATTAATCACTGCACGTTGCGTAACATGTTGGCTCTCTTGTGTAGCCTCTGGCCGAATTGCGGAAATATTGGATGAAGGACAAAGCTGTAAGTAGATGTAAGTATATTTATGGACAGAGACATCTCAAAAACCTTTTCTCAAAATTACTGAACCTGTGTATTGATTGATTGAAGATTCATAATTGATTGCCTTGTGTGGTTAATTTGTGGGTTGTAGCTTGTGCGACTCAAGGTTTTGCATGCCAATGTCTGCTATCGTGCGTTTACATCGGCAAACTACGAAGGAGAATGTGGTTTGGCTGGTGACTCATGCGGCGACTGCTGTGTTCATTTCAGGTGCGAGCCCTGTGCTCTTTGCCAAGAACACGCCGGGCTCAAGAGTAGAGGACTAGACCCCTCTAAAGGTATTAATGTTCATATAATTCTCGACATATGGTTATTAGTATTCTTTAAGTATTTAATTAATTTATTGCGTACGTTGGGATGGCCAACCAATAACTGCTGCTCAATCACGATTTATACCGTCCACGTCTAGAAGGTGATCATGTTCTTGCACGTACAGAATTAAGATTTGTTTCGTTGACTAGCTTGTTAATCTCAGGGCTAGCCGGCTAGGCTATCTTCCGCTATTACTTGTTAAATTATCTTTAATTCCATGTCCATTGTTTAGAAGCACGACTATCTTTACCATGTAATAATGCTTCTCATAGAAATGCCTGTGCCATGGGAATTTGAATGAACTTGACTTTTTCCTGGGAAAGGGCACATTTCTTTGTTAATTCAATCCACTATTTGGATATAAATTAGTATCTGGTATTGCAGGAAGACCTTGGAATTTCCTCAAGATCAAAGCAAGAAATGACTTTCCTTCTGTTCAGCTTGCTTCCTGGCAGGAATGAATTGACAGTCCATCTTTTCTACACGAAGCAATCCATGGGCAGCCAGCGTATGTGCAGATTTAGTAACATTAAGTTATGAAGCATATGGCTTGCAGCGTATGTTGGTTCGGTGGCCTTCTGGTATTTCCCTAAGCAATTTCGTATATTGTTTCACAGCTTGGTTGGCTTATCTTTCTTGCTACCCTTAATAAATTCTCCCCTACTATCACCCAATCTATTTTCCTTTGTGCACAGATATGAATTTGTAGTATACAGATGAAGAAAGATGACCAGGTATAAAGCGTATGCTTTTGGATATCTAATAACACAAGGCCAATTACATGACATGTAAACTAAGCTTCCAAACACATTTCAGAAGTTGCAATAATGGACCAACCTCAAGATTTTATGGAGCAATACCAACAGTAAAGCATGTGAAACATTTTCCATTGTATAACTTCCTCAATTTGAAAGCAGTATCTGTTGCAATCAAGGACTAGATGGAGGAACAGGAATTGTGTTCAATTTTCTTCTCTCTTTCATTTATGCCTTGATGACTCTTACTAGTGAAAACACCTCCCCAACTATCCATTCATTGTATAACTATCTTCTTGCATACGAGCTGGTAATGTGCACAAAATTCAGAATTTCCTTTGATGTTAAAGTGATTTTCCTGCTAAAGCAATGTTACGGGAGCATAATATTGTGCTTGCCAAGTCTGTGGAGGTAAAAAAAATAAAAAATAAAGGAATGCAGGAAGTAAATATAGCGCGATGTTTGGATTAAAATGTTGTGATTTTTGCTATGGAATGGAATCACTTTATAAGTATAAAAATAAATAATTTTGATTAAAAATTCCTAATTACTAAATATTTTAACTGTTATAGCCAAGTAGAATTGAAGATATTATAACACCAAAATATTGCCCACCATTCTTTTAATACTAAACTATTGCCAGCCATTTTTGGTCAATTTATTGCTAAAAGAATTAATAAAAATATTTAAAAAATTTTAATTACTAAATATTTGTGAATATATTATTTTTCGTTATTCATTCATAATATGGATTAAATTATTGTTCATTCAATTTTTAAAGTATTTTTTAGTTTTTATTTTATTTTTAATTTTTATTGTAATATTTAACTCTTTCGATATAAATTTTAATTTTTTATTATATTTTTATAAATTAGAAATTATAATAAAATAATTAAAAATTACAACCAAAAAAAGAAAAAGAAATACAACAAAAAAAAAGTAAAGCATATTTTTCGATATTTTATTTCTATTTCAATTTCATGCACTGTGCCGCTGGACTTGCAATGAACTTTGTCAAGATAAAGATGTGGACAAAATGAGAAAAATGACCAGTTGGCAAAGAAGCCAAAGTCTGCTAATTTAAAAAAGATGTGCAAAATAATTGCAGGCAGAAACTGGATGGGAGTGACAGGTGAGATTAAACAATATAACAACGTGAAATAAGCGCTGTGTTACAAACACGACTGTTGACTGGGTAGATAGTTACAATACATGGCAGCAACACAAAAGTATCTGATGTCCAACTACCACCACCAGCTTTTCATTTCCTTGACATAGAAATATACTTTATCCTTCTGAAGAGTTCTGTTTTGCGGTTTTTGGAGAGAAACATAAGGGGGAGATTGACAAAGGGTCGGTTGATCACTAGCAGTCAGAGCCGCCATGTCTGATGTAGCCAAAGAAGCTTGGAGAAAATATCTTATACAACTCCAGGCCCGCCCATTGAGAACAAAGGTGTGTGCTTTTCTTCTTTTTCATCAATACCCATGTTTTTTTCTCGTATTTTTAACTTAATGGGGCTTGAAGTTTGGTTTTAGATTTCTCTTGTTTGATATCATTATTGTAAGTTCTTTTTTTTTTTTTTCCTTTTGTGGTGTTGTTAATTGATTTTTGTCGGGTTAATAGGCGATTACAGCTGGGGTATTAGCTGGGTGTAGTGATTTGGTTGCCCAGAAGATTTCTGGGATCAAGAAGCTTCAACTGAGAAGATTGCTGCTTATTATGGTATGTTGACTTTCATTGTTTTGTGTTAAAAAGATATGATCAGACCTTCAGAAGGATCAGATAATTATCCACTGGTTGGTTGCCAAGAAACTGAAGGAAAAAGAAATATAACGAAAATATTCTCATGGTATTTTGATTTGATAAGATCATTTGAACTAGTCTCAATTAAGTAGAGTATTATGTTTTCAGCAGTCTGAAATAACATTAGAAGTGATAAAAACATTTGAGCATTTTAATTTATTTTCGCCCACGTTTTCATCAGGAACCAAATTGGATTACCCGATATAGTGATTGTTTTAAGTTATTGCAGTTGTGAGGTTCTGATACAGTACGTTATTGCTAAATGTTGAATGTGTAAATTGCTTTTTTTTTTTTGGGCAGCTATACGGTTTTGCATATGGA
Organism: Swietenia macrophylla; assembly: GCA_032401905.1. NCBI lineage: Eukaryota > Viridiplantae > Streptophyta > Magnoliopsida > Sapindales > Meliaceae > Swietenia > Swietenia macrophylla. Next base: position 3,233,588 of record CP135582.1, read on the forward strand.
GGACCATTTGGGCATTTCCTTCACAAATTGATGGATATTATTTTCAAGGGAAAGAAGGACAAGAAAACTGTTGCAAAGAAGGTATACCCTTTGCTTAAATTCCGATTCCCAGTACAAAAATTTTGATGAGGGATTGAAATTGGAATTTTGATTAACTAGGTGTTGTTGGAACAACTAACTAGTTCACCTTGGAACAATTTCTTTTTCATGATGTACTATGGCTTGGTGGTTGAAGGTATGTGCATCTTATTTAAATTTGTTGGGGTATACGCCTCATCCTTGATTAGATTTATGTAATTATCTTCGTTTTCCTTGTCTTTACTGAATGAGTTTTTCTATCGGTAGGAATGTAGAGACAGGACTTCCAAATTTGTGATCTTATAGCATCTAAAACTGTTAGGATGTTTTTCATTGCTGTTTTATTGATTGTTGACTCTCAATCACTTTTGCTATTGCTGTAATATTTTTTTCTTTAACTTGTTTTACATAAACTTAAGATGTGTGATTGCCAAAGCATGGTTTGTTGTCAAATGAATAAAGAATTACTGCGGCTGACTTTCTCCAATTCCTCTTAAATACTTTCAAAGATTCTTTTTTTTTTTTTTTTCATTCAGGTTGAAATGGAAATGCATCCCTTTTAACTTAATCCCAGGCTTTAAAAAGTCCTAATTGTCTATTGTGTGGGGCTCTGACCTCAGTCATCTACAAAAATTTCATTGAAATTGGCTTTTGACCTCAGTCAATATTCAGGTTGAATATTGACCCCAAAATATTCAACATGTGAATATGTAGGCGGTAGCTATTTAACTTCTTCCTAGTTATGGATTGGGTGATGATTTCTTGGTGTAGTTTCAGATCTCCTTATTTTCAAAACCATACACCAAATCAAAAAAGCCCTTATTTAAGGTTTCTGTTACTGTCATCTTCTCTGTGGATGGTAAAAAGCGGTTACAATATAATTAGTAAGACGTACAAATTTGATTTAGTTGTCTAAGAAATTATATAGCCAGCCTGAATATCAGTTTAATTTAGGGAGCCGATGGTAATCATAGGATTGTCAACCATCCACAGGCTAAACCTGAAATTATGATTGCTACTAATTAGTAGATTGTTGTAACCTGACAAGAAGGAGAAGTGCATACTAGTAACATTCCTATAAAATCTAGAAAGACACAGTAACAAATAAATGTATTAGAAGGTGGTCTATGGGTCGTCCTTTGTTCAGTCAGAAGTTTTTCGGTTTTTGGTAGAGAACTGAAGATAGGAACGTAGACCAGTTTTTAAATAGGTCAGGCTTGTGTTTGCAAATGCACATCGTTATAACCTCAGCCACTTCAGTGATGTTAAGCATAAACTTTTGCCCACATTAGAAGACAAAGAAGGTTCTACCTTATTATAAGCAAAAATCACTTAATGTTGCATGGAGAAGCGAGTTCATGACTAGGGAGGACTATGAGTGTCTATAAACTTAAGTCCTATGAGCTAACAGAACCCTGGAAGAATTTTCATCCCAAACATATTGCTGCTTCATTTGCTTTAAGCTGTGCGTTCAAGAACAGATCACCTTTTTGATTGGAGAACTGATGCTAAGGTGTGCTGAAAAGTTTGTAAATGATTGCTGTTTTACTTTTAATTCCTACTGCAGTGTATTACTCACAATAGGGAATCAGATAACATTATTGAACTCTGTCCAAACCAAATTATTCAGTGATACCTTTGTCATTATCAATGAGTGTGATTTTTTTAAAATATCACAAGCTTTTAAAATTTCTTGTAAGCTGATTGTTTTATTCTTATTCTTGATGCATAAAAAGCATCACTTTTGGTTTGCAATGGTTTATTTTGTTTGTCCTGCAAACAGTTGTCCCAAAAGCTTCTCTTTTGGCATTGAGACAATGTTCATATCCTTTGGCACAAGTATCACCAATTTAGATATATCATAAGAATGCCTATGCTTTAGATTTTAAATGAAAATGACTTAGTTATTGTAAAGAGCACTTTGATTTGTATCATGCAATCAACTATTTGGGTGTGACTTAAAAGTTAATCTCTGGTATTGCAGGAAGACCATGGGGTTTGGTCAGGAGTAAAGTTCGAAAGGACTACCCTTCTGTTCAGTTGACTGCTTGGAGGGTATGAAATCGCAAATTATTTTTTCTCCGTATCACAGACAAAGGAAGTCTGACTGGTATGCAAATGTACTAATATTAAGTTATGATGCCTTTTGACTTGCAGTTTTGGCCTATAGTCGGTTGGGTGAACTACCAGTACGTCCCTCTGCAATTCCGTGTTGTCTTTCATAGCTTTATTGCCTCATGTTGGTATGGTCCTACATCCTTTGACTTAGCTTTCATGCTGTCACTAATAAATTCTCTTCTCTATCAATTATATTTCTTGAGTGCACAAAGAGATATTTTGAGATCTACATACAACATATATCATTGATATAATTGAAACATTTGATTTTATGATGAATCCAGTAAGAAGCCAACTTGCAACTACAATATAGCCCAATGTCCTTTTTCTTTGCAAAATTTGTCTTAACTCCTCTGCTTTAGCATGTTCTTCTTATGTATTTTACCTGAAAGACTTTGGCCTGATGATTTTTCATTTTTTTCCCAGAAAAAAGTAAAACTTTTTGATCATGTACTAATTGAACTTTAGTGTCATGAATCTGTAGTACGGAGAAAACACTACTAGGTCCAGAGCAAACTTTGCTGGAGAGATATATAGCAAATACTGCTAGATAAACCGCAAAAAAAGTTGACTGACATGTATAGCAAATACTGCTAGATAATTACATAGAAGGTTGACTAAGTTTTTTCTATGTTGTGCAAAACCAGTGAATCTACTACCTGAAGATTTAGATAAAGATAGTTTTATGCTTGCATTTTATCTAGCATGTTAGATAAATTACATATTCATGATCTAAATTATTTCATGTAGTTGTGCAAGAATTATTTGGTTCTAAAGCATTTTATCTCTGCTTCTTAATCCAGGGGTATCTTCCTCAATTTGAAAGCAAGATCTGTTGCAATAAAGAAGGACTAGATGCAGGAATTCCATTTCCCTTTTTTTTTCCCCTTTTAATTGTGTTAAAGACTTAAGAGTGAAACCTTTCCAAAATCATCCTTCATTGTATAATTATTGGCTTGCTATTAGTTGCTATTATAATAAAAAGTTTGAGAATTTTCCTTGAGGTTAACGTGCCAACTGCTAAGCACTGTGTTATAGAAGCTTAATACTGTATTTGGCAAGTGTGTGGCCACTGTAAAGAAAAGGTATCCAGGGAAAATAATGCCAAAGGGAAAGAAAGATAGAAGTTTAAAGAATCTTTCTTTTTGCGCCGTGGAAATTTGATAAAGGAGGGAATATGATGAAGGCAAAGAGAAAAGGAGTCAGTAGCATCAAATGTATGAATAAACAACTCTGATATTATGCAGTGGACTAGACTTTAAACACTCTAGCCCAATTAATAACGGAGCGGTTGTTATATCATTGTCAACATCTAAAAGGAAAATCATATCTAGCTCATCATCGTCGGAAATAGTAGATATAGGCTACAACAATGGAAAAAATTTTGCAGCAACCATTTATCCGGTGACCAGTAACTTAAAAAAAAAAAATGAGCGGAACTTCGATTATGTTTCTTAAAAGACATCTTGTCAACTAAATTTATGGGTAACAGTAGAGAATACAGTGCTACGCAGCATATGTTTGGGTCTATTAAAGAAGCGAAACTCCACAAATCTTAAAATATATGCAGAACAATTGCAGAAATGAAAGCAAGTGACAGTGACATGCTGATTACTGGAAAAATAATAAGTTTGTTAAGACGACGAATCATAACGGGCTGCAATGCAAAAGTAAACCAAGTTCGGGTCTTCATTTCAAACAAACTGCCTCCACCTAACACTCATTTCCTCAAACAAACTCCGTCATCATTGAAATATGTTCAGTTTCTATCAGTGAAGAGTTCTTCCGGTTTGCGGTTTTTGAGAGAGAAACATAAGGGAGAGATCGAGGAAGAGTTGGTTGATCACAGTCACGGTCACAGTCATAACCGCCATGTCCGATATAGCCAAAGAAGCTTGGAGAAAATATCTAATACAACTTCAGGCCCACCCATTAAGAACCAAGGTTTCTTCTTTTCTTGATAATCATCAATACCTATGTTTTTTGTACCACCTATCTTCATAGTATTTTTAACTTAATTTTCTTGAAGTTGATGAAAACTTCCTTTTTCATTACTCAGTGGTGTTGTTAATTGATTTTTGTTGTGTTAATAGATGATTACAGCAGGAGTATTAGCTGGGTTTAATGATGCAGTTGCCCAGAAGATTTCTGGGGTCAAAAAGCTTCAAGTGAAAAGACTGCTGCTTCTTATGGTATGTTCACTTTCATTATTTTGTATTAGAAAAGATATGATCAGAAGGATTGGATGATTATCCTCTGTTTGACTGCCGAGAAACTTTAGGAAAAATAAAAATAACAATAAGTTTTAAATTGCATTCAAGTTCTCCTGGAGTCATGGTATTTTTTATTTGATAAGATCGTTTGATTGATCAAGTAGTTATACTAGTCTCAATTAAGTGGAGGATTATGTTTTCATTCTGAAATAACATTAGAAGTCAGTAAACACTTTGAGCATTTTAATTTATGTTCTCCCACCATTTTAGTCAGCAACCAATCTGCGTTCTCTGGCATAGTCAGTGATTAATTTGCTGGAATTGTGAGGTTCTGATACAGTAGTTTCTTGTTCAATGTTGAATATGTAAATTGTTGTTGTCTTTTTTTTTTTTTTTTTTTTTTTACAGCTTTTTGGTTTTGCATATGGAGGACCATTTGGACATTTCCATCACAAATTCATGGATATTATTTTCAAGGGAAAGAAGGACAAGAAAACTGTTGCAAAAAGGGTATATACCCTTTGCTCAATTCTGATTCCCAGTGCAATAGTTTTTTATGAGGATTGAAATTTGACATTTTGATTACTTAGGTGTTGTTGGAACAACTAGCTACTTCACCTTGGAACAATTTCTTTTTCATGATGTACTATGGTTTGGTGGTTGAAGGTATGTGCCTCTGATTAAAATTCTTACGGGGTATGTGCCTCGTCTTTGATTAGGTTTCTGTAATCATTTTCGTTTGTACCTCCAAGTTCATCAAGAATTTCTTTCAATTCTGGCGTTTCAGTGTTTTTCATTGAGGTAGAAGCTCAACAAGAAGAATATTAGGCAGCAGCCATTTGGCCTGTTTCTAGTTACTTTTTGGTTGATGATATCTTGATCTAATTTCAGGTCTATCGGATTAGCAAAATCATACACCAAGTCGAAATAGTCATTTGTTAAGGTTTCTGGTTATACCCTTTCCCTGTAAATGGGAAACTGTTGTTATTTGGCTGGCCTTAATAGCAGTCCAATTTAGGAAACAGATTAGGATGGACAATTATCCGTGGCCGGTAGTTCAAACTCACTACTACTTTATTGAAATTGCAGACATTTCTTTAGTTTAAACCCAGAAATCTGATTCCTACGAATTGGTGAATTGTTATGGCTCACAAGAAGAAGAAGAACAAACACAGATTACTAACAATCCTGTAAAATCGTGAAAAGAATTGCAAAGGCCAAAGCAATCTATAACAATTTATGAAGGTATTGTTAGGTGTTTTTGTTGTTTTCTATTTTGTGGCGTCAAAAGATAAGATAGGCCTTTGTTCAGTAACTATGTTTTCTGTTTTTGGTGGGAAAGATAGGAATGTGGCCCAGTTGTGGACAAGTCTGGTTTATGCGTACAACCCCGATCCCATCCATGATGTTAGCCTGCTGAAAGCTTACCTTACGTTAAAAGCAAAAAAATACCTAATGGTATATAAAATTAGAAAGTTTTAGGTAGAATGATTTTATTATCGGTAATATAAGTGATGTGATAAGATCATTCAGTCAAAAAAGAATAAAGAGATTCATTTATTGGTAATGAATGAAAAAAAAAAAAAGTTAAGAATAGAATTTATAAATTTATTTTATCATATTAATTAAAAGTAAAATTTACTTTTGATTTTTTTCATTCATAACTAATAAATAAATCTCTCTTTCTTCATTAATCGAATGATTTTACTATATCATCTATATTAACGTTACAAAAATATTTCACTTAAAATTTTTTCATACGGTGAAACGAGTTCATGGTTGGAAAATTGTAAGTTTTAAGTTTTCAAAATCTTAATTATTTTAGCATAAAATCTCCGAAAAAAATTCAGCTTGAAGAAGTTACTTCTTCATTTGCTTCGCTAATTACTTGCATTTCCTATAGACACTGTTAACTACAACAGAGAATCAAATAACATTCTCAAACTCCAACTAGCAAATGATTAGTTGATCATTTGCCATTGTTAAAATTTCTTGTATGCTTATGGTTTCATTCCTATACTTGGTGTATTTAAGTAACATATTGCTTTTGGTTTGCAATGTTTGATTTTGTTTGTCCTGCAAACACTAGTCCCAACAGCTTTTCTTTTGGATGTCCGATCCATTGACACAAGCATGACTAATTTAGATATATCGTCAAGCCTTTAGATGTTACATGAACATGACTTGGTTCTTGCAAAGAGCACATTGATTTCTTCATACAATCATTAACTATTTGGTTGTGAATCAAAGTTGTTGTCTGGTATTCTGCAGGAAGATCATGGGGTTTAGTCAAGAATAAAGTTCGAAAGGACTACCCTTCTGTTCAGTTGACTGCTTGGAGAGTATGAAATCAAACAACTTATCTTTTCTGGATATCACACACAACACTCAACAAGTCTGGCTGGTATTTAAGTTATGATGCCTTTGATTTTGCAGTTTTGGCCTGTAGTTGGTTGGGTGAACTACCAGTACGTCCCTCTGCAATTCCGGGTTGTCTTTCATAGTTTCGTTGCCTCATGCTGGTGCGCTCCTACATCCTTCAGCTTAGCTTTCCGGTTATAAGTCATTTCCCTCTGCATATATAACAGATACTGCGAGATAAATTGCATGAAAAGTTAACGAAGTTTTTCATAAATGGTGCAAAATTAGAGTGAATCTACTACCACCCCTAAGATTTTTGTGTCAACTGCTGAAAATGTAATATAAAAGGAACCATGACAACTCTTACCTCTAACTATAATTGTGCAAGAATGGTTTGATTCCAAGGCATTTTTCCTTAATCTCAGGTCTATCTTCCTCAAATTGAAAGCAACATCTGCTGCAATCAAGAAGGACTAGCTAGATACAGGAACCCCACCCTGATCAAATTATCTTTCATTGTACAATATAAAGTTGAGAAGTATAGTTGATGTTAACATGGCAACTGCTGAAGGCATTGTGTGATTGAAGCCTTAATACTGTATTTGGCAAGTGTATGGACCAAGTAAAGAAAAAGGTAATGCAAAGGGAAAGTAAAGATAAGTTTAATGAATCTTTCTTTTCCTTGGTTGAAAAACAAGCTAAAATTTATGAATAAAATAAGTGCTTTTGTTATCATCAAGTAAGATCCTACTTTATACATACTCTCAGAGGTGGTCCCCGTGGGGAAGGAGATGGCCGAGGCTCTCAAAATTAGAACTTCATGTCTAAGATTAATTGTGAATCATTTTTCAATAACTCGTTTAAAGTCTCCAAAAATTCAAAACCATCCCTATAAACCCATTTTAATAAAGTTTAAAATTGAAGGTAAATTATACCCAATTTAGTCATAAAAGTTGCAGCACTATACACATATATCTTGAATCGTAAGGTTGATCTTACATACAGAACCCATATTTTCTATTTATTCCCCTAATCTGGGTTAATTTGTGGGACTATCATATTGTTTACTGCAGCCAAACATGATGAACTGTTGAAAGTCATTGTCAAACATCAAAATCCGACGCCATGATTGACAAGAATTAATGAATTGAATGAATAATTAAATTACTTGTCAATTACAATTAGCAAACACATTAAATCGATGACATTTTATCCCTTCCCTTCTTTGCGGGTAAATTAAGTTAATTATAATGCCAGTCAACAACAAATAATCGTCACCGCTCAGATCATGCCCAGCAGATATTACAATTATGTTTCCCTTTTCTCTTTAAGTTATTAGATGCTTATGCGAAAAGTGATTCTAAATAAAAGCATTTGCTATAAAAAGCACTAGGAAACAAACAGTAACAATCACAAATAAATATTTTGATTAAGAAAACCTGAGTGAATTTCTGGGAAATGGGTTTTTGGAGTAGTTCACACTTATATGCCATCAAATGAATCAGCTGCCAGGCCAGCTCTCCTTTATACGAGAAAGCACATGTTTCTGGAAATTTTACAGCCAATTAGATGTCTGAGAAATGTGTGTGTGTGTGTGTGTGTGTGTGTGTGTGTGTGTATTGTTGTGATAATTAATTAATAGGTGCTATATTTAGTTTTTATATATAATCTGTCAAATTTTTTTTAAAGTGGGTAGATAATAAATTTTCTTTTTCTCATGCAAACACAAGATACAATTTATGAATTACAATTAGAGATAATAATTTTTAATACGATCCATCAATACGACACATAGTACGAAATTTATGAATTTAAAATAATACAAAATAATACGATTATTAAATAGATAATATCATACGATACAATTAAGAATTATATTGAATTTGTGTTCAGAATTTTAAACATATGAATCTGTTTATGACATAATTAATTATTCGAGTAAATATATTGTATTAATTAATTTATAATTTAATAAAATTTATTTTATAATTTTTGTATTTTAAAAATTTTTTGTTGTATTTATCTATTTTTAAAATATATTTAATTATATTTAAAGTAAATTTGATTAATATTGAAGAAAATATTATTATAAATACTATAAAATATAAATAAAATATTAATCAATTGATGTGATTATAATCTTTTCAACCAATTAATAATCTTAAAATTTTTATTTTTTAACATAAATATTTAAAGAATCAAATTTGAATTAACTTCTCTCTCTTAATACAACATAATTATCCAAATCACCCACCCTAATTATAATTGATTATAAGTTAACATAATGATTAGTATTACTCATGTTTGATTACCATATGCAAGACAAGTAATTGAGAGATTTTTCCATATATAAATTTGTCTCGATTTAGTTGCTACTTTTAAAAAGCGATTGACGAAAGCAAAATTGTGAAGTTGGGGACAAAAACGAAATGGGAAATAACGAGGAAGGAGCTGATCATAAACAACAATTATGTACTAAGAAACAATTGAAGAACCTATTTCTAGAGGTACAAAGGCAAATTCTATACAAAAAGCCAAAAGCCAAAAGGAATTTGTTTTTATATTTTTCTAGAGAAAAGCAATCACAAAACAATGCTTAGAGAAGCGGGGTTGGTCCTAAGAGCAACTGACGAAAGGGGTCAGTTCATTTTTTAAAAAAAATTTAATTCAAAATTACAGCTTTAAATCTAGAATTAATTGCACTTAAATTCAATAAACTCGCACTTAAAGAACTCCCTTGGGATGATTCAACACTCAGGAACTCGCCTAGGACGGTTCAAAACTCAGGACGATCCTCTAGAAGAGACGATTTATGTCTGTTTTATGTTTCTATTTCCGTTTAAATTGATTTTCCTTCTTTCTTTTTCCCGTGGAGAAGCCAAAAAAAAAAAAAAATGCTTTCAGAAAGGAATTATTACCACTTCATACCATTTAGATTGGATCCATGAATCAAAGTCTCCCATTCATAAAGTTTTCTAAGAAAATCTTCACAGTAGAACTCTTACAAAGCAACTGTGTGAGTGGTGTATCACCTAGATAAGCTGGCGGAAAATGCGAAAGCTTGGAGAAATTCTTGCTGTTTGGCTCCAAAGAAAATCACGCAAAATATCAAACAATCGAGACTTAGCTATGCATTAACAGTTAAAACTTTCGTATTCGTTTTCTTATTTTCTTTCCACTTGGCCATTTCTACACAGCCACGATAATTCTAATGTCAGTAATGCAAAACAAAACAGATGATTACTGCAATTTCTTCAACATAACATGCACATGAAGGTGTAGTGGATTAACACATGCATGCAGCAAAAGCAACAGCAACATGAAATAGATCCAAATTCCATCACATGATTCACTACCATTAACGTTCTACAAATGAAACCAAAACTACAACACATATTAAACATTAAAAGGAGTGAAGAAAAAGACACAGACTAAGAGAAAGCAAAGCCTTCATCGTTTCCGGGGGTTGAAGAACATCCTAAAGAGAGTGAGAAACCCTCGTGCTATTCCTAACTTCCTTGTTAGGTTACGAGACGGACTCACCACCACCTTCGGAAACAAGTACAAGGAGACTTAACCACCTGCTAGAGGGCTCATTTCCTCTTGCGTGGAGACGACGTTTTTATATCCAATACTATCTCGCCACGTAATTGTACCCATTGTCACATCTGAATCCACCGAGCAAGCTGAGTAGGATTAACAATTCCCGGAATGTGGGCCCCATCTGTTTTCAATATGCTCGCCACCTCTGCATAGCTCTTCCGCCCCTTCTTCACGCTCGGCTCTGCTCCTTCCGGCTTCGTCCTCTTCGATGACTCCTCTGACGCCGACCCCACCAACGGCACCGCCTCCGCTCGGGCAGGATCAAACTTCTGACCAAATAACGTCCCCTTCGACAAAAACTCGTACGCCATGTATCCAGCTAATAGCCGATTAGAACAAACCGGCTCAGGCGAAACGGATTTGCAAGCTATTGTATTAGCCGCGGCTTGAGCCGGAGCCGATAACTTGAATGGATAATAGGTTTCTCTCTCTTTGCGCTTTCTCGACGCCCCGGGCGTCAAAATACTTCGCGGGTGGTGACTCATCTTACTCTCTAATTCATGCCACGTCACCATAAAACTTGGCGAATAATTTTTTTTTATTGGACAGGATACAAACGTTAAATCGCAATTCAAATATGGGCAAAACCGTCAAATGAATTTTTCGATTTTTCTAGGGTGAAAAGTGCCAAATAAGACTTGGAAGTCTCACGGAAGAGCGAACCAAAGAGCCTACACGTGTCCAAAGACAGACTCTCCAGCGAATGCCGTTAAAGTAACCGATGAAGGCAAACACCGTCAAGTTAATGGGTAAAACCGTAAAAAAGCAGTAGACATTTTAAACATTTAAAAAATCAAAACAAAAATGTTTAAGAAAATAAACTAAAAATGTTAAAATGTAAAAATCCAGACGACAGACAGAGACAGGACGGGTGAGAGCCGGAGACTTAGGGAGGATAAGGTATGGAACTTCAAAGGCAAAATCAGGATCCGGAGACAGACGACTGGAAACTGGAAAAATTACCGGATCTACGTGTACGGACGACGGTGAAATAGACGGCTCCGCCAGTATACGACGTCTGAAAAAGAGACTCAGATATTAGAGGTATAGATGACAGGAGGGAGAATATGATTTTGTGGAGGAGAGGAGGGAGAGAAGAGAACTAGGAGAGAGGGGGTCACCGTTTAATTTATATAGGGAGAGTGATTCTTAAATGCCTCCTTTTGTTGAACGAAATATCCGAAATGCCATCAAATCCGAAATGACGAAACTGTCCTTCATTTTGCAAGATTGTCAGTTGCGACGTTTTTCCTTCCACTTCTCTGTATCCTCTACGAATGCTCGCATAGGATTTGCTGGAATTACGCTTCTGCCCCCAATCATGCATTGATATTATGCTGTTTTTGCGTGGAAAAATATGCTTTGCATCGGATATAATTCCATAAAAAAATAATAAAAAAAAGGCAAATTACCTTTCACCCAACGTCCCATTGCTTCATTACTTTTTAGATGAAAATGGTTGGTATAAATAAATAAATAACAAAAATTATCCTAAATATTAGGATATTTTTTATATTTAGGACCACTTTTTTAATTCATTTTCATTAAATATTATAAAATAAATTAAAATTATTGCACACGAAAATATCGCTATTTTAGTAATTATTTTTTAAAAATACAAAATTTCAAATCAATTATTATCTTTGCACAAAAAACATGTTGATTTAAAACATTCACCACATATAAAATATTCATACCAAGTCCTGTTCATTATCGTCGCTGTGGAAGATTTTTAAAGAAGAAAAAGAAACAAGGCAATGACAAGGACAAATTCCCAAATTGACAAGAAGGTTATATATGTAAATTAAGAAACAGATGGAGGACATTCCAGTCATTTAACAGGACAAAAAGGATGAGTGCGAAGAAGAAGAAGAAGAAGGGGAATCCTGGGACGGGAGTGGGACGGTGTCCTTTTCTCTAAATACTGTTTAAAATCATTGCTGACAAGTGGCAAAATCTCAACCCTTCACTTAACTTGCAGGTCATGTTTTTGTTGTTGTTGTTGTTGTTTGTACTTGTTATTTCCTTTTTGAGGAGAAAATCTTCAATAATAATTTTATCAATTTCACAAAATAATAATAATAATAATAATTAGCCAGGACTAGAAATATCCGGTCCCCCACTCAATTTTAATATTTGACTTTCTTCTAATGTTATTATATTCATAATATTTTTTTATTAATTAATTAATTAATCATATACTTTTTTGGACTTTCTCTTGGCTTGCCACCTGTTCCACATCCCATACACTTTGCAACATGAATCAAAAGTTCATACTCCAAAACGACAGCGTTCCGATGGTATTGTACACGTGTATCTAGATAACTGAAAATGCTTTGGGCCCAAGGCCCAACTCTGGGCATTGTGCCTTGACCGGCACAAAACCCACGTAGGCCCATCTTATTATTATTATTATTATTTTATAACAATTTTAAAATCACTAAAATAACAATTATTATAAAATAAAATCACTAAATTTTAAATACAAGTGTTTTTCATAACTCAAGCAATTTTCAATTATTCTTGTTCAAATCTACTGTTAAGTTCTAATAATTAACGACTATTAAATAAAAATGAACGTTTATTAAATAATTTTTATTATTATATTTTTATAATTAAATAAAAATACCGTCTGATTATAAACGATCCTTTAACATGGGTGAATCCCTCTTGAGCCCTTTAAAAACTCATCTTCATTATTTATAATTTTTAATTTTTAACAAAATTATATTTTAAAAAATAATATATCTAATAAAACTCACATAGTTGATTTTTTTATTAAATGCTATTTAAATCCATGTATTATATTTATAATTTATTACTTTTACTAACTTTTGGTTTTTACTCATAATAAACATTCTTTTCTTGGGTAAATGACAAAATAAATAAAAAATTATTCTTTTTAATAAATTTAAAATAATTTTACTAAATTTTAACTTCTATTTATGATGAACTTTACACGTTCTAAGGATACCATTCAGTTGCTTGCCACAAGGTCTGGGTGGTGTAGTTGGTTATCACGCTAGTCTCACACACTAGAGGTCCCCGGTTCGAACCCGGGCTCAGACATTAAATAAATATATTTTTTTCCAAATATATTCTCTCGTTTCTTTGGATGTCAAGATACCTTAATTTATTCATAAACACATAAGAAAAAAAAAAAGAGAAAAGGAGGATGAAATAAAAAAAAAGAAAGGAATCGTATTTTTTTTTATTTGATTGGTGGATGAAACAAAATGAAGAAACACTCTTAATTATATTTTATTTGGACAAAAATATATTTTATATTAGAATATAAAATAATTTATATACTTAATAATTTAAAATTAAATTAATTTTAAATTATAATTCTAACTAAATTTTAAAGTTTTATTAATTAATTTATTAAATAAATATTTAAATTTTAACTATGTAAATATTTTTTAATTATACAATAAATTTTTTAAATTTTATTATTATTTTAATTGTTACAAATAATTACCGAGTAATTTTATGTTCATATATAATTAATTTATTCTTAAAAATTTTAATATTAGATTACCATTATTTTTGATAATTTATTATCAAAAATTAAAAAATCTAATTTTTTAAAATAAAATAAGCTTACAAACAAAAGCAAATATTTATATAATTAAATTTATATGAGAGTAAATTAAAAATTAATATTCTAATAAGGTTATAACTATAAAATCACTTCCTATTAATTCTTGGAATT
>CP135582.1:3252376-3304094 GCA_032401905.1 Swietenia macrophylla
GGAGGTTTTGGATGTGGGTTTGGTGGCGGTGGAGTTGCTGGCGGAGGTGGTGGGTTAGGAGGTGGACATGGTATTGGTGGGGGTGCAGGTGGTGGAATTGGTAAAGGTGGCGGGACTGACAAAGGCGGTGGGCTTGGCGGAGGAACTGGTGGTGGAGTTGGGAGCAGCTTCGGAAAAGGTAGAGGATTTGGCGGTGGAATTGAAGGAGGGGTAAGAAGCGGTGCTGGAGGTGGATATGGTGGCAAAGCAAGAGGAGGGGGCGGATTTGGCGGTGGTGGGGGATTCGGTGGCGGCGCTGGTGGTGGTATTGGACACCCTTGAACTTCCACGCACCTTGCATGCTTGCATGCAAGCACAAAATCACGATATTTATGGTAAAATTGAATTTAAGCCAACGTGTATGTTGACATTGTTAACCATTTTACAATATTATCGTTTTAATTTCTTTGTTATTTAGTATTTTAATCAACTTTAATTTATAAATAATATTATTATTTTTTATTTTCGGACAGTAAATTTCCGGACCGAATTTTAATTGAGTTATAACACAATCAATCTAGTTAAACCCCTGTCCAAGAATATGTAACTAATTCACCTTCAGGCACAACAGCTAAGGCTTTCGGCAAAAAAAAAAAAAATCCGATCGAATAAATATCTAAAAAGTAAATATAAAAATAATTATATTAAATATTATGTTTAAAATATATAATGTTAATAATATTTAAAGTTATTAATTTCTCAAACTTTGCATGTGTACATATATTTACCCTAAGTCCTTTAGTTGGATCAAATTTTTTTTTAAAATTTTTTTATTATTAATTTTAAAATTATTTAAATTATATTTTAATAAAATTTATGAATTAATTTTATATTTTATAATATAAATTAAAAAATTAAAATATAATTTAAATTATTTATTATTAATTATATTATATGTTAATATATTATTTAAATTAATTAAAAATAATTAAAAAATATTAATCCGTCGTAATTAGGGCATAATAATTGTAAAAAATAGAATTATTCATTTTTGGTCTCCCGTTAAACCAAACGCGTCTTAAGAAAGAAAGATAGGGCAGCACTTTCCAAATTTCGTGGGGCCCGGCAGTTGACAAAAGCGGGCGGGTTCATTTCAAGCGGGGCCCAGTACATTCCTTTCTATGAACTGGACCCCATTTTTTAATAACTAAAATATTCATTATTTTCCAAGAAAAAACAAAGTAAGAAGAAAGAATTTATAACCAAAATGTTGCCCGTATTCACATTTCACACTCTTCAGACAAGGACTTGCCAGTGTATGATATTCAGAATTCAGTGCACATCCATACGCTTCTCCCTGCTACTGGTTCAACAGTTTCAACTTTGAAGTCTTCAAGGATTTTTATTTAAAATAAGTAACAAAATAAAACCAATACCAAGTCTACAAGAGTCTGAAAGAAAGTGAGAGAGGAGAAAGTTGATGGGGACCTTAGAATCTTGCTTAACAAGAGGAAATTAACCGACTTTTTCGTTGTTTAATTCTTTTATGGATTAGAAAAATGCACCGTTCATTTGTAGAGATTAGAAAGTTGCTCAGTCAATGCTTTTTTGCCAGGAAAAGGTACTTCTTTTTGGAGCACAGTTTTGATCTTGTTGGTCATTGGTCTTTTTGTTCATGATGTTTGTAATGAGTTCGTTTTGCTGTCAACTTTTGGCTTCAAATGATGGCGTTTTTGCTTATTTTTGGTGGGAAATACACTGAATTCATCTGGGCTTACTGTTATTTGTTTTTCTGTTCTGGGATTTTGGTTTTCTTTTTTAGTGAGCTATCTGGTTGTTAGCTTATTCTGCTGAGGGTCGGGTTATCTTCCCTTGAGATAATTTGGATTTATGATATGATCTTAGTTTTTGGATTTTACAGTAAAAACGTGTTCAGTTTCAAAAACTAAAAGAATGGAATTTTGAATTTTAAGCTATTTTTGGCCATAAAAAGATCACTGCCTTGGCCATTTACCTTTTGTTTATGATCTAACAATTGACTTGAGGTTGTGGTCATGCTATCCAAGTTTCTACAGTGATTCTCATTTTATGTTTGTTTACGCCATTTTAGGAGAGTTTCAAGTTTGATGAAACATAATGAAAATCAGGAATTGGATCGGTAAAAAGTTTGGCATTCAAGAAAGAGTTAGAAAGATGATCAAATGCATTTTTTCAGGCGAGCAATTAAGAGTAGATGAAATAGTATCTTCGTCCGAGTCCCTGGCAACTCGGGACTATTCAGCTAGTGGATATTCATCTCGAGCTGGGGAGATGGACTCAAAAGTTGACAATAGCACCATCGAAGAAGCAGAGTCATCTCTTCGTGAAAGTGGCTATCTGAACTATGAGGTTGGTAATTGCATCCTAGTTTTTTCCTTTTGTTCTTTCATTTAGACTTTACAAGTAAATGTTAGTTAGATGGCTGAATTAGAGCATATTCTCGACATCCTGATACTAGACATGGTGGTTTCCCTATATGGTGAGGACACTTTCTTAGATAAATGCTACTATATTGTCAACAATGACATCAATGCCTTATAATGTTTTTTTTTTTTTTTGATAATGGCTACAATTCAGTAGGTAGTAAAAAAGTGTCTAGTGAATTATGTTGATTTGGAAATATCGAATTACTTTTGGACGTTCTTTCACGAGGCTTTCTGGCTTTGCACAGAGCATTAGGTATATAACACTTATATGTAAGAATGTTGTCATAGGTTGTTTTATCTTCAGCAATACCGGTTCATTATTGCATAATACCCTTCTGCCTTAGCTGTTTACTGACTAGAGACATTTTGTGGGAGTTCTACTTTCGTTGAATGTAATGGTGACTAAAAGTGGATAGCTTGCTGCTATTGAATCTTTCATTTACATTACATTACTGGATCATTTTATGCTGATTGTTTCAAGAATTCTAATGTTTTTTTGCATGAGATTGTTTATGACAGTGATACTATTGCACAAATCTATGTGTGTGACTCTGTGTAAATATCTATTATATCATGGTTGTAAAAATATGTGATCTATCAGAGCTATTAAAGTAGTTCATTCATCAAAATATGAAAATAACTTCATTTCTTGTCTGGATTGGTTGTGATGACGTTTCCACATTTCACTGTGGTCTATGATTTGCTTAAATTTAGTTTAACATCTTCAAAGGATGTCATGAAGCTAAGCAATGATTTGATTTTAGGAAGCTAGAGCATTACTAGGAAGGCTTGAGTTTCAAAAAGGAAACATAGAAGCTGCACTTCATGTATTTGAAGGAATAGATATTACAGCTGTGACTTTCAAGATGAAAATTTCCCTTTCAAGAAGATGCGAACAAAATCAGCGCCATTCACAAAGTGATGCTGCCCCACCCATGTCTATGCATGCTATCAGTTTGCTTATTGAAGCTATCTTTCTCAAAGCAAAATCATTGCAGGGTCTTGGAAGGTTTGAAGGTATGATGTTCATTTTTTCCTACTTTCCTATCTTGGTTTATCCGTCATCAGGTTTCAATTTTATCAGTTATCATTCACCTTGTCAAATGAATTGTCATCTACATGACAATAATGAGTACGAATCTGTTTGTCATTTTTCTTCACCAAGTTTAGGAGAATATATGTGTTTTTTAGAACATCAAGCAGCATGAATTAGTTTTCGTGAAATTTGCATAAAAATAGTTTCACTTTTTTTTTTTCCTGTGTGTTTTTCTCTCTCTTTTTGACATATAGACACAATGGAATACAACTCATGAAAATTTGATAGTCATCTTAGATGAAAAATGGTAATTATAACTACTGACTGCCTAATGCTTCGTTCTGGACTGTTTTCTAGAGGCTGCTCAATCATGCAAAGTCATTTTGGACACTGTCGAACATGCATTACCAGAAGGCCTTCTGGAAAACTACTCTATAGATTGTAAATTACAAGAGACTCTAAACAAAGCTGTTGAATTACTTCCTGAACTAAATAAACTTGCTGGGACTCCACAAGAAACTGTTTTGTCATACCGACGAGCCCTCCTCTATTATTGGAATCTTGACGTGGAAACCACGGCAAGGATAGAAAAGGAGTTGGCGATTTTTCTTTTATACAGTGGTACTGATGCAAGCCCGCCAAATTTGCGTTCACAGATGGAAACTTCTTTTGTGCCAAGAAACAATATAGAAGAGGCTGTTCTCTTGCTACTGATTTTACTGAAAAAAATTGTTCTCAGAAGAATTGGGTGGGACCCATCAATTATTGATCACCTTTCATTTGCCCTGTCTGCATCAGGGGAATTATGGGCTCTGGCTCTTCATGTCGAAGAGTTGCTTCCAGAGGTCTTGGAAGGAAAAGAAAGATATTGCACTCTAGCTCTTTCTTATCTTGGAGAAGGTGAGAACATGGTTGCTTTGAATCTTTTGAGGAACTTATTGAATCATGGAGAAAGTTCAGACTGCATACTGGAATTATTGCTGGCCTCAAAGATTTGTGCAGAGAACAGGATATGCATTGAAGAAGGGATGACTTATGCTCGCAGAGCACTTTCCAAATTGCAGAGGAGATGTGGCCAGATGACTAGCATTGCAAACTGCTTACTGGGTGTTTTACTGTCGGCTCAATCCAAGTCAGTCGTTTCTGATTCTAAAAGGATTCTGCATCAGTCTGAGGCACTTAAAGCGCTGGAAACTGCTGAAAAAATGATGAGAGAAAGGGATCCATATATTATATTCCATCTTTCTCTTGAAAATGCTGAGCAGAGGAAGTTGGATGTTGCACTCTATTATGCGAAACATCTGCTGAAACTTGAGGCTGGGTCAAATGTGAAAGGATATATCCTTTTGGCTAGAATATTATCAGCTCAAAAACAGTTTATTGATGCGGATACTGTAATTAATGCTGCTTTAGACCAGACTGGGATGTGGGACCAAGGAGAACTTTTGCGAACGAAAGCTAAACTCCAGATTGCACAAGGCCACCTGAAAAAAGCCATAGAAACTTACACGCATCTTCTCGCTGTTCTCCAAATTCGGACAAAAAGCTTAAGTTCTGGAAAGAACAACCTGAAGGTATGGTAATAGATTAGCAATTTGACACATATGGTTTGTTCTTTTGTTTTTTATGATGGTGTTGGTGCATTATTGGACATAAAGCACGCTGTGTTATTTGATATTGCATTTAGCTGACAGCTTTTATCAGTGATACTTTTTTTCTTTTTTTTCTAACTTGTTTAGAAACATTAATAATTTAGGATCTAAATGGGAATGTGCTATTAGTTTTGAAATTGCTAAATCATCTGTGAATTGTAGCATAGTGCTTTACTGTTAGTAAAAAGATATTAAAACTTTGGTACTGAAACAAAGTTATGCCATCATCTTGCTAGTCCTTCATTTAGAGCAGCATAAAAGTGAGGCTGGGCAGATGAAAATTAGCCATTGAGGCAGAAATATATTATTGTGCTATAGATTTGATTTTATATAACATAGTAGCATCGTTATTAACAGAAACATTGGTACAAGAAGGGGACCTGCAGTGCCATGAATCCTGCCTGCTCATTCCCTTGCGCTCAATTGCTGAGTTAATATAACAATGCTGAAAATTTTGAATGTCAAAATAAACAAAGGACACTTCTACTTCATAATTTTGTATATTCAGGAATATCTTACGATAATACCCAAGTTTCTTATACAGGACGACGGACCTTATGGCCTAACTTGAATTTTATATGCAATTAGCATTCTCAACAACCTGGTACAAGAAAACATTGTTAGATTAATTACTTTCTTCTTTGTTTTTCCTCTTACAGAAAAGGGGGAACTGTGATAGAAGTTTGGAAATGGAAACATGGCATGATCTAGCTAATGTGTATACGAGTTTGTCTCAGTGGCGGGACGCTGAAGTGTGCCTTTCAAAATCAAAAGCTATCAGTCCTCATTCTGCTTCTGGATGGCACTCCACAGGTATAAATATGTTTCATTCACACTTTTTTCCTTCTGCAATCCTGATTCTCCTTAATATTTATGTGGCAGCTTCCATTTTTAAGATGGTTTCAGAAAATTTATGCTTTATGTTATTTCTTTCTCCTCTTTAAATTTCCTTATGCTAATCATAAATAGCAACTTAAGCAATGAATTAATGTTCAAAAGTTGTTAGGTTTACTGTTTGAAGCAAAAGGCCTTCACCAAGAAGCTCTGGTATCATTCAGGAAAGCATTAGATGCTGAGCCCACCCATGTTCCCAGCTTAGTATCCATTGCCTGTGTCCTCAGACACATTGGTGGCGAATCACTGGCGACGGTAAGAAGTTTTCTCACTGATGCACTCCGACTTGACCGAACAAACCCCTCTGCTTGGTACAACCTTGGGATGCTCTACAAGGCTGATGCTGGTGCATCCATGCTAGAAGCTGTTGAATGCTTCGAGGCTGCTGCTCTTCTTGAAGAATCTGCACCAGTTGAACCCTTCAGATGAACAACTCAGCATGTAACTTCATCTGTGTAAGGCCATATGTGAATGTAAAGTACTTATTGGATATGTCAAGTTTCACAGGATTTAGAATGTAGTTTGACGATTGGAGAAAATTGAAAAGGAAAATACATTTTGTTTTCTGTTTTACTTCTTTTCAAATCCTAGTTTTAATAATCTTTTTCAGACCTTAATGCATGGATTATTTACAGCAGTTTGTGCCACAACAGAAGGATCTTTGTTGGTTAGGAGAACCAAAAAAAAAAAAAAAAAGGACAGCACATTCCAATCATTGAATTGTGATATCACAGTAAATTGAAGAGTTTTAAATAATTTTTTAAATTTTAAAAATATAAATAATATTTTATAATTTTAAAATATATTATTTGTAATTTCTGTTAAGCAAAAATAAATATTATTTTTCAAAGATAATTCATTTCAAATCAATCTTTAATTAACAATAAATTGACATAGATTGTATTGATTTTGAGATTTAAATAAAAAAAAAAATCTTGCATCAATTAAATATAGTAATTTACTCATTGCATGATTAAAATAATAATATTTAAATAAAAATAACATGTGTAATTGAGAAGTCAAAGATCTATTCTTCCAGAAACTGAGGCTTGTTATGCCCTCAATATTTCACTTAAGAACAAGAAGAAAAAGGAAAGCAAGAACAGTCCATGCATTTGTCTTTTGGGGTTAAATCTTGTTCATGCATTTGTTTATGATTTATTTACTTTCTTGTAAAGTTTTTAACCAAGTATTTGATCCTTTTAATGAATTTTTGTAATGGGTATTCGCACATTATCATGTTAAAATAAGCCTGGCACTCGAGCTCTTTTGAGCGACTTTCGTCTGCTAGTTTAGGAGGAGGTGAGTTTTAATTGTTAAATGTATGTTTATGTTTTAATGCTTTTATTGAAAGTGCTTTTTTTAAAGCCCTGTCAAATAGTCAACAGTGTTTCTGTTAATGTTTGGCCGGACGTAAAAAGCTTTTTTAATAGTCAAACACTTAACAGAGCTTCTAAATATTACTTTATGAGTCTTTCTTTTTGTTGCTTTTGAATCTAAATTACTTTTTACTAAATGAGGATTCAGAAGCAGCAGCTAGGCTTACGGCTGTATCACTGGTTGTTGTGATATCACATCACAAGAAGCTGCCTACGAATGGGATGGCGACTCTCACTGAGTTAGCAAGGAGTGTTGATGAGCAGCTCATTGCAATTAATCCTATGGGTATGTTTTTAAGTTAAATTTGCTTTTGCGGTGAGGTAATTTATGTTTTTAAGTTAAATTTGCTTTTGCGGTGAGGTAATTCATGCAAGTAATTTTGAATTTCAATAGTTAAAGTAGATGCTCAGGGCACTTGAACTTATAGTAACTTATTGTGCGAGGAATTTGATTAATCTGTCAAGAGTTCGGATTTAAGGATGGTGGTAAGTTCATGGTTTCAAACATTTTGTTCCATTGATTGGGGTCTGAAGGTAAAAGTCACCTAAGAATATTGAGTAGGATACTTCAATTACTCGGAATACATAACTAAAGGAGATTTTTGATTGAATTTGTCTGAGATCTGGAATCAAACTTGAATTTACCGCTGTGTATTGATAACGAATAACGTCTGGTATATATTTCTCAGATTTTTACTGAGAGTTTCATTGAGTGAGATGTGGTTTTGATGCGGTCCATATCTTTTTGTTTCATATATTTTAATGAATGCAATTGATTGAACAGCTTGTAGATGAGAATGTTATAAGGCGAGTCTTGCATATCATCACTAGGGAGGAAGATTTTTCCCCATTGATGGATTCTGTTGGAGGGTTGAAATTACCTGCTGAAGCTTATGTTGAAGACATTACCGAGAAAATTAACCAACACCCATCAGCTACTGCTATTCCTAGTGGACACTTGTAGCAACCGCCTTCACTGGATGCTGTTCCTGACTGCTCGCCTGACTTAGCATCAGCCTGCCGGTTTCTGCTTCAGGGGATAGTTTTGAAGAACAAGGAAAATGGAAGCTATCATAGTAGTTTTATCTCTATATATTGCTTGCTGACTTGATGTTCATAGGTAGCATAGCAATATTGATTTGTTTTAATTTAGTAAATCTACCAATTTTGGTTTTGCCAACGTAATACTGTTGTCACTAATAAACGTAGCCTAATCTATGAATTTCAGTTTTGCTCTTTATTTCAGTAATTTTGACTATGTCTTGCAATGAGGTGGTAATAACTTTAGGTCATTCAAATTTCATGATGGAACTTTTTTGTGCTGCCAAGGAAAAAAAGAGACCCTTTCATGTTTCCATTGGCGAGGGTGCTCCAAAATATGCTGATGATGCTAACTGAAGGGACTCCTTTTGTTGCGGCATAAACGTTCTCTACCTCTGCTTTTAATAATTCTTTGATTGTTTGTCATTCACTAGGTTTCAGGAGCATATTCTAGCAAAGGAATTGGCTAAAAGAGGTTTAAAAAACCACAGTGGTCGCTGATTCAACAGTTTTTGCCATGATTTCTCGGTTGAATATGGTAATTACAGGCTTTGGCTACTATTCTCTTCACTTCATTTATATAATGCATAATATTAACTGCTTAAACTTGAAACTTCATCTAAAGGTTGTTGTTGGTGTTCATACTGGATGGCCAGTGGCGGTGTCATAGCACCTGTAGGGTTGCACATGGTTGTTCTTCCTGCACAAAAGCATGCTGTTCCATTTGTTGGGTTGCTTGTACGCACGAGGTATGTTGGAACCCTAATAACTCCATTCAACGCAATGTATTTGAGAAAGGAAATTGCATAATGATGTGGTTGCTGAGAGAACAATTTCCTATCAACACTTTATTACACCCCGACTCCACAATTTCCTATCAACACATTATTACACCAGGTCTCGTGTCTGCTTTAGTCCGCCAAAAGCGAATTCTTCCTTCGCAAAAAATTTACTTCAGTCTTCTAGAAAAAAAACAAATAAACAAAACAGTCATTCTAGAATGATACCACTGAATACCAGTCCAGTGTTTTTGTTTTTTTAGTTAGAATGAGCTTGTTTACATTGCATTCGACCTCTTTGTTTTTCCAAAATTTTTGGCTCCTAATGACTTTATTGATTCATACAAAAAATGTTGTTTCCTTGTTCCCAGTTGCTGGCTGTATATTTGAATGCATGCTGATTTTGTTAATGCTGTCTTGCACTCAGGCACCTGTGTCCGCTGTATCCATAGAATCAAGGGGTCTTACTCAATATCCCCTTTTGAACTGTTGAAATTTGAGGAATTCTCAGACGGTATGGATTATGGAATTGGCAGGCTGGCAGCGGTTCTCCTGGACTTCATGTTGTCAATCCCACCTTTGATTATGTCCCTCCCTCCGGAGCTAGTTGGTCTTTTTGTTACTGCCACGTAAGACTCTCCCTCCATTTGTAAACTGTTTTCCTGTTGAAACCTGTAACCACTGACTTCACACTTGAACTAAGAATAAACTGAGAAGCTGCCTTATAATCAATCATTCTTTCCTTCCACATTCATGTTTTCCTGATCAATGTCTTAAAATCTGATAATGCATCTAGTTTCTTTTGGGTTCTGCTTTGTACATAGTTTTTCAGGATTGGAAAAACAATCATTTGCTTGTTCATGTTGTTCTCTTTTCTCCCAACGACACAAAACTAACGGGTTTACATTACTGCATAATTTGGTGACTTAATGGCATTTTAGCATTTCAATATCGTAATTAGCTTTTCTACATTTAATGTCTTCACATATTATTGAAACTGCAAGTATTTCAATGGTGAGACAACGTTCTGATCTCCTTCTATTTCCTGACAGAGGACATAGCCCAACGTATATTTATCAACTCTGATTATTACTTTTTTGATGATCCGACTCAGCAACAGAAACTTGCATCTTGAAAGTGAGTTTACACCAAAAGGACTATACTTTTTGTTTGCAATAGTTTCAGTTTCTTTGAAATTGTTAATAGGAATAGTCATTTATCCCTATTTAATTTACAACTTGGAAGAGATACAAGCTTTGAATTCTTTCTGCTGTCCTACTTCCTTCTTCATTTAATTCCCGGTTTCACTTCCTAATGCTGAAACAAAAGGAAATTCTTGTGCAAACTTGACGCATGAGTGCTGAGTCCCGTGCTACTTGCTATTAATTTTATGTAAAATTCCTAGGATTCAACATGTGTTTAACACAATACACATAGATAAAGCTGAGTTTGCCTAAAAATTGAACTTGTTCAAAGAACTCTGTTTTCATTATTATCATGTAATTAGCATGATCAATGAAGATGAACTGTTGCCAATCCACATTTCAAAGTATGCAACTAACTTCATTAATGCTAGAGCATAGTACAGGGATGGGTGATAACAAACTAGGTAACAACTTAAGGTGTTTCTTGACATTGATTTCAATTTTGTCTGCCTTTGCAGTTGTAGCTCAAAGAGGTGATACTGTATTAGACATTGAAAATTAAATTGTTCTTAAACTAACAGGATCAAGACTAATGGGATCCTAGTTAACAACAGAACTGATTACTTTGATGAAGCAAACTACAAGAAATTGAAGTTTTCTTTCTATTGAATAAATGCACCAAGATAGATTTATCATGTATGCTAATGAACTGCAATTATATCATTTTATAATAGCAATGCACAAAAACAAAAGGATTTTACTTCAAAAATTTTCATCTAATTGTGCTGTTGAATGGTGATCTAGCACTGAACTCTTTGCAAGTATTAACACTTAATGAGTTTATAGTTCCCAACACTTCGGTTGCATACATGTTTGTAAGCTTCATTTTTAATGTGTAGAATTCAGAGTAACATAAGTTTATGGTTTTATATATTGTATCTTAACCTTGCCTTCCACCAGTCTAACCTACCGCAAAGGCTATATCAAATGTAACATAGTTGGCAATGAGCTCACTGCTTTGACTAGGCTGAAATATGAGATACCTTGATACTTATGTCAAATGATCCACTGGCTATACAAAAAACTAAGAGAGGAAGAGTAAGCACACAAGCTTTACCAACAAATGAAGGTAAAATAGTAAAGACCGCCTATCATTCCCTGCGAAGATCTATCTGGGTCTTCTCAGCAACAGCGTCCAATCCATTTTTCTCTATTGTCTTTAATGCCTTGGTTGACAGAAGCAGTTTCACATAACGCTTGCCAGCCTCCCACCAAACCTTCTAATACTGTAGGTTAACAAACTGCTGCTTCGTTGTCTTGTGGTTTGAGAAGGAAACTTTGTTTGCCTTTTTTCCAGTGAAGGGACACACTCTACCTGAAAAGATAAATTAAATTATGAATGAAAAAATGCCTTGTGGACAGTTACCATGAAGAACAGAAAGCTGGATAAGCAAAGTTCAGTATTAGTAAACAATCTAAATGAACTTGTGCTTACATTATGACAACATATTCAGCAAATATCATGAAACCTCCTACAATTCATTTTTCTCAAAAATGAATACAAACTGTGCATTCAAAAGAACAGAGAAAGCAAATGCTATGATGCCCAATAAACATGCATCATACCCCAGCATCTTAACATCAAACTTACAAACACTACAATAGTGGCATCCAATTGCAAGCAAAGCAACCATGTCAACATAATTTTCTTATCATATCCTCCAACCACATGCAGAAATAATCGGAAAAATTAGCACAACAACACATTTAAAAATATCTTTTTTACCACCCAAACACGGGCTCCCCCCACCAAAAGATGATAAAAGCTTGTAAGAATAGATTTTGTTCATTACTGTTATCTATCTCCATACCCACCATATCCACCAAAGCTGATTTCAAGTTTCAGCTTAGCCTCTTATTTACCATATATGCATACCACTCTCAATTGTTTTTACAAGTCCCCCGTATTTTTCTTCACTGATAACCCAAAATCCCTTAACATGTATATCAGGTTTAAAATTGTGGACTATTTTCAAAAAATCTACAACCTCTAGTAATCAGTAAACTCGTGCGATAGAATGCATCAGCTATAATGAAAAATTTATCGGTCCTAAGCTCTAACCAAAATGCATACTAATACAATCATCATTCACCTAAACCCAAGTCCAAAATTTTGACCTCACTGAAGCTACTTCACTAATTTTTGTTAAGGTGATAAATAATGTAATAAAAAGTTGTTAGTCAAGTTAATTAAACTAGACTACAAAGTCTAATTACTTGAGTATTTCATTTACGTTTTACACGTTAAAGGATCAAGTCGCATTGCATACATAGAGCTAAAAACTAAAACAGAAAAACACCATTATCGAATAAAAAAAATAAAAAGAGCTAAGAAAACAAGAACAAGAGAATTACGGGCAATAGGTTGAAGAGCGGGAGCGAAAGGAGAGGAAATGGGTCTGGCCACGTCAGGGAGGTTGTACGAAATTGTCATGCCGCTTAGTTGTGAAGTCACGAAACCCAGTTCTGAAGACACTTGCTTGAGCTTCGGAGACAGACGGGGACGGCGGAAAGATAGATTGGAAGTGTTTCCCAACATCACACCCGGTGTTGCGAATGTTGCCATTGTTTTATTTTCCTTGCCTGGTTTGTGTGTCAAGAAATACGCAACACACAACAGTTGAATTTTATCTGTTTTGCCTATGGACAATGGTGTTGTCTCTGTATATTTCAATAGGATTTGATTCTACCTTTTTCCTTTGCTCATAACAGGTAAATACTAAGGCCCATCACAGTTTCTGATAACGATACTGGTGTGGCAGGGGCCTCTAATTCGCAATTATTCTTGTGAATTAATTAATTCACTACATTTTAATTGATAAAACAATGGTGAAATAAGATAAATATTTATTAAATTATATGTATATATATACATATATATTTAAAACAAAATAAGATCATATGATTTGATTGAAGAAAAAATTAACAAAAGGAATTAGAGCAAGAACCGTCAAATACAAGCCCTCCTTTTAATCTTTAATTGTGAAATTGGCTTCTCATACAAAGTACATGGAATGTCCAGGGACCTAGAAAAACAAACTAAAACTAGCAGTAACCATTCTGGATTTCAGTTCCATAGAGCTCGCTCCTTCGCCCACTCATTCCCACATAAAGAAACTCCAAGCAGAAAAAGGTCATCAGCTAGCTGAACTGAAGTCCAAAGGCAACCGGTCAAATCCAGAGGTAATCAAGAGTTCACATGCTTATAAAGCCACATGGGAAAGAATCAAAATTAGGAAGGATTTCAATATGGCACTATAAAAGGCATCCATCTGCACACCGACTATGTATGCTAAACCCATTGCCTCTCCCATTGCATCCCCAATTGCAATAATCCCAACACAGGTTCATTTTGAAAACCTTGCTCTGTACAGATCATGAGGAACATATTCCACAGTCACAACCCGATCATCAAATAAACGCCCATGCACACAATGTGCTGCTGTGCAAGAAGCTTCTGTTCTCCTGTACTCCACATATACACAGCCTGCTTCAAAAATGTGTCTGAGATTATGATCCTGTTTCTCATTTTTCCCATTCTCCACAGGAGAATTAGACTGCATTTCCACACCACCATCCCGTCCAGCAACAATATCTGGCGAGTTTCTATTCACTTCCTCAGGATTCAACTGTTCAGCCGACAATCTCTTTTCTACACTCATGTCATCCTTTTGAATGCCACAAGCAACTTTGTCATCATGAGAGCATGAATCATCCTTCAAGGCATTTGACTGCTTGGGAATTTCTTGAGAAAATGTTTCAGATGCGCTATCTCGGGCTAGGTCTTCAACAGCCATGTTACTAATATTGTTACCTAGTTGACATTGTTCATCCTCCATGGTGTCTCCAACAGACTTGTTATCATTAATGCTGTTACCCTCGTCTACTGCCTCAACTTCTTTCGCTTCACTTGGAAACACTAAACCATTATTTCCTTCCGAGGTGTTATCAGTAACCTCTTCTAAACTCCCTCCTTTCTCATTTGTTTTGCTACCCGTCAGGTGTTGCCCGATGCCAGCAGATGTGGTATTTTCATTTGCTTCACTTGCTTCTGTGGTAGCAACAAGACTGTCTCCATACTTGACAACATTAATAGATTTTACAGTACCAAACCTGCAGAATGGACTCATTAATTTAACTTCTATATAAGCAATTGGTTTAAATAACCATTGAGGAAAGCTGCAAAAGGATAACAGTTCTCTCACAAACCTTGCACACTCCAACTTTATATCTTCTAATACTTCTTCCACTTCTAGATCAGACAAAGATGAAAAGCCTTCTGGATTAAACTAATCAACATTGAAAAAAGTTTTAAAAAAATGTAATAATAAAATGTCTATCAAATTAACAAAAGAAAAAATATGTTATCTGATTCACAAAGAAACAACAGTAGTCAATACCAAATTAAACGCATATACAACCAGTAACATACCACATTTTTAAGCTTTAGGACTTGAGTTGGCTTCTTGAGGAGTGGAAGCGCACGCTCAGGGATCCCATAAAATGGTGGGTTTTCATTATTTTCCTAGCGTGGTGTTGCTTCTTTTGATTAGCACATATGTTACATGTAATTAAACAAGTGAAATAATGAAAATGCTTCAGTGTACTTCTAAGTTAAAATTTAAAGTACCAATTTTGATCCATCTGGAATGGCTTGAACCGCTGTTAGTACTTGTCCTCCCACTTTCATACCATTTAGAATAGCACATGCTTTAAGTGTAAGTGATTGGTCTCCATACTGAGTTACACATCATCAAGTTGTCAGAAGAGAAAGAGAATTGGTTTACAAACGTTAAAATAAAATAATGAAAAGCATTACGCACACACAAAGAAAAAAGAAAAGAATCAGACATATACAGCAGCATATTTCTAAATGGCCACAGCACAAAAGGAACATGCCCATCATCTTTGAAATTTAGGATCAAATTGTGAAGCAATCAACCATAAGCAGACACAACTGTAAAGAAATAACTCAGGTTTACACTCAAATTATAGTCCATTTCTTCATCATAACTACTCATCACTGTTGAAACGAACCACTGTGGAAAACTCGAAAAACAGCAGCCTCTGACAAGTGTACATATCAACAAGTCCAGCATATCAGAAATGGTTTTCTTTCTTAAAAGATCCAATTAAATATCTACATACATATCATAGATGGAAATATAGAGATACGGATAGAAATGTAATATTGGATGAGCTTTTAGAATGTAATTTATGATTCTTGTCCAAGTGTGCCAAACACAATCTAGCTACCCATATCACATTAACATAATCAAGAAGAACCAAATGGACATAAATTGATGGTAGATTTTCACTAAATTAAACACATTGAATCAGAATTACTTGAATATCATTGAATAGGTAGCTGCCTCTTCATTATATTAGTAAAAATAAATGCCTACAACTACTGGTATTTTTTAACTAATGATACTAATGTTATGATTAAAGTACTTTCAGTTCTACAAGTAGCATGTTTCTCAAATTATCTAATGAAGTATTTAGATATGATAAAACAAGCATATAGATCATGATTTGATCATCAACAAGGTGTCCAATTGCTCGTTGAGTGGAGTGAAACACAAAATGTAGAGACAAGGACAAAAACATTTCCAATGAATTACAATGACTTTTCCACCGAAAGAAAAAGAATCATCCAATATAGAAAAATTTGAGAAAGCAACTCAGAAACAAATGTAACAAAAGAAGCACAAAATGATATGTTACCTCCAGGAAAGCACATGGTCCCTCACGATTTTCATTGTCTTCAAAGTGGTATGCCTTCAGAGGTCCAAAGGCAGAAGCAATTTCCATAACCTGGACAAACAGCAGAAGAGCCCTGGCTACATTACGATATTGATAATTAGGAAATAAGAACAAGAAGAAAAGGAGACAGCGAAGGAGAGTGTTTGAAGAGAAATGAGGACAGTGAGAAGGGCGAGAATCTAAGAAATCTAGATTTGATTTGAAGGCAATATTGCCTAGAAATTTCAAAGTCATATTACCATTTTAGACGACAAAGTCTTTGAAATTCCACCAATGAAGATCTGCACCAACAATTCATAACAAAAAAACAGATAAGTAAAAAATTCCAAATATAGGCTAGAGGAAGTATCTTGTCAACCACATTTAACAAGTAGTACAGACTTAAACAAACAAGATAGTACAAACTTGCCACTTATTGTCATCTGAAGGAAGTTGAATAAATCAGTAGTAGTCCATGAGTTAAAATGAATTCACATGCTTTGATAAACTATAAAAATAAATGCAACCACATTCTATCTTTGCATTACAGGGAAACAAATCTGTTCTCTGAAAACAATATTTCAACCCAATCATGTTTATCTTTAGATTTCTTCAGCTCTAGACTTATTATACACCAGTTGCCCTATATTCAGGGCCTAAAGTTTTTAGTGCTTCATAAAAACAATATATAAATTTCTCTTGCACAATTATCCAGCTCTTCCTTGCTCTTCTTACCACAATTAGATTATATTAGGATCTCCTCCTAACAGAAAAAAGTTAGATCTAACATCATCTCAAAGCTTTTGGGTACCCAGAGGTCCCTAGCCTTGTAAAAACAGAGTATCAATCCTGGAAAACTAACATATTTTGGTTTAATTTTCTGCATTCAGGCTTTTCTTTTTTCTACTATCTTGACCAGTAGATTTTTCCTTGGGAAGCATTCTAGCGTTCCTTTTGGTTCACCTTTTTAATAGCTTTCTACCTCCTCCCATTTGTCGAGTTATGATGTTCATCCAAAAAGGAAAAATGCACAGGCATTCCTATAAGCATTTCACTGGATCCATTATCTTCCAAAAATGAGAGGGCAAAACAATGTAAGCATTTAGTTTTTTTTCTCAATAGAAACAAATTGAAATAAATTCGTACTAAGATGTGCAGCATAAAACTCAGTTAGTAAGACCACTTAACTACCAAGAAAATGATAAAAAGAGTAATAATAGAGAACAGCAAAATGAATCTTAGCTCATCCTTATGCCAAAGAAGTTATTATCCTACCAACAACAACAGACAGTCTAACTGCAATTATAGAAAAATAGATAAATCAAATAAGCGACAATGAAATTTAGGAATTTCAACCAAATAAGTATGGTAGATATGGGTGCCCAACATTGCAGAGAGGTTTAAAAATGAAGATGGTTTTACTACACTCACTATATCTTGCTTCAAATGCATACCTTGTGAGGTGAATCCTTCACAATATGACTTATTGAATTAACTGAAGCCACTGATTTCTCTGCTTCACCACTCTGCATGAAAAGAGCAACTGTCTAAAAACCTGCTACATGGATAGTAACCACAATATACCTCAGAAACCAGAGCAGCAGCAGAAGGAAATGCTTTTATTATGACATAGAAAGCTAAAAACAGCATATAAGATCATGAAGAAGATCTAGTGCCAATTTAAGAGAAAACAGGGGTAGGAGGTAGAATAATTTTACAATGTAAGCATATTACCGAGCTTTAGAAACATAAAACATGCGATATTTTGATCTCGTGGTACTGGTTCCACAAATAGTAAAAGTGTATTGGTGGACAGGAACAAGGCCAAACATGATTTTGAAATTGCATGCTGGCTAATATCTTAGCCGTGTAATCTCAGTCCGTCATGACAGAATCAATAGTTAATGCTCTTCTTAGGTATATTAATACATGTCCACCAACTCAGAACCCAAAATGTTATAATGCTTAGTAATTAGATGCATAAAGAACTAACAATTAATTAGAGAATGGACATTTTCACTTTTACTTGAAAGTATTCACAATCACCTTCTGGTATATATATATATATATATATATATATATATATATATATATATATATACACACACATATATATATGTGTGAGAGAAAAAAAAGAAACAGGGAAATCTGAGGATTGAACAAAATTTAATATTTTAGATAGATCATTTCCCGCTTCAGCAAGGATTCATCAAATGATTCAAGTGTTTAACTACACTATGAACATTTTGAGTTGCAATACATCATCAACTGCTGAAACTAAAATGCATGAATAGCTACAGTCAAATTAATCTATCAAAGAAAAGAAAAAGAAAAAGAAAATGCTACAACCAAATGACCACTGATATTGCATATAACACCTCTGTCCACGCTTACCATCTAATTAAGTTACGATAAAAGCATTATCTAACCTAGGCAAAATTACACAAGGACCGTTTTAGAAAGTTATTCGTGTTTATAACATATTTGCTTTACAAAAATTCTTCAAAACCTAGCAACTCCTTCACATGGTACTTCCTCCAATAGACTTGAGAGTCACGTGACTCATTTACTCACGAAGACAGAAAAACCAAAATTCTAATTTTCTGCAACACGGATATATGATGTTGTCTTTAAGTTCATGAATTGATTAACCTAATGGTAGGGATTAGAGATTTAGTCAAACAGAAGGGAATTATAAAGGAATGCTGAAAAAGAATTAACAATAGTATATTATCTAATCCAAGAACAAAAAGCATCCCCAATGTAAAATTTAATGCCAAAAACATATACTTACCCTGCTCAATGACTAGGATAAGATAAGCCTTTTTTCATTTTATATTTTTCCCAGTTCTGTGTATGTATGTTAAACCCATTAATGTGACTGAAGAAGCACCTGTCGTGAATTTTGTTTGAACATCAACTAAACATTCAAAAGAAAATAACCATGCCAATGACGCTATGAACCAAGAAATGCTTCCTCTCCTGTTCTTATTGATCCTGTCAATTACTGTTTTTCCCTCTTTTAACTTTGTATTTATTTGTACAAGGTAAGAAATCTATATAAAATATACCAAGGAGCATAACTCCAGCACATTGGAATTCTCTAATGTGTTCTGCCACCTGAAAAGAATTCTATACATTCACAGAGAAGACATCCTAAGAACACCAAAAAATTAAGACAGTCAAGGAGGAGGTTGACTTCAATAAAACTAGGTGCAAGGACAAGCTAGTCATCAAGATAAACCATTGGCTGAAATAAGGTCATTCGTATATTAGTTTAGCCAAAATCGGACAGTAAAATCAACATTCCTGGCAAAAGTCAGACTACAGCTAACCAATGCCAGAAATCCTATAGCAACATCTGAGCAATTAAATAGCAAATAAAACAGATACCATACCCCACACTATTAAAATGTTACTGCAAAATGCCTAGATCAGTGACCCAACACCAATGCTAGAAAAAATGCTTGAACTGCATCGAAACTTGTTACTACACCTGGGAATCTTCTTAGTTAGGATACAGCTCCATCACCATCCTGAACGAGAATTACGACACACCCAACATAGACACCCTATTTAAGAGATTCCAACATGCCAGTCAGAAAACATCTCATGTAACATGACAAACAGATCATTCTATGTGCAGCAGAAAGCTCGTTAAGCTACAGAAAAAAAAAATCCTAACTTTAAATTTGATTTCACGCTTGACTAACTTCCAGAGTACAACAAAACCATTGACATAACAACACACAAGAATTACCAAATTCCCTACATTTAAAGACGTTAAACCAAACCACTTCTGTTTTTCACAATTTCAAAGATGCAAGGATAGAGACGTGGAAACTCAGGATGGGCTTCCACTATCGAAGCAACAAAAAATGAGTTTTAAAACAATGTGAAGTTTAAAACCTTAAAATCTCTAAATGCAGTCATCTATGATGTTTTCCAAGTTTCAGAATCCCAGAGTTCTCATAGCACAATAAAAATATTTCTGTAAGAGGAGTTAAAATCTGGCATCTGATTTTTATGGTTGATCTCATGAAAATTGTGATCACAAATTATTTTGGAACTTAAAAGCTTGAAGAGAATAGAAAATAGGAGGTATAAGACAAGCTATAATCATCACATTGCATATATCATTAAAACTGTACTAGCCAACTAATCTCGAACAAATATATATTATTTCTTTTACTTGTTATTAAATTCTAGGCATGCTTCCTATATGTTTTTTAGAAGAGTCCATTTCAAGCTCATACCTCAAAGAAATTTTCTGATTAAACCATAATTATAGACTAGAATACTGCCACTTGAACTCAGAAAAAGTCACAGGTGTAAACCCATATGCTAATTAACAGTTATGTAAATGATTGGCTATTATAGGTTTAACATTATTAGCCCAGTGCAATATGCAGTTAGGCTGGGTTGCCAATTTTACTTTCTACTACTATGTCTATCTTTATAAAATAAAAAGATAAATATAAAAGTTAGTCTTGTAAGATTTTTGGGAAGCACGTCGTAGAAAAAGCACCAGTGTGTGTGTGTGTGTGTGTGTGTGTGTGCGTGCGTGCGTATTTATATATATATAACCCACTAATCAGGTGCCAAATTTTATCATAAATACATTAAACTGTAGTGCCATTGACATGCTGCTGCAGGCAAGTTTATTTAGCTCAGGGTCAAGGTTAATAAATTAGAAAAAAATAAGCCTTGAACCATAATCCATATAGATATAAGCTCAGTATTGTACCCGGACTTCATCGTGCCTGTGACAATTTAACAATGTGAATTCTCAAAAGTTATATCATGCATGCCATAGAGAACCAACTTTTTCTACATAGATATCTCAGCAAAAACTATTTAATTTCTTTTCATTACTAAGAAATTCACTGATCACATCACAAAGTCAAAGAGATAACAGTTATGCATATGCCACACATACAAGTTATCGGAAGAATAAAAATAAATTACTTCAATAAGAACAGGCAGTAAATGAGGAAAAAAGTATATAGCCAAAAATGTAAAAACAAAGTAATAAAAGTTGATAAGATTCATTCTTACTGCCACTTCAACAAAGTCTTTCGGGCGCCTGAATTTGAGAATAGAGCCAGATAAGGAACAGCCATCACAAGAAAGAGCTGCTGAGGCATCCTCAGCTGTAAGAAATTCCACAAGAGCTTGACCTTTCTCTCTCTGTATCTGCGGTTAAGATATTGCAAGACAAGTAAAACCTTTGTTTATACTAATATGCATGACCAAAAACAAAATGAGCATCACCGAATACATAAAAGAGACTTACAACACAGCTAATACATGGTAGAGATCCACGAATACAATTAACACTTGAAGAGAGCAATAAATTATTAAGAAACTCCATCACAGCTTTCTCAGAGGCTGAGGCTGGTATATTTTCAACATAAAGTCTCCTCATAGGCCGAGTAGCTTGTGTTAGCTGAACAGAGTCAATGGTTACATTTAGCTTCGCCAAAGATGCAGTGGCTAATATCCCAGAAAGAGGGTTCGCTGTCTTGGAAGTGACAGGAATGGAGCTGACCACTTCATGGGCACTTGATGATGCAGTTTGGTTTGACACCTGCGCATTAGAAGGAACTGAAGATGTTTCCATAGGTGCAACATCCCACTTAGCACTTTTCTTCTCGGGTGAACGGTTGATTGGCGAAGGAGTCCTAATAGCAGCCTCAGTTCTTCTCTTCCTTGGGGAATAGCCACCAAGGCCACTGAATCCGCCATGCCGCCTGTAATGACCACCCGAACCATTACTCGTAACCTTACTCCAGTCAATATCAGAATGCTTTCTTCCAGACCTGTCTCTAGAAGAATGCGAGGACAGTTCTTCATGCTCGTGCCCATAATATGATGTACGTTTATGTGCACTGGGTGATAGAGAAATGGATCTTCTATTTCTGTCTTCGCGCTCCCGACTCCTTGACCGCCTCCTTTTCAGCCTTGATTCCCCATATTGAGATTTTGGAGATTCCTTCCTGTCTGAAGCTTCTAAACCATGCCCTTTACCTAGATCAACTTTCTTGGCAGCACTCTTATCTCTCTTTTTCTCATCATCTCCATTTCGATGTTTTCTCTTGCTTTCTCTTTCAGATTTATCTCCACTTTTGTCTGCATGCCTATCTTTCCACGATAAATTTCTTGAATGCTTCTTTATGGGTTCATCATTTGAATCATCAATTGACCGCCCATAAATTTTTCCCCGGCCAGGAACTACTTTATCAGCCTTCCCTTTAGCTTTAGAGGATATTTCTTTTACAATTTCAGCTTTCAACTTCGTCTCTGAACCACGACTTCCTCGATCTTTTTCTGTAACTAGACTCCCATCCTTTAATCTGATTTCTGATTTAAGAATTTCTCTGGGTTTAGGTTTAGCTAAACTTTCATCCTTAATTTTGGTTTTTAACTCTTGGTTTTCTCTCTCTTTCCATCTAGATGTGAGGGCACTATCCTTTGTAAAGGCACTATCTTCCTTCTTCCATGACCTTGCCTTCACAAATTCCTCTGCCACATGCATGTGAACACCAGGGGAAGAATCTTTTTTGCATCTGTGATGCCTCCCAGAATCATAATAGTCAGAAACATTAGCAGTAGTACCATCCCCTGATATATTCCCCACATCTGTAACTTCCTCTTTAACATTTTCAGGCAAGTTCTTATTTTTCCTTATAATCATTATTTCATCAAAGCTAAGAGGCCTTGTCCGAGCAGCAGTTCCTTCATTGGAGTTATCCAAGGAAAGGTTACCACTTTTTCCTTGCTTTTCTTTATTCCGACCAGATCTGCCCATCTTTCCCAGTGAAGAGGGTAGTTTAACAAATAGATTGGCCAGTAAAGCCTTGATTGTATTCAGCTTATCATTGTCTAACTGTCACACAATCCAAGGGGAAAAAATCTGCATTCCATCATCAGCACCAAGTAACTGAGTCACTGATCCCCTCGCTTCAACCAAATTGCAGCCTCTCTGAATACAATGGGATAAGTATTCAATAAACTAAAAACAACTAATGACACAAGAAATCAGGAGAAAAATAGAAGCAGAGAAATCACATGCTTCAACAACATAATGTTAATTAATTCACGGTATGTATGCATATACCATAAAATTGCGTGAAACCATGATCTCCTAATAGAATCAAATAAAGTCTAAACTTTCTTTAGAACTACTTGATCTAGGCCGTGGGGAGTCAAGAGACAAGACTTCTAAAATATCATATGGGACTTATTCTCTCAGAAAACATGTATAACCAGCCATCAAAAAACTAGTGGATTGAAGTTTCATGACAATTTTGCACTCTTAGATGACAATCACAATAGTAATATTTTCCACAATGAAAAAAGACTAGCTAGGTTTCTCTCAGTAAATCACTTGAACAAAAAAATGGTGCATCATCATTTCTCCTACATTTGTGCATAGGCAGGTATCATCAATATTAAATCAAAATTTAAAACTGAATTTCTCAAGAGTAACTAATTCAAAGATCACTATCTATCAATATGGTATTTCACCAACACACTACTTGCACCATTACCATGCTAAATCCAATAAAAACATTCCAAATTCCCAATGAAGAAAAAACAAAAAAAAAAACCCTAGTAAGTGTATCTATTCCAAATTTTCAATACAAAGTACCCATATAACTCACCGTGGAACAACCACAACTACAACGACATACTAGAATACTCAATCATAAGCTCCAACTTCAATTATCACCCAGTCTCCAGTGCCCCCGAAGAGAATTATTCTTCTTTATTTAATTGTATTTTCTTCTATTTTCCGCTCCCTCCTTTAAAAAATAGAAGTCATGAACAAAGTTCAATAGAAACCCTAAACGCAAAATCCCAAATTACAGCATACAAATACGTAACCAAATACTTAAATTGAATGCGTTTATAGGTATGTATGGAGATATTCAAGAACAGAGAATTGGAGAAAATGAATAAATAAATAAAAGAGCCAGTGCAAGTAGAAGTTGTACATTGGAATGGAGGCGAAACCAGGGCGGAAATGCAAGTGAAGGGTTGTACTCGGGCTAGCTGGCTCAAATAAGCAGAGGGCGCAGCGGAAAACCTAGAATTACAAAATCCAAACCGAACCTAAGTTATCTGCTCAGAGAAAGGCCCGTTCCTAAATAATTACTTCTAACCCAGTTGGCTGACCCGACAGACTTTTATTTACGAGATATTTTGGATTCTCTTTAACATTATATAATTAATAATTTCAATAAATTAATAAAATAATAATTTTTTAAAAAAAAATCTTTATATAATTTTATGATTTTTTTATATCATAAATTAATAATTTATTAAAATTATCAATATTATAAATTATAATATTTTATTAAAATATGATTATTATTATTATATACTAAAAATTTATTGTTGTAATTCTTTTTGAGTACACGCAGGATATTTTACACGTATTATCTGTCATAACTAATTTTTTAACACCTTATAATAAAAAATTATGGTAAAAAAATTAAATAACTTGTATCAAAATATAAACGAATTCAGTATTCGTTTATATAAAGATTATTTTTAATCTTATTTGTTGAATGATTAAATTAATGCAACTACAAAAAAAAAACTTTATTTAATTATGTGGATAAAAACATTAAATTTATTTTTTTGGTTAATTTAATGTATATTTAGTAGATTAATTCATATTTAATTGATTAGATTAATAAAATAGAATAAGTCTTTAGTTGATTAAATGTATGTTTATTAAATTGTTAATACACTATATAAATTAATAAATTATTAATTTATCGATTAATTAATATAATATATCTTTTAATTAATAGATTTTACATGATCCCAATACTATTAATTTATAGGGGTTATATTCTTTGCAAGTATGTGTTTATATCCACTTTTTTTATCAACTGAAAAACTATCAAAATATATATTAAATTAAATGATCAACTATAATTATTGAATTTTTTTAAGTATATTATGATTAAAAAAAACTCCCAAAATTTTATTTTTAAATTTAATAAATAATATATTTTCAACAAAATTAATAAGAAAATTTATTTTTTTCCTTTATAAAAATTAGCACAAGATTTAATAAAATTACAAAGATTTCACATAACTTTTATAATTTAATTTTTGTGTCATTTTATTAAGAATTATAATCATAATTTATTGATAACTTAATTGTTTTGGTATTTATAATAAATTAAATAACTAATTTATTTATATATTAATTTATTAATATTTTGTATGAATTTTTTTCTTTCTTTTTTTAGTATTGTTAAAAAAGACAAGACGGAAAAAAAGGATCCCCTCCACAAAACAAGAATGGAGCAAATATGAAATTTTTTTTTTCAAATTTTTTTTTTCAAATGGGACAAGGATAAGCATCCCTTGCTCATTCCCATTCTTAATTACTAAACAAAAGTAGGATATCCTCTTCTCTTCTCTTTTTTGAATTTTAATAAAATATTAAATAAAAATTAAAATTTAATTTTGTATATATTACTAATGCCCACATGAAATACAATTCTATAAAAAAAAAAAAAACAAATACACATATAATATTTATAATGTAAATTGTTTATTTACATTTAAAATTTATTTTGAATACTGGTATTTTAACAAAATACTCAGTAATCTATAAAAATAACATTAAGGAGGTGAAAAGTGTGCCCTTGCAACTAATACTTGAAGTTCAGGGCCAGATTTTGGAAGATTAAGTGAGATGGCTGTCTCTTGATAGATGAAGAGGAAGGAGTGCTGTTGAGGCAGTGGCTTATAAATTTCCAAAAATGTTGGAATTAGTTATGATCCATTTATCTACTGTTACATTCAAAAAATTTTAATTATGTAACTTAAAATTACTTTTATAAGAACTTGAAATAAAAAATTTAAAATAAACAACAATAACTTAAAACAATAACTTGAAATAAACAATAAATACTTGAAACACTGAAATTTTTTAAGTTTTTATAAAGATGATTTTAAGTTGTATAATTGAAGAAATTTTGAATGTAATAATACCGTAAACAGATCCAAAAATGTTTGTAGAGAATGTCAACCAAACGCGAAATGGGTATCTTTAAGATTTAAAAAAGAAATGGAAAATAGGTCCTGCAAAATGATACCATACAGGCCCTAATGGAATAAACATAAAGTAAATGGTAAATAGGTTGAAGAAGGTGAGCTTGGTTTGCATGCTGGGCATTTGATTCAAAGGAAAAACTACACATTTCCTAGTTCTAGAGAGTGCTGTTGAAATAATGATTTTTGCTTAATCCAAATAAACATGAAAAATTATCTACTGGTTCTGCGCAGGCCATTTCAACAGGAAAAATTATTTCCACTTCTGTTTGCTGCAGCAGATTTACAATGACACACTTACCAGAATAAAAGTAAGCTGCAGATCAAGACCCATATGCAGCAGCAGAGGCTATTAGTTTCGATTTGGAAAACTCTCATTTTTGTTAGACAACAAATGCAATCACAGAGTGCTTAAATTCTGGCTTTGTGTTGAAAAGGAAACATACCTGCAAAGGCAAATATTTTCATAATACAATCTGGTCATGATCAAAGGCAAGACCATTGGTACAATTGACAACTATCATAAACCACTGCCTATCTTATACAACCACGGCCATTTCAGACAGGCGGGGCAT
The DNA here is from genome assembly GCA_032401905.1 of Swietenia macrophylla. Lineage (NCBI taxonomy): Eukaryota > Viridiplantae > Streptophyta > Magnoliopsida > Sapindales > Meliaceae > Swietenia > Swietenia macrophylla. The sequence goes on from CP135582.1 coordinate 3,279,210, forward strand.
CAATTGATGATAATGCATTTGCTTTTGGGCACAATATGTATGTGGTAGTAGCACCAGAACATGCATGAGCTAACAAGTAGACATTTCAATCCTGTAATGTCAGATGCCAAGAATATCAGAAATGGCTTGAGTTTTACAATAGATGATATGATTGAAGAAGAAGCAATATCCTATGATATACAATCCTTTAGAGTTCAACAAGACTACACAACATTTTAACACCATTTGCTGTTCAACAAGCTTATGTAGAACATTTAAGCACCGTGCACAGTCTTACAAGGATAAAGACTTCCAACTAACATCAACTATAGAAAATCTCCCGTCCCCTGCTTCCAAGATCTATACGTCCAGCTCTGTAATTTGGACCCTCACCGCATGTTTTCTCGACGACGCACATATCTGGTCCTGTCATTGTATCTCGGTCTGTCTTGAGCTCTCTGCGGCTGTGGTTCCACCCTCCTCTGTCTTTCAGGTGATCGTTGAACTATCTCGCCATTTACAAACAACTCAGCTGCAACAAACAAATGATATGCAAGCTTACAGTTATAAACCATAGAATTATCCAAGAACATCTTAAGAACAAAGCAATACAAAACAAAATAATATATATATTCCTATTTTAGGAGGGGTCAGATTGCAACAAAGGAAAAGCTCAAACCTCTTCTCAACAGAAGATTCTTATATTTTAATCATTTAAATTTATATGTCTATATGTCACAACAATTAGCATGCAGTAATTGCACATATATGTAGAAAGCTTTAGTAATAGAGTACTTCTGCATGAAACTAAATCAAATGGGAAACTATTATTTCTGCATCCTGTGTCATGCTACTTTAATAAGAATCTCGCTGAAACAAGACATTTGCAATATACCGCATGCTATAAACTAAGAATAATTTCTATAAACATGTATGTATCATCTCCAATGATTCTGAAACACCACGGAGTAGAAGCACAAAACAGGAAATGAATGAACTTAAATATAAGTCCATTTGCATTCAAAGCTATGCATTGCCCATTTGAGGCTATTAGAACTGCCATGATGGACTAGAGATTGGCAAAGAATAGTTGCACAAATATGTTGCTCGTAAATGATTAGGAATATGATTGTAGAAACAAGCTGAGTCTTTTCACACCATGCTCAATATCATTTGCTAATATTTATTTTCACTCAATCAACAAAATAATATAACAAAAATGTAGCTTCACTTTGATCGATGCTTATTTGAGAACATTACAACATTAAATAATATTTTAAGGAGGACACATAATGGTTATTCCTCATACCAAATATAAACATGCTATATTCCAATTGTGATAGTCTAATGTTTCTTCTCCAATAATATGCAGCTCCATGCAAATATAGAGCTCAGAACACTCAAGGGGGACATCTGATCTAAGTCCATTTGCATTCAAAGCTAACCATTGCCTGATAACACGCTTTAGCTCTGCCAAGATGGGCTTCAAATGATGATGTTTGCATTAAAATCTGTATAAACTGTGATCATTTACATATGCTATTCAAAACAAAAACCTCATGAACACTACTTATTTAGATGCAAAATGTCAGGAGATGCAATCAAAAAACACCAGATAAGGTTGACCAGGGGGAAAAAAATAAAAAAGTTAGGAACAAAAAGTTGCTTGAGACTAAAATGGCTTACCCCCATAGTCTTTGTTTTCAGGATCAACATAAGAATCCGGAAGTACAAACAGCACACCAGGCAAGTCTGTTAACAAAGAAATGCAATGATGAATGATGCAGTATCACTAAAACAAAAACAAAGAAATAAAATCAGAAAATGAATTGTAGCAATTAACAAATACCTTCTAACTTATTTGAAGTCTCCTCATCAATCTCACAGCCGAATCCAAAGTACCTCTCACATGAAACATTATAAATTTTCTTCTTTGCTTCCTCTTCACTGAAGCACAACAACAAATACACACATAGTCATACTGTTACCAATTTCAAATACTTAGATCATAACAATCTTACACAAGAAACTAAGCAGAACAAGCAATTATATACATAACAAACTACAAGAAACATTAGCTCAGCTGTACAATTAAAGAAACAATCCGATATTAACTCCGCAAAAATATAAAATAAATGCAAATGTCATACTGTAAGAAATCCTAGCAAATAGAAAGTAAATCCCATAAATGAAATTAAAAAAAAAAACTTTTTTTATGATAACCTGCCGACAACTTTAGCTAGGGTTTGAATATAACAATCAATCATCTGCTGCTTAGTTGCCCCCTCACCACCAGGCTTATCCATCACAATGAGCCAGTGCTCGTAATCACACCCAGGAAACAGCGGCGCCATTTCAGTGGGAGGCCTGTCACTGAAATTGGACCCGGAGTTGAGGGGCGAGTACGCCGAGTTTCCGGAGCGGTTGACCCGGCATCGTATTTGAGAGAAGCGGGATGAGGGTGACAGAGATTGTACGGCGTGTGAGAGAGGGGCGACGGAACGACGGCTGAAGAGGAGGGAGGGAAGGGGAGAAGGCGCTGTGATGGTCGTGGTGGCGAGAAGGCGCTTAGAGAGGAAGAACATAAGCTTGGATTGGTGGCTGGAGGGAGAAGCCACGGCTCGTGCCAGGGTTTGGGCCATCGTTGCAGAAACACTGAGCAGAAGAAATGACACTAGTGCGTTGAGGATAGGGAGAGGTTATATCAGGGTTTTGGGTTCTGTTCCATTTTCAATTTTATTATTCCATTGGGCTTGGACCTGGGCCTGGCCTTTTTGTGTGAACCACATAACTAATGCCACATGTATACAATACATTTTATATTTTTTTATATTCAAAACTTTTAATTTTTATATAAATTATTTTAATTTTTTTACTTTAAATTTTTTTACTACTTATTAATTATTTAAATTTTTATATTTTATAAAAATATTTTAAATTTTATATTAATTATTTTAAATTATTAATTATATTTTTAAAATTTTACATTAAAATATATAAAATACAATGTGTATGCATATATGCGCACGCGCATTAACAGTTACCCTTAACATATCTTTTTGTTTAATTTGAGAAATAATGGCTCAAAATTACAAAATTTTATTTGATGAATATCATAATTCATTGCTTGACAGAAAATTCTTGATAAAAATTAATTAGAATAATAATAATAAGATTGCAAAAGATTATTTTACATTGAACAATCAATTTAACCCAAAAAATTAGAGTAAAGGCAATGTTGCTGTCTGTGTAGTTTTGAACGCTTGTGGTTGGAGAAAGAATTGGAGATTTTCTTGTACAAGGGCAAGAGGAGTAGAAAAACTTCGAAGTAGCTTCCCATTTTTATTACATAAACAATGTGTTGGAGAAACTAAACTCAATGACTACCTGCTCTATTTAGTGATAGGAAACATTCCAATACCAGAAAATAAAAGCCAATGATATGTACTCAATAAACCTTTCCAACACTTGATCAAAGATATTGAAGTTTTAAGGGCAAATAATATAGATTTGGTGGTGCTATTAGCTATCTATGACACTTGAGGACTTGGCTAAGATACATCTTATGAATCTTATATTGCATAACATAAAAAAATGAAACATGAAACGAAAAACTTGAAACTATTAGTATAAAATTTGAAATAATCAACATAAAAAACTTAAAATAATTAACATAAAATTTAAAATAATTAATATAAAAAAATTGAAATATGAAATATAAAAATTAAAATAATTAATGTAAAATTTAAAACATATAATACAAAAGTTTAAAAAATTAGATATATGTTACCTCCAATGTATTATAGCCAAACCCTGATGATGACATTTGGCTGTTCTGCAAGAAATAAAACATACAAGCACAAATACTAAAATGTTTATGGTTTATGGTATTCAACAATATCATGAAGTATACAACTACAAGAAGCTCAACGGAATTCATTGATACAGCAAAGAAACTGTGTGTACAGGATCTTCACCAGGATGGTAATTGATTATCACTGCCGTTGTACTCTTGAAACCATATGCTCTGACTTCTGGAAAAAAAAAAAAAAAAGAAGATAAAAGAGAATTCTAGGCATGTTTGTCCCTCCATCTAGTGGCAAGTTATGGAGCATATAAATTATTAATATAAAAACAGATGGGGTTCAGTTCATTGGACAGCTAATAATATAGACTAAGATGACCTCAGTTGAGTTCAGGAATCATAAAATTCTCAGCATAAACATAAAATTGCAAAGTTTTTCAACAGTTGAGTAAAGCACTCAAAGTCTTCTTTCATTCTTTTCCATTTCATGCCTCCTTTATGACCTTGAAGCATTAAAGGCAACGTACCTGCTCACTGTAAGGCAAATATTTTCCATCAAATGTAACAACCACACGATCTTTCCCATCCACGCCTTTAACTTTGTCAACAGAGCAGAAGAAGTCTATAGCAGACATGCTAACCCAACATAGAACAAAGACAACAAGTAATTGAGTAAATTAAAAATCAAAAGGCTTCAAGATAATATTTAGAAACAAATATGTTTAATTTAATTCAAAAACAATTGAGTGTCATTCTAGATTACTTGACTTCCACTTTCAGAAGTCTAATCACCTATGCTGATGCATTCAATCATTCTCTTTCGCAAAAATGGGATCTGCTTAATGACTTACCTCACACTGTCCTAGATTAGTGCTGGCTTAATCTAATGAATTGAAAATATGTTGAATGTGTACAAGTGCCTAAAGTAGATTTTCAAAACTTGAATGGAGTAAACTGCTAATTACAATTTTTTATCCCCTAATGTCTAAGGAGGAAACATGAGTTAGTTTCCATCAGTATTCCCAATATTTGTCCAAGTGCATAAGAAGCTCTCAAGAAATGAGCTTAAAATGAGGAAAAATTTGATAATCTAAAGGGTTTAAAACAACAAACAGAAAACTTTTATCTCACAGAACAATTGCTTAAAAGCTGCTTAATATCGGCTAAACAGAGAAAAATATCATGTGAAATACTAACGCTGTACTGTTAATAACCATATGCAAATAAACCATAGGATGAATTAAGATCTTACATGCCATCACCAAACTCCTCGTTGATGATTTCCTTAATGCTCTCACCAAAATGCATAACTGCTTCATTCAACCTAAAAAATTTCATTTTTTTTTTTAAAAACGGAGACAATTAGTAAGCAACACTAATAAACACTGAAAACATAAATTCAAAATCATAAGGAATTCCTTGATTAGGAGCCATTCAATAGCCTGCTTTGGACATCGGGCTCATGGATAAAATGACAAGATAAGACAAATAGGTTAAGAGCAAACCTGTAAACAGAGGGTTCCTGGATCAAGTTCGGATCATAAGACCTCATTGGCGGTCTCATCATCTCCTGCAGAAGCTCAGCGGACAGATCGGGCAGGGCTTCCCGCAGCTTAAAGGCAGTATCGAACTTGAGCTGTGCTTGGCGTCGCAGTAGTTGCGCCACGTAGACGTTGGTGAGTCCGATCTCATCTGCTATCTGACTATACGACTTGCCGGATTTGAGTTTCGCGGCTTGTAGCCGATTGATTAAGCTCGATTTGCTGCTCGTCTCAGCCTCCATTTCCAACACACAACGCAACTGCCTCTTTCACTCGCTCGATGAGTTTTGGTCGTAAGACACAAGTCCAAACAGAAATCTTAACCGACACGTGGCGGCGCTCAAATTCTCAAGGGACGCGTTCGGCTTTGGCGGGCCGGGTACTTAATTGAAGAGATTAATCAGTGTCAGTGATTTGAGCCTAGCTCAAGAGGTAAAACTTTATATGGACTGACTGCTTCAGTTCCTTTGAGGCCCAGTTAAACCCTTCCAGGCCCAAATTACAAATCTCACAAAATGCCGGTACAAATATAGATGAATTTGCATGAAATTGAATTTTGAATCCCTTTTTTATAATAATGATGACGATGATGACGAAGATGGATGATACTTAAATTTGTAATGACCCAACATGTAACTATCAAGGTTCCTTAATTTGCAACTACCATAAAAATATTCATGATTGAGAGTTGATGGTGTTTCTTATGTATTGATTCTCGCGATTAAATTAATTTTTTAAAAATTAATAATAAAATATAAATAAACTCTTAATATGATAGAGTTAATCTTACCTTACACTAGGTAGTAATCTCATTTTATAAAGTGTTATATAGTTTAAGGTATTTTTCTAATCTTTCAATTTCATAAGTAGGTAATTACTTATCAACAATGAACCCACCTTAATAACTTAAACTCATGCAACATTTGAAAATCTTGAATGTAACGCATAAATAATTATTTTCATTTTCGAATTGATAATTAAATATAAAAAATATTTTTATTTCTTTATCTTACGGTGTCATGTATTACCAAAAATTAGCATAACGTGCTATTTACATAGATTCAATTATTATTATTTTTTTAATCTTAGTATATGCCATTTAATTGAACCGATTAAATCTATTTGACCAAACCTAACCCATTACCCAAATGACTATAAGTTGGTGACAAACTCTTTCCCAATAGGGTCATTGCTATTTATACATGATAGTCATTTCCATGGACAATATTTTCCAAAATAATTTTGTCATATCTTTATTTTTAAGTCTTAAAAGATATTTCTAGATGAAAGACAATAAATATATTAATTATTCAATGTTTAATCACATTATCTAATTAAAAATATTTATTCAAATTAGTGGTAATTTTAAAAACAATAGACACATACAATTAATTAAAAACTTAAAATTTAACCTGAAATTAGATTTCAAATTAATACATGTCGTTGATTGAAAATTCAAAATTTAATCTAAAATTAAATTTTAAATTTTAGATTAATTATATATTATTATTTATTTTCGACTTAGTTTTAAAGTTGATAAAACTACACTTTAAGAACTTGTCTAAATTGCTCCGAAACTCGGCCTTCCTTGACTCAAATACAAGATCTATTAAATTCACAAAATCAATAATAGTTCATATCTTTCTATGGTTTTGATAAAAGTCTCCTAGTAATGCATGATAATACATCTATAATGTCAAGGTCTTGTGCTATTTTATAACATTAACTATTAATCATTGACATCTATAAAATCATGTATTAAAAAAATTACATTATAAATGACCAAATTTAATTATTTTCATATAAAATAATCCAATAATTTGTTACAAAGACAATAGAAAAGATCCAAAAAATAAATAATAAAATAAATGTGAATAAATAGTTGTTCGGAACTCCCAATGTGCTTAATAAATTGAAATTCCACCCATCCAAGCTATCAATTTTTTTTAAAAAAATAAATAAATAATAAAAAATAAAAAGGTTCCTATCATCAAAAGACACATTTCTTGTATTTGTTTCCAACAATAAAACAATAAGACATGATTATAGAAGTTTCCCTTCTTTTAGAACAAAATTGTACCAACTTTCTTTTACCAAGTCATAGAATCGCCTAAAGGGTAGCTTTGGCTTTATCCTATCACTATTCATTCAATTAAAGAATACCATCTTGCACAAGAAACATATCGTATGTTGAGCCGATTGGATTTAATTTACCATCTTAACAAGAAACATGCCATATATTGGAGGATCTAATTGCCCATAAGAAGTATAAGAAATGTAGTAGTGCGTTTTTAAAATTTATCAAGTGTTATTATCTTTAATTCATTCTACTTAATGTATATTGTAATTTGATCATGGCGCTGTAAATTGGTGAGCTAACAAGATGAGTAGAGTTATAATATAACACTTGTAAAAAAGTCTAAGAGAAGACAGACTCAACACGAAAATTATAAATAAGAAAAAAAATTATTAATTATTGATAAATAAAAAAATTAAAAGAATTTAAAATAAAAAAGAGAGAAAAAATAATTAGATGGTAAAATTTTTTTGATTTTTTTATTTTATACTAATATATAATTATTTTATTTTATTAATTAAATAATATTATTGTATTGATATAATAGGTCTGTTTTATATAATATTTTCTCAACAATTATACTATGTTATTGCTATATTTATATTGTTGAATTGTTATATATGAAATCTAATGACTCGATAAGATACTCTTTTTTGGAAAAAAAAAATTATCTTTAATTTTTCATGCATTTATTATAAATTGTATGTTAAATTAGTTGTTGGGTGGAGTAAGATTGAGGATTAAATGACAAACCAAACACCTGCAAAATTAGTACATTTCACATTAACTCCAAAATGCATATTAGCTCACAGGCTATAGGACAACAATCACAGACTCAAATTCAAGAATAACAATTATTATTTGCTTCGCTCATTCATTAATATTCTGGCTAATTCAAACCGAAATGCCCAAGAATTAATGCCATTTAATTAATAATCCCACCGAACGCAACCTCCTATATCTCCCTACTGCTGCATTCTAGATAAAATTATTCACTCATTTGTCAATATTTATTACTAGATTTTTGAAAAGTAAGGGTAGGTGACATCAATGGCAAAGAAAGAGACTCTCTCTCTCTCTCTCTCTCTCTCTCCTTTTAGGGTTGAAAGAGCTTCTCACCTATTTACCTTAATAAAGAAAAGAATTAAATAAAACAATTCTAATAAAATCATTAAATATAATTATATTCGATGAATTTTAAAATTAAAATATATAATTTAATATTGTATTTTTTGTTTAACTGTTTGTATAAATAATAATATACATTTTGCCTGAACTAAAATTTTCTCCTCAAGTCTTGAGTAGAATAAAAGTTTTATGATTGATGAGTAATATTAGTTTATTTAATATTATATCTTTCCTTGAAAATATATAAAACTTTAAGGACCTACATGGTATTACCCTACAATTCATTTCACTAGAAAAGTCACATGGTGGGGGTTTGATTTTGAGCATAATTCTAGAAGCAAATCGTGAATTGATTAAATATATAGAATTTTTGAATCTTTGAATTCCATGCATCCAATCAATCGGGAGTTGAAATTCAATCAAAATTCATTTGATTGCTTTGAACATATTAATTTTGTAAGACTTCATCCCCATCATAATCTTTTGAAAACAAACGTTTATGACCTTTGAATTCTCAAACCATCTAGAACTTAACTTCATTGACTAATTTCATTTCACCCCTCAAATATTTTTAACCATCTTCAAAAGGTACTTCAATTTTTCACAGAGATAACACACACACACACACACCCCTTTTTAGTACTGTAAGATAGATAATTTAGAACGGATCATTCATCCTTAGGGATTATTATATTGAACTATGTCCCATAACTAAAAATTGTTCAACTTAACGGCAGAAGTTAACGGGGTTTCAGAGTTAACTAAATTGGGGGTTATTTTGAAGATTTTCATAATTAGTTGGGGTCAAAATAATATTAACCCATCTGTTACTGCTGGTTAACACGAGAGTCAAGAGATGATTCTGAGTACTCTACAGTTTTAATTTAAATAAAGAGAAAGGGTATATTAGTCATATCGGTAGTTTCATTTTGTCAAAGGAGTTGCCAACTTGATTCTCGGCGCGAAGTTGAGTGGTCCCCACTCGGCCAACCAGACGGATGTGCAATAAATGTGGGCGACAATTTATTTTACATACCTAAAATACCCTTCCTTTTAATCTTTGTCTTGTAATATTCTCACCTGTGTTTGACTTTGACTGCCCAAGTGTGTCATCAAATATTATAAATAAAATAGAATTTGCTATTATAAATAAGAATTATTTATTATTTTCTTGTTTTATATCTATTTGGGAGGAGCCAAATTCAAAGACTACAAAGGCAATTAATTAAATTAAAGGCAAAATAGATTAAAAAATAAATGCCGAACTAGAAGATATTATTGAAAATTAAAAAAAAAAAGTTGTCTAATAATTTGGCATTTGAGATTTAAAATAAATACTTAATAATAATTTAACAAAATCAATTTTTTTTGATATTATAAATTACACGATAATCTTCACTTAAGATAGAGTTCAAATATTCATTTGAGAATAAAAAATAAAAAATTAATTTAATTTTAAATGATCTTAATTACAACGATTGATATTTAAGTTTAAAGAAATTATTAAAAATAATATTTTAATATAAAAATTTAAGAGTTGAATTCTACAATAGATATTTAATATAATTTTTAATGATATTATAATTCGTAAGTTGAGTTGCCTTTAAATTTTTATTATTATCCGTTTATTTTTTTTAGTATTTTTTAATATAAATCATTGATCACGAGCTTAAATATTAAGTAAAATACTAATGAGATCATAATTCATGCATTGAGTGATTTTTGAGTTTTTAATCTTATTTTCCTAATTTAAATATATGAATATATATATATATATAAATTAATTTTCATGAATTACTGTATACACAACAAGATGCACGTGGAGTTGACCCCCACAAATTAAAGAGAAGGACATAATTATTGTAGGTGGGATTATTAACCTGATCAAAACCAACCACGCAATAATTAAACTTTTAATTTTTAAAACCCTAATTAATCCAGCCTTAATCATGATTAGTCGAAGAAGTAGTAATTATTAATTAAGCTTTACAACAGCAATTAGCAAAGCTGGTGACAGTTTCTACTCTATGTGCCGTGTGGAGAGAATCCATACATACGACAGATGGTCAATTACGTTGTTATAGGTACCAGAAGTTGACTTAATTTGTCTTGTAATTACCCATTTGTGGAAGCCAATGGCTCTATTATCTTGTAACAAAGAATTTTGAGATCGTGCATGTCCTTTTCTCTTTGATTTATGTCAATTTTTTTCTTTTTCTAAGGAATTTCTAATCCAATTTCCACAAAGAAATTGTTATTTAGTAATACTTTTACATTATGCATATTTCAATTGAATACGACTATTTATTCAAGTTGCACGAAAGAAATGGTTTACATCATTTCTTTCAGTATTGGTGTTAGATTAAAATTTTAAAAATTTATATATATATATATATATATATCGTATCTTATTATTAATTTATGTCAATTTTTTATTTTAAAAAATTTTTAACTCACTTTTTACGCAGAGATAGATATGTAATAATATTTGTATGTTACGAATATTATAGTTGAAAATAATTATTTATGTAACTTAAACGATTGAAATGGCTTAACAACATTTCTTTCTTAATTAAACACCGGTATTAGACTGGAATTTTAAAAATTTATATACATGGTGGTCTTATTATTGATGTACCATGTTGAAAAGGAAATTACAATTCTAATATTTTTCTTTGAAAAGTATAAAAATAAATTGTGGAGATAGATTAGTATTTTGAAATCACATGTATTGACTAAGAATATAATTTTTACTTCGGTTTTTGAATGAAATGATTGGTTGTGAAGTGTGAGTGGTCAACATTACTAGTAAAGTATAATGGTATTTATTAACTTTTTTAAAATTAAATTTAAGAAAATATAAATTAATAATTGATCTCATTCTATTATCGATTTAAATTATGAGATTTTTTTTTAAAAAAAATCACATTTTTAAGTCGATATACAAAAATAGCTATGTTATTATTATTATTTTTTAATTAAACTAATAAAAAAACACGATTCAAATAAAAATACATTCTAATAGTTAAAACTTAACAAATACCCAAAATTCAGGAGCATGCTCAAAGCCTAATTTTAAGTATGTTAAAGTGCTTGATACTAGATTTTGAGCATGCTTGAAGTGCGATAGAAATTCAATTTCAAGCGTGCTTGAAACATAAACAAATTTGTAAAGTTTTTGCAATTAGAAAATTTTTGTTTAAATTTAATTTTCATAATTAATTTGAATAAAAAATTATCATAATTATTTATGTAAATTAACTCCTGTCTTTTTGAGAATTTCCTTAGAATTATCATTCATGACACAAAAGTCAGTTGGTAGCTTAAGAAAAAAGGGCGGGATGCTGAATGCATGTCAAGGAAAGGAGCAAGAAGAAAGCAATATAGCTAGATGAAGATGGCATATTGATAAATACATATGAGGTTTTATTTTTATTGAAATGACCTAATTTTTAATCCCATTGTATTCATAACTTGAGTTCTAAATTTAACAAGTGTGATAAATCTTAGTTTATGTAGTCATTCCATTGATTTAAGTTTGTTCATGCACGTAAAAGTTTGATAAATAAATTTTAGTTAGACGTTATTGAATGAATTTTTGGATAAAATTTATATTAGAATTCACCAAGACGGTTATAAACAATAATCTCTCAACAAAATTCGATGAAAATAATTAGCATAAAAATTATTTATCTCGATAAAGTTTATTTATTTTTTAACAAATTTAGTGGAGAGAGTATTATTTATTAATGCACTAATCATGAATAATTTTATTTAAATGTTAAAATTTTATTTTTAAATATAAAATAATTTAAATTCCGGTTATAATGGTAAATGGACTTGGACATTTAGCTTTTCGCCAAAAAACAGAAGTTAAAATTGAAGTCTATCTTTGAGGGGTCAGGGACACAGACTCGTTATAATAACTCTCCAACAGCAAAAAGGAAAGAAAAGAAAAAGGAAGAAGAGAGTGAGCCTAAACTGCAAAATAAAAATGGCTGTTGAAGAAGGAATTGATGATTACACACAGGATGGAACAGTCGATCTCAAGGGAAACCCTGTTCGCAGATCCAAGCGAGGCGGATGGACTGCATGCTCCTTTGTTGTTGGTATTCTCTCTTAGTTTCCATCTTCGTTTCTTAATTTGCCCATAATTCCTTTCCATGCACTTGTATCTGTCTCTGTTGTGGTTCCATCTTCCGTCATCCTGGGAAGCTTTTTTCTGTTGATCGCTTTCTCTCCAGTATATGTTTCCTGCTTCCGGGGAAGAAGATGCTGTACTCAAAGTAAAACCCCAGATTAATCATCTCTTGTTCTTCAATTTCGAAAGTTTTGGTCTCTTTTTCTTCCTCTCGAGTGTTAAACTCCGCCCATTAATGGGTGCCAGAGATCCAATCTTCTATCTGCATGCAGTTTCACTTCTGCTGCTAATGGAGACACATACGGACACAAAAGAAAGCAAAAGCACTAAGCTGAGCTCGTCATACCTGTACTGTATTTTCCCCAGCAAACTATTTCAAAAGTGAAAATTTCTTCCCCATAAATATAGTAATCAAAGCAAGTCTTAATCTAAATCCAGTCAGTTCCATTGCCACATATAAACAAACTGTGTAGCTCCAAAAGGTAGTGGTCGTTGAGAAATATCTATCACCCAGCTTGGCAATTATTGTTGTATGTGTATGCCGATAGTACCGCCTAATTACTGTTTTCTTCTGTTTTGTTACAGTATACGAGGTATTTGAACGAATGGCGTATTATGGAATATCGTCGAATTTGGTGCTGTATTTGACAAACAGGCTGCATCAGGGAACTGTGAAATCGGCTAATAACGTCACAAACTGGGTTGGCACCATCTGGGTCACTCCCATTTTAGGTGCTTACGTCGCTGACGCTCATCTCGGCCGCTACTGGACCTTCGTCACCTCTTCTTGTATTTACCTCCTGGTGCGTACGTTCGTCAAATCCACTGCAGCGCATACATCAGTCTAAAAATAACATCCAGTTTCCCTCATGTTTTATATTTTAACAAATAAGTACATAGAATTTCCCTTATATATATACATATATATATGAACTAGGTCTTTAACCTACTGTATGAAAGACCAATTTGATAAAAAATTAAAAATTAATGCTTTGACCCATATAAAAACAATTCAACAATATATACAAATTTATTTTTGGTACGTGTGTGGATACTTTTGTTATTTATAAGTTTTTATTGATTTTTTCGTTTTTGATAATTGTGACTATTTTTAGGTCCATTTATGTTTACTAATTTTTATCAATAAAATTTATCGGTAAAATTTATTTTTTTAAATATTTTAATTAAAAAATTAAAGGATATTTTTATTCAAATATTAAAATTTTAATTTTAAATATAAAAAATTTAAAACTTAAGTTATAAATATAAATAAATTTAAAAATTTAAATATTTTAATAAAAAATTCTTAATTATTAAAACGTCTAATATAGGCAATTCATGTATGTACACAAATAACATCGTCCGGATAATTAAAGATTTTTGATTAAAATATTTAAATTTTTTAACTTTTGATTTAAGATTTTTTGGTTTGTGTTTTAAAAATTTTTATTATATTTTAGATTTTTAAATTTTTTATTTTAAATTTTTTTATCATTATTATTTTGCATGTTTTAAGTTTTGCAGTTGTGTTGGATTTTGAATTATGAATGGATAATAATTACCGAAGGCATACAAAAACAGCACATGGATTTCTGTTCCGGTTTTGCACCTACCCCAACTCAACCATGTAATGTCTATTATTTAACTGGTGATAGAAATTTCAGACAAAGTGGGCTCATCTATTATTATACAAATTCATAAATGTCTGTCTGTGTATTTATCTTGGTGGTGACAGGGGATGTCTGTACTAACGCTCGCTGTATCAATGCCCGGCTTAAAACCTCCTTCCTGCAAAGAAGCCAATATTGAGGACTGTAAGAAGGCATCAACATTGCAATTAGCTATATTTTTTGGTGCACTCTACACGTTGGCTGTGGGAACAGGAGGAACCAAGCCCAACATATCGACGATCGGGGCGGACCAATTTGATGAATTCGACACCAGGGAGAAAGCCCATAAGTTATCCTTCTTCAACTGGTGGATGTTCAGCATTTTCTTTGGGACACTCTTTGCCAACACAGTTCTTGTTTACATACAAGATAATGTGGGATGGACCTTAGGTTACGGGCTTCCAACACTCGGGCTGGCCATATCCATTGCAATTTTCTTGGCTGGCACACCCTTTTATAGGCACAAAGTGCCAACAGGAAGCCCATTTACGAGGATGGCAAAGGTCATGGTTGCTGCCATAAGAAAATGGAACGTGCCTCTCCCTAATGACCCTAAAGAACTCTATGAACTTGACTTGGAAGTGTATGCAGCCAAAGGGAAGTTTAGGATTGATTCCACTCCAGCCTTCGGGTTAGTCTTAATTGCTTTTCCTCTTTTCTTGCAGGGTTTTATTGTCCCATGAAATAGTTTCATAGCCTTGCATTGCTATACCTTTTCTCTTTCAAAATTGATTTATATCTTGGTGTTTGTTCATGCACGCAGGTTCCTGAACAAAGCTGCAGTGAAAACGGGTTCAGCTGGTCCATGGCTGCTATGCTCAGTGACCCAAGTAGAGGAAACCAAACAAATGTTAGCAATGATCCCAATCTTGATTGCAACATTTGTTCCAAGCACAATGGTTGCCCAAATCAACACCCTTTTTGTGAAGCAAGGCACTACTCTTGATAGAGCTGTTGGCAGCTTCGAGATTCCTCCTGCAAGTTTAGCTGGATTTGTAACCATATCTATGCTTATTTGTGTTGTCTTATATGACCGATACTTCGTCAAGATCGTGCGAAGATGGACTAAAAATCCTAGAGGGATCACTCTCCTTCAAAGAATGGGAATTGGCCTTGTTCTGCATATTATAATTATGGTTATTGCATCTCTAACAGAGAGATATAGAATAAGTGTGGCTAAGGACCATGGCGTAGTCGAAAATGGAGGAAAAGTTCCCTTAAAGATATTTGTTTTACTTCCTCAATTTGTTCTCATGGGAACAGCTGATGCCTTTTTGGAGGTAGCTAAGATTGAATTCTTCTACGATCAGGCACCAGAAAGCATGAAGAGTCTTGGAACTTCATATTCGATGACTACTTTGGGAGTGGGAAATTTCCTTAGTAGCTTTCTTCTTTCAACGGTTTCTCACGTCACTAAGGAGCATGGACATAAAGGATGGATTCTGAACAACCTTAATGCTTCTCATCTGGATTACTACTATGCATTTTTCGCGATATTGAATGTCTTGAACTTCTTTTTCTTCTTAGTTGTGACAAAGTTCTACGTGTATAAGGCTGAAGTCTCGGATTCAATGAAGGTGCTTACTGAAGAATTGAAGGTCATGAGATTAAGGGAACCTAAACAAGAAGAGCCTGGGACATAGATTGATTGGTTGTTTTATGGAGAAGAAAATCCTTTATGTTAGAATCAGAACTGAAGTTCAGTTTCTGGCCAGACTACCACGAAGCTTCAATTGATGATTTTTCTTTGGGGATTGATGGTCTGATACGGTGTATGTTAAATTTTCCTTTGTAATGCCACAAATCCGACAAGCATCGTGCATATGAACGAAGGTGCACAACTTCTTATACAAGTGCTAAATTTTACAATAATATTTTTTATACTAAAACAATCAATTATGCTCAAAACTCCTCAATTTCACAATAATTTAATCAAACTCAAAGTTCCAAAATAACGTCTAAACACATCACAAATTTTTTATTCATCATAAAAAACATAAATAAATAAAAATTTTCAAACCATCCTTTAAGTAATCCATCACACTTAGTAGTTTAAGTAACTTAGTTTATAAAAAGTAAATGATGAGGGGTGAGCCATTAACTTAATTAGTAAAACTATTCGTAATATGTACATAAGTTTTCTTTGTTTCTAAATGTATAAGAAAAAATTTACAAGTCATTTTATTTAAATATCATAAAAAATACAGTTTTAAGTAATTTTTCAATTAAACAGAAATTTAATGTTCATAAATTTTATAAAAGAATATGTTAAAATCATATTTTATAAAATATAAACGAGGAAGCATATAAATCTTTTATTACATAAAATATATTTAATTGCTTATGTTACTAGTGTCATCTATATCTTCGATGATTGGGTTAATTAACAGAATTATAATCGTGTGTACAATCAGAACATAATACTAGTTGGTTCATATAGATATTGACTATAGTTGAATAAAATTATAATTATAATTATAACACCAGGATAAAGGAGCCAAAATATGTTATTTCAATTAACCAATTAAGTATCATTTGATAACATAACGCTTGTATTGATTTACTTATCAAAAATATTTAACACAATTTATAAATAAATATTGACTTTTAATAAGTAATTTATAAAATATTTGTAAACATGCAAGTTATAAAAATTCATAATTTAATTTTATTTATCAAATAATCAAATAATTTTCAACTATTTGAGTGAAAAAATTTATGCCAAAACATATTTTTATTATACAAAATCAAACTATTATATCATAAATAGAATTATTTACTTTAAACCAAGGTAATGCTTTTAACTATTTTTAATGGTTGTTCAAAGGTTCTGAGTTTTGTATAATAATAAACTATCTCATTAAAAATATTTAACATAATACATAGATAAATATAGTACAATTTTATTATGTCTAAACTAACTACTTATGAACTTTAAGTAAAATCATTAACAAATTTGAAATTTTAACTTCTAATTTATAACTTAAATCAAACTAAAACTTTACATATTTTCTGAGTACATTTAAGAATATCATATATAAAATTTTCATAATATTTTGGATCCAACAAAATTTTTTAAAATGATAAATATTTAGAAAAATAGTAAGCAGGCTCAATAAAAAATTTATAAATATTAAAATATATTTTTAAAAATTATGAAATTTATACACAAAATAGTAAACATGTATACAAAATACTATAAAATTTTTATAATTATTTAAGGCCTATTGTATTTGAAAATAATAAAAATTTTAAAAAATATAAACTTGTCTAGAATATTTCATAATTGAGATTCACTTAAATTAAAATTCATA
Organism: Swietenia macrophylla; assembly: GCA_032401905.1. NCBI lineage: Eukaryota > Viridiplantae > Streptophyta > Magnoliopsida > Sapindales > Meliaceae > Swietenia > Swietenia macrophylla. The sequence continues at coordinate 3,296,865 of CP135582.1, forward strand.
AATATTTAAATAAATTTTTTAAAATTATGAAATTTACAGAAAAAATATTATGCATGTGTACAAAATAAAACAATAATTTATATAATTATCTAAGGACTTTTCGTATTTCAAAATAATAGATATTTTAAAAATATAAGTATGTCCAGAATTATTCTAGAATTGAGATTCATTTAAACTAAAATCCATAAATATTCAAATACAATTTTAAAAATTATTTTTTATAACACACAGTAATCATATATATATATATATATATATTAATCTACATGTAAAATTTTATAATTTTTAAAGGTCATTTGATTTTCAAATAATTTATAATATACAATAAAAGTGCAGAACACTGAAAATTTTATATTTAGATATCTAATTTCTATTCTCAAAATTATAATAAGCATACTTGTTAGAATTTTGGCTTAAAAAATTTTATAAAAAATATACTGAAAAAATTAACGTAATGTCCTAAAATGATCAGTTCACTAATTTAATATCAAGAATTCTATTTAGCTTAAACTAAAACATGTGAAATGAAAGAAAAAATAATGATTTTAAATAAGCTAAATCATATTATAATTTATAACTAAAATATTTAATAACTAATCTTAATAAAATTAAAGAAAACAATAATTCATAACATGAAACAAGCAATTTCTATTTAATCTAAATTGACATATGTAAAAACAACAATTAAAATAAACGATAATTCATAAAAAAGATAACTAAATCTGTACCTTTGTTTATTAAAAATTTCAGCAATTCGTAAAATTCAAAAAATTTATTTTCTTTTGTGCGTGAAAAATAGAATAAGATCCAATTTTTAAAACTTAAAATTTAAATTCAAACAATAAAATCAAAATTATATCACATCTTATCATTATTAACACTTAAATAAAAATTTAAACTTAAAAATAAATAAATAAATAAATTCAAACAATATCTTAATTTAATTAAAAATATATATATTACATTTAAAATGTCATATTTCACATTGCTTGTCAGTGAATCTAGATTACATGATATATAATTTTAGTTTTTCTAACTAAGTAGACGTGTTTTAGAATTGTAAAACCCAAGAATAAACCTATTACAGGTTGCGTGCGCAAAGTGGATAATATCTACTCCATAGTTGTTAGGTCTAGATTATTATATATGGTATCAAAGTCAGGTTACGATTCGATGTGTGAATGTTTTGGTCTGTGATATGTTTTTTGATTTGTAAATGCTCTATTTGACTCTCTCACGAGGACATAAGATCGGGGAAGGGAGGAAGAGAAGAGAGAGAGAGTATGTCACATTTTACGTCACTAATGGATGAGGTCTAACATATTTGATATATAACTTGAGATTTTTTTAATTAAATAGATGCGAGTTTTCCTAATTAAATAGACGCGTTTTGTGATTATAAAGTTTAAAAATAAACTAATAATGAGCTTTGTATCCTAAGTTGTTGTGCTTAGGTTGTTACATCCTTTATTTTTGTCAGGAAAATATTATAGCCAAAAAAAAAAGAAAATGTAATGTTTATTATACTGTTGCAACTTGAGATCGGGGGAGAGAAAAAAAAAGAAGGGAGAGCAAATGTCACATCTCATATCACTAACGGATAAGGTCTGAGATACATAATATATAACTCAAATTTTTCTAACTAAAATAGAAGCGATTTTTGTTAACTAAATAGACGTGTTTTGAGATTACAAAGTTTAACAATAAATTAATAATAATTATGTACTTAAAACGAATAATATCTAATCAATAGTTCTTGAATTTGAGCTATTGCATCCTTTACTTCCGTCAAGAAAATATTGTCGCAAAAAAAAAAGAAAGAGGAAAATATACTGTTGAAACTTGAGAGAAATGGAATTAAATTGTAGTTATGGGAAGGCCTAGACGGTTGTGTCGTCCTCTGGAAAGCCAAAACCTTAAAATCTATCTTTCACAAATTAGTTTGTGTCAGCTCACAGAAATATCACTTCAGTGCTAGCATTCCTATAAACAAAATTGTCAATGGCAGTTTATAAATGTTAACTTAAAAGACATTTTCACGGAGTTCTGTTCCAAGCACATAATAGTTGCTCAATATTGTTAACAAGCACTGTAAATCATTTTCCTTCCGACAAACTTCATGGCTTTAGACAATAAAAACATACAGAAAAATGCATTTCCTGCAAATATATATTATGCATACTCGCTATGGTAAAATAATCCAAGAATCACAATAAAATCAACAGCGCCTGGTGCTATAAACAATGAAGACCAAAACGACTAATTCTCTCTCAATTCTCAGCAACATCTTCGCATAGAATTTTGTGTATTTGGAATTCGGGTACAAGAACTCCCTTTATATGTGTATATTTTTTGAATTTTGTATTAGTTACATGGCTAGAAGTCAATACTTCAATGAACCTCAAATTTATACCCTCTGCTCCAAATATACACGATAAAGTTTATCATCATCTTCTCTTTGCTAACTGGAAAGATCTCTTCAAGAATTGATCTGCCGGTCGATCATTCCTGTGACACAATATCCTCAGTATTGTGTTTGGATCTGCTCTATTCCATCTTCCTGTAGTCGGCGGCATTGGTAGCTTCTGCCCTGTACCCACAACTCCAATACCACTCGTTTCACCGGAAAGAACGGTAAAATCTTCTATTAGTTGTTCAGTTTGCTGCCCCATCAATCCTATCACACCTTCAACTGTCTCAGCCTCTCGATCTACCACATCTTCAGCTATCAATCCTTCACCACATGTGCAAAATAACTTCTTCAAGCTGTCAAAATCCTCTTCAATCATCTGATGATCGGAACGATAAAAGACCCGGGAGCATCCCCCGGCAAGCAAAATCATAAGGTATGCTTCAAAAGCTGCCTTCATAACTTCTTTTATAGCTAAAGCTTGGGCTCTATCTGTGAGGATGGCGCTCAAAAGAGTAAGATTCTGCTTGAGAGTTCGCAATGCAGGCCTAACTCTTGCATTCGTGACATCCAAAACATAGAGACTTTCATAGAAAACAGAGTTTGAGTCCAGGAAGATCAGGCGATAGGCTGCAACTTCTGATACATGTTGGCAGGCGGATTGAATGGCATTTGTTGCATGCTCAAAGTAGGAAGATGAACTGGTTTGGCGCCTGTGGTTAGGGAAACGTCTTCGTGCTGTAGGAACTATTTTTGGAGAAAGGGACAGACTTTTGTCAAGGGAGTGAATGTGGGAGAGACAATAATGCAAGGTGTTGAGGCGGATATATAGGCGTTGTGTTCCGCGGCTTGTTGATGGGCGTGGATGGTGACCTTCAGTTTGTCCAATAATGTTTTGCATATCTTCTACAGCAACAGTGCAAGGACTAGCCTTTTTCCAGAATTTGCTGAACGTTGAATCACGGTTGCATCTGGTTAGAGGAGGGAGTGTGGGAAGATAACTCTGTCTTGCTCCTAAAAATTGAGATGAAAGTATAAATAGTCTAAAGTTGAAGCTGAAGTAACACCATTGAACTTGCTTGTTGGTTTCAAATGCCTTCCTTCAGATTGAGAAACAGAAACGAAACAGGTCCTGGTTTTTCTCAACAAATAAAGAACAAGTATTCTTACCACATGATGCAACAAAGGTAATGTATTCTCTGAAGTGTTGCTGTAATCCATCGGCAAGTTCATGAACCAAATCATCTGTAATTCCTATTGGACTTTCAAAGAAATCATCCACGGTTTCCTTGGCATGTTTCATTAGCTCTTCAGCTGACTGTGCATATGGCTCTGATTTGGACTTCGGATTCCATGTCTTCAATGAAACATATACCAATTTGTTAGCACAAACCAAATATCAGCTCCAAACTTTATTCTAAATCTTTCTACAGATGAACTAAAGTACATACCTCCGATTCTTTTGCTCTCAGATAACATTCTTTGCCTCTATTTATTCTCTCTTGAATCCATAGTCTCAAGAGCCTTAATATAATTGATTCGACTTCATATGGAATCATTTCTTTGACAATTCCTTTGCCTCCATCTTCACACTCAGCAGAGTCTTCAACCACCATTTGGACCAAAAATTTTTCAAGCTTTCCAGCTCTTTGAAGTACATCAACTGTCTCATTTCTGAGTGAGCCTGTCCCTGCTAGATACTGCTTCAACACTGCTCCATAGCATTGGTGCAGTGTTACAGCCGCAACCCCAGCTGCAGTTGAGTGCCATCTCTTCAGTATCGGACTAAAACTTTCCCTCTCTCTCAAAGCCAAATCCTCTGTTTCTTTCGCTAGTTGAAGTAAAGCTCCGGTTGCCCCTAATTCGTTCCCATCACTATCTTCAGTTCTGATGTTTCCGTGCTCAATAATCTACTTGAAATCAATAACAATGTTAAAAATATTTCTAACAGCAAATTAAGTATGATAATTAAGCATCAAACTCTCACCTTTGTGAATGCATTTCTCACTGAGGATCGAATATAATGATCAACACGATCCCCAGTCGAATCCATCACCACATGCGTGTCTCCTTTCTCCAGCCCTACTCCTTCAGTGATGGTAACATCTTCGCCCAAAATCTTTGATGCAAACAAGGCTAGAGGAAGAAGGTTTTCAATTTGGCCAACTGTTCCTCTATGAAAATAATCATGATATCGGAGCAATCTCTTCTCTGCCCACCCTTGCATCGAAGCCAACACAGATGATAACATTTTCACATATATAGCTTCTCTGTCTTGCTTTTTAGCATCGTTTGCCAACTCTGCCAACATAGTATGCGCTGCGCAAAGAAGATCAGGCTCTGATAACGATGTCACAACATATTGCTGAAACAAAACCCATGTGAAACACACATTGTGTATTGGCCTGCTGATCCCTAACGTCGACCATGTCTTCTTCATCAGCTCCAACAGCTCATCAACCTCATCAAGGACTAAAGTCTCATCTCGGAAATCGAATATCGATAGAAGTAGTGAAATGTAGAGGTGAACGTTTAGAGGAAAGCCATCAGCCCAGTGACAAACATCAGTAGGAGTGCCATTGGCGCTTCGCCAAGACAAGGAAACAACGCTGTTACATAATGCTCTCATTGTGTCGGAATTCTTGCCTGTGTCCATAGGTTTGGTTTCGCTAGCACGGACAATTTCACGAAGACGCATAGCGAATGTGTTGGATTTGTCAATTGGAACGGAAGGGTGGTGGAGTAGGCCAGCTTCGAGGATTTTGAGCTGGCGCTTCTGCCAGAGATGGTATTCGTGACCGTCATTGAATTCAGATGGTTTTAAATGGCGGAGGAGCTCTAGTGGGAGGATTATTGTCTCTGCTCGCCTACCCATCTGTTTAAAGATCAAGAAGACGACATCAATTGGTAAGGCCGATAATTATGTAAAAGTTCAATCAGATTAGTATTCAATAATGGCAACGGGCATGGCCTATAATTCAGTCATTCGAGATATCATAAACAATGTCATAATTTGGATTGCATTAACTGCAATTTTGACGTCAACACACATTCAATAATGTCAAAGGGTGGACTGAAAGTTGATGAAAATGGCATTTAGGCATTTGGCAATTGTCTTTGTCTACTCGTTTAAATCTCAGCTGCTTCATTAGAATTTACCTGTGTCTTATGATCTAAATTGATAATGTTTTCATTTTAATAAGGGTAACACGTGCACATGCATGCATTATTTTATACAACTATATATATACATACTTGGCCAACAAGGGTTCTCATGAGAGTCTTCCTCAGCCTATTATCGCTTTGCTCCGTCACCCTCATTTGTTGCCTCATTATCTCCGCCGACGTCAAGGGCCGCCTCGGCCTCATCTGTTGTGGCACCGTCGAGAAATTTGCAGCAGGGCTAGACCCTCCATGTCCATGTCCATGTCCATATCCAGGTCCCAGCGAGCTTGGAGAAGTTTGCGCCGCCGGAGACCCACCAACACTAGACATCCTCCTGGAAGGCGATCTCCTCAACATTTTCAATCCCAGAGCCCGCTTAACCCTGCTTGTCGGCGTCATCTGAACCACCCCATTAACTCTACCGCTCGGTGACCCAGAACCCGAACCGCTTCCTCCGTTAACACTATTAGCATCCTGTGAAGAATAAAAGCTTATAGCGTTCCGTCCACCAAACCCTGGAGAAGACCTGCACGATGTGAAAAAGACCTCGTAGGCAGTCTCACGGATGTCATTCTCGTCAATGCCATCGAGCTTGCCAAAGGGCCAGGTGAGATCAGTATCTGCGGTGGCCGGGCCGGCGAGCTGGCCGGGTAAAACCTCCCGGCGGGTTTGGTGGGACATTAGAGAATAAAGGTGTAGTTAGGGTTTCGTTAGATATTTGGCGGGAGAAAAAGTAGAGAGAAGATATGCATTCTTTTAACACATCAAAGAGGGAGATCTGTTTAATGAATTATGTGGTGGGTTTTGCTGGTCATGACAACGTTAATGTGTTGACAGAGAGAAATCAGATGCAAGTTTTGATGGATAAGGCTATGGCAACGTTGCTGTTTCCGAAGAAAACGAAGACGACAGGGTGGTTGTAATTTTGACATGAATAGAAAATGTTGCCAAATTCAATTCCGATTTTTTCTCTTTTTCTTGTTTCCAAATTGTTACAACATTACGTGTTTCCACACAGCCAAATGTGTATGCATTAGTTGTCATAAGCCAGAAGTTATATTGCAGTATTGTGTGCATGGATTCACAGGACAGGATTTCAGAAAAGAATTAGGATCATTTCCCATCTTTTGTATTCTAGGCGTTAGGAAATATTTTCGTATAAAATAAATAATTTAAATTATATCTCAATTTTTTTTTAATTTATATAATAAAATATAAAATTAATTTATAAATTTTAATAAAATATAATTTAATTCGTTTATTATTAATTATGTCACATATTAATATATATATATATATATATATATACACGTATAATCAAAAATATTAAAAAAATATGATCCCATGCAAAATTTATTATCAATAATGAGTTGCAGGGTGAGCCTATTCTTTTAGTCTAAAATTATTTGTTATTTTTGTAGAAATTGCAGTAACTATATATTCAAACCAAAGGCAAAGATGTTTTATAATTGTCTTCGGAGTTGTGAGCAGAGTCTTTTAATTGGATTAAAAATTTTTTATTTTAAGTTAATTAAGTATTGACACGCGATATTATTAATAATAAATTAATTAAATTATATCTTAAATTTTTTTAATTAACATAATAAATATAAAATTTCTTCCTCTAATTTTTCTTAATTAAAATTTTAAAGAGA
>CP135582.1:3304594-3545086 GCA_032401905.1 Swietenia macrophylla
CTCCACTTGCACACTCAGGATCTTCCCACTTTGGTTCGATTCCAGCTTTGAATAAATGGAAATCAGCATTCATAGGCAACCTGCTAGGCTTGAATATCTGATCATACAAACTGAAAAACAGAAAAATTCAATAAAAAAAATCAAGAACCTATAACTAGATAAAATATTATGATAAAACAAACTTGATTTGTTTTTCTTTTGAAAAACATAAAAGCAGGACAGGTAAAACTGTCATATTATGGAAACCAGTTGCTGTTATTAAAGTAATACAGCAAATACGATTGTATAAATTGGATCAAATAAAAACGTGAAGCCACAATTTTAACCGTTACAAATAGGTAGTAAATAGAGATGCTGGAAATAATAAAAATGAAATAAAAACTAAAAAATTTCAAGTAATCTATTTGACATCCCAGAACACAAGGTTCTACAGGATTCAAAAAAATTAGATTAGTTTCCATTTTTCTTCAAAGTTACTCATGAACCAAACCGTAGATTCAAGAAAATAGCCTAAACAATACCAAATCAACAAAACCGACACAACAGCCAAAAAAAAATCATTCAACTCCATTAAGCGACGCGAACCCATTTCAATATTTCAATCAATATGCCCAAGAGAAAATATAAAACGAGCTCAATAACAAAAAAAACCTTTACGATTACTCATCAGAAATTGACACAGAAAAGGAAATAAAAACAGAAACCCATCGAGAAAAAAATATAACGAAGCAATATAGAGAGAAGGGAGATGCGTTAGTATTGGTACCACCAAAATTCCTCGACGGTTTCGAAGGTGTAGACCTTGCGAAGAGAGGTGCCCCAAGCAGCGCCTTGTTTGGGCTTGGATATATTGTCGAACCAAAACGTCCATTTTCTCTCAAGCTTGTGCGGCTGTGGCTGTGGTTGAGGCTGAGTCTCTGCCCCAGCAGGTGCCGCAGCGGCTGTCGCGCTCGCCTCACTTGTTGCCATGGCTCTTTCTCTCTTTTTGTTGGTACAACGGTACTGACAGGAGAGAGTTTACAAGTTCCTTTAAATAGGGCGATTTTGTGGGCCCTTCCTTCGCCGGTCCATTTGTATTTTAGAAGCCCAGTTCGTTTAGGTTATTTATTTACTGTTTAAACCCCATGTTGTTTCTAAGTGTTACCGTGTTATTTTTACGAGAAAATAAATTTTATAAAATAATTATAAAAAGAAAAAAACTTCAATACTTTGTGTGCTAGCACTCTTTCACTAAATGTTTTTCATTTATTTATTTATTATAATTATTTATAAAAACAAATAATAATTGCTATTTATTTAATAAAAAATTATAAAATATATTATTATACGAATATTAAAGATTTTAAATAGGCTCGTCTATTCATGTATTATAAAATATTGACAAAATTTTATGTTATGTTGGATCAATTTTTAAATTTAATTCATTATGATGACTAAAAATAAAAATTATTAAAAATTTTAGTTTATTTTTCATGAACGAACTGATTTTTTAAGCATTAAAAATTAATCAAAAATAAAAATTAAATAATTTTTATCTTAAAATTAAATCAAATTCATTAATTCAGTTAAATTGGATTTATTTGTATATTAATCTTAATTATATAATTTTTAAATTTATTTTTTATCTTTACAATAATTCACAAGTATGAATTTAATTAATTATTTTTTTTGTTTTTAACCAACCACAAAATTTGATAACATAGACGAGTAATAACAGAGAAAATCCGATCCACGTAACCTTGGAAACATCGATTCGCATGTCGGAGTATAGAACTGAAACAGTAAGGCGGATGTCTTGAATTGAAAGTGTCAAACGTTACGGTTGACTCACTGCAACAAAGCTTGAGCAAACTGTACTTTTAATCTAACAGTTTAGATTTCCATATCTTCGTAGTCTACTCTTTCCCTTCTCATTTCACGCCATCTTCACAATACAAAACCATAACATACAACGTCTAAAGGAACAAGAAAATGGCATCACTGGCAACAAATTTCACAGCATTCCTCTTCCTTTTCCCAGTAGGTCTACGCCGTCTCGTTCGTTCGTCCTCTCTTTACCTGAAAAACCCTTCTCTTTACAGATCAAAGCCATGGTTTTTCTCTGACCATAAGGTTAAAAATCTTGATCTTTATTTCCTTATTATATCTCTACCCATTTGCCTCTTTTAGCGAGTTCTTTTTTTCCTTGACGTTTTCAGGTCATCCCACTTATAAATACTCCTTTTTTATGCAATCAGTCTCACCTTTTCTGTTCTGGGTCCTAATTCTCGTCATTGTTTTTCGTGAAAGTTACGATTCTGTCATTGTAAATGAGACTTTTTTCTATATTTTTGCGTCCGCTTCGTTTCTTGTTCAATACTCAGTGATTGGCGGGGGTGGTTTATGAACTTTTAGGTGATTTGACTCTTGTTTGTGCAAGTGCCTGCTTGGTTTTGTCAATTAGACCGACTGCTTTTTTGCTGAGTTTTTCTTTTCTTGCGGGTTGATATTTAAAGGATTTTGTTTGTTGCAAGCTGGGTTTTCTTTGTACACGGATAAATTTGCATTTGAAGGGTGTCACAAGATTTCTTTATCCATAGCTAAAGGAAATGTTGATGTTAAGTGTGATCTCGAAGAGGATGGTTTTAGGGGAGAGGCATTGATCAATCTGTTGTTTGTTGCCAATGCATTTGGAGTATTTATTGGGAGCTTTGTGTTGTTTGCATTATTGTCAAGTTATAGGAATTTGAGGTCTGGTGAGGCAAGCGGCCCATTGCTAGCACAGCTTGAATCTGATAGCATGTTGGTGCGCCCAATTCCTGAATTTGAGCTGGAATGATGTTGATGCAAAGTTTCTCTCTCTTTTCCTTTCCAGCGAGTTTGTACAAATAATTGATTTAATGGAAATTACTAGTTTGTTCTTCCCTCCATCAGTAGGCAGCTTTTGGCATTGTCTTCTAATGATCAAGCATTTTTGTAATGGGTGATGCTTATTGTTCATTATAATTAAAATTAACGGCTAATTTTTGTCATATAAATGTTGCTTTAGAACTATTTAAGGAGGACTGAGTTGCTCATACATGTCTATAGATTATCTTTTGAGTGTAAGCTTATCAATTTTGCAAGAAAGTTTGGGAGGCAAATGTAATATATCTTGAATTCCTTATGTGATACACCTTGCATATAATCCAATTTAAGGTTTTCTTCGAATTGTTTTTGTGCGTATGTACACATGAAAATGATATAAAGATGGTGTTAACATGAACAATCTCGAAGCTCCTTGGATAACGGTGCTGCAGTCTCGAATGTTTTGTCGAAGAACAGACACCCAGTAACCATCATACCCAGCTTTTCCTGCTTTCTCTAAAATGCAATTGCATTGACTAAGAGAAGAAGGTCATATTTCCATGGAATTTAATGTAATCCTAGATCCTGTATACTCTGATGCGCAACACTATATATGTGTGTAATTCTGAACAGGTAGATACAAAAAAAGTTCTTTTGTAAGGGATACATTAAGTTAGTGGCAGGAGAAGAGAGTTCAAAATGAAGTCAAATATGTAGCTTATTATGTACTTTGATTTGCTCTTTTGGAAGTCATATTGATGACCTTGATTTGTCTTATGTGTACATGTTGCTTCATGAAAAAGAAAAAGAAATCAACAAAGATATCTGTGAAATTCTAAGAAATGAAGTCAAGTATGTAGCTCCTTATGTACTTTGATGTGCTCTTTGGAAGTCTTATTGATGACTTTGATTTTTCTTATTGGAAGTCAAGTATGCATTGTTTCACGAAAAGAAAATAGAAAACCAACAAAGATCTCTGAGAAACTCTGAGTACCAAAAAAGGCTCTTGCAATGTTGATATTGGTGTGTTTCTGAATGTTTCACACGTAAGGTCACCAACTGGGTGACTGTAAATTGTTTTGGGACTTTCATGAACAACAATTGTTTAAGTAGAACTTTGGAGCAACAGAATAGTTCAACCAAAAGATCAACATCTTAAAATTCAAACTGATTTTTTTCTTTTATGTGGCATTTAAATCACTACAAAATTTTATAGTTTTAAGTTTAGTGTACAGCCAAGAAGAAGAGTAGCAAAACCAAGAATCATTAATGGTTGTATCTCATATGCTGGGCAGAGAGTATATCACTTGTTTGTATTATAATTTTGGTAGGAGTTGATTTGTTTTGTCACAATGATTTTAATTTTTAAGTTTTGTATCTCGAGTAGAATTGCCTTTTTAAGTTGTCAGCATCTGCAAGGATACTAACACCCCGTATTCCCCATTTCTGTTCACCCGGCTTGTTCACTTCACAGACAGAAGAGAGAAGAAGAAAAAGATAGGCACTAAAGGTGACCGATCTTAAGCTCCCACAAAAGTGCAAAGGGAGGGCGTAAAATTTATGAGGTCTACCCTTTTCTTTATTGCCTTGTCTTTTTTATTAGTGCATAATATAGATCTGAAACGTCTTCTTATTGTTTTATACTTTATTGCTTGGCTCAACCAATCATTGCAAGGTTCTTACATCAAGGAAATAGAATTGCAGAAACCAAACATGGGGATTTAATGTCCGTCGATTTCACCTCCTGTAAGAATGTGTTGTTGAGAGCGTATCTAAACATCTTGAAATAGAGACAGCTTTTAGAGTCAGATATATCTGCAAACCTTTGTGGGAAATCAGAGTTCCTGATTATGATCATTATTCCTTGAGAAGCCGATGGCAAGTAGCGTTTTTGTTGTTTGGTGCTGTTTGTGAGGTAAAAATTTTGATGCTAGATAGTTGTGAAACCAGTAATCAGATGGTAACTTGCACTTTTTGTGTTGTCTCGTTGACTGCCAATTTATAGCTCCATTGCCTAACAAAATATTTGGAGGCACATGTCTATAGATAAATCAGCTTACCTGCACGTAGGTTGCTATTTCTCAGAAGGGATTGTTTTCACTTAAAGTTTGAGAAAGATTAGGGGCGCTCTTCAGGAGGCTGGAAAATGACAATCGGAAACTGAAAGCACGGCTGAGAAGGTGATGTCCCTCTACTTTCTCAAATCTGCCAATGGTGACTCCTGTAGTTCCAGTATTGCCTATTTAAGTAGAATTAGAAATATTTTTACTTTTTTTTTTTCCTTTTTAAACAGTCTTAATTGCAAGGGAAAGGTGAGGGATTCAGTTCTGAGATTTACAGAAATTTGCTGGTGTGTATAAGAACTCTGGTGCATTTCTCTAGACTTTTCATATGATTTTAGTATGTACTTCTGGATTTAGTTTTTATGAAGTTCCACATATTCTGAAATGCTTATAGAAACACAAGCAACTAGATCGGCTAAATTTTCTTTTCCCCACTTTTAAATTGCTCTTTGTTCTCATCATATTTAATATGACAGGGCTTGATGGCTCTTATTGTTGTTTTTCATTTTCGAAATTTCACCAGATTGATAAAATGTGAATTTGGGATTACTTGTTAATAATAGATTTTCTAAGCTCACTGGTTTTTTCTTTTGTTTGTTTTTGTGGATTCATAGACAGAAAAATAATTTATCAAAGTTTGAATTCGTGAAGTATGCTGTTCAAACTTCTTTTTTGTGAATCATAATTTTGGTATTGCTTTTGTCTTGAATGCTTAACATTATCTTCTCACCTGTTGCTTATATGAAATGACTACAAGTGACAGGTTATGTTGCAATTTCTATGAATTTATACCATTAAGTAACCATCGACCAAACACTTGAGCCAATAGTCTAGGGTCCAACAATAGTATTTGAGCCCTAACATAGACATTTGTACAATCTGGTATATCCCGTTTTCATGAAAGCCAATTTGTCTAATTTTGTTTATGCATGCCCAACAGAATGACAATTTGGAAGATTAATTGTGCATTTGTAGTGCTTTTGACATCTGCAAAATCCCTTATAAATAACCAAAAACACATTTTGTGTTTTTTAGATAGTGTTTATGTTAGCACTGTCAGAAGAGTGACAAAAGTTATATGCCACCTATTGCAGTGTCCTAAATGCATATATGGTAACAGATAAAATAGAGCTTACATTAATCCAGTTTCGTATATCTCATTGAAGAAGAGAACTTTGGGATTGTCAACGATCTTTGACGGAAACACCTAAATCCATGGATTCTAATTCGAAAACGGAGTTTCTTTATCTTCCTGGTAAAATCACCACATTTTCATTTGAGCATTGTAGATATTGGTAATCTGACCAACTTTCCCACACATGTGCATCATGCATTCCCTGGAAGACAATAATATTATAGTTATAACCAAAATCTAAAGTGAACTAGTTTTTGTGTTTGTTCTACCATCATTTTGCTGCACACCTGCTGATAGGAATGAAAAATGATCACGTCAGACTTCCAAGTTTTGTTTTTCAGTAAGAATCACAGTTAATTTTTGACAACATGGTCTGAGTGATGGATTTGCATCCATCTTATTGATTTTATGTAGTCATTCATCTATAAGGAGGGAAAAAAGAAGAAAAATCTACGTTTCCTTAAATTCAACTAGCCCTTGAGTACCCTTGAGTTATTTAAATGAATATTCTAATTAATTGTACTTGTTCTATTTAAGTATTCAGTCCCTACTGACAGTTTTGCCATTGACAAACTGGAGCATACCTTTAACCTTTTCAGTATATTCATCTTCTTCTAGGTTTGGCTTCTGCAGAACCTGCAAATTGAGTAGAAGAAATAAGTGCTTCCATGTTGTTACAGTCTAGTTGATTTGTTGAGGCCTAGATGTGGTTTCATTGGACTTTTCTTCTTTCTACAATTTTGATGTCCTAGGTTTACTCCCAAAAATAGTTTTGATATGAGAAGAAATAAAAAGATAAACTATGTTTTTAGTTTCTTGAATATAACTACTTGTACATAGATCCTGATACTTTGGCTTTTAAGGTATGATTCAGTACCTCAACCAAACTTTCCAAGAGCTTTCTCATCCTCCTCTGTATGAAACCTGTCATGCACTGTTCAGACAATCATGTCAGTGATAAATATAACAAGGCCATTGCTTATAGTTAAAGAAATGACAAGAAAGACATTCTCCCAGTAGCAGAACAAGCAAATCAGAAAGAAATATTACCTTTACATGGTATTTCACATAGGCATAGAAGTTTAGTAGACTCCATACAGTCTTGTCTAGTCTTTTACCTTCAATATGACGTTGGTAAATGTCTGTAAATGTCATGCAAATCCGTTTTAGTGGCAGCTTATTTAATCTTTTCTCGCTGCAAGGAAAACCAACCTGAGAGACAAAATGGAAGAAAGAGTATGCTGTTATAAATTTCTATTTTTTACTGAATTGTTATTTCCATTTCAAAGACTTTTATCACTTAACTAGAGATTACTTTTCTCAATAGCTATATTGTTGTATTTTATTTTATTTTATTTTTATATATTTTCATGTAAGACTGGGAAGGTTGGAAAAAACCATAATACCAAAGGTAACAAATCCTCCATTTGTACTCAAATCTTTGAAAGGTTCCCCTCTCAGTTCTAGTGGAGGAATTGGTGCCCAGCAACATGGAGGTACTTTAGCCCATTTTTTTGAACTTCCCACATCCATAAGTTCCTTTCACATGGTAATTGAGTTCTTCTTAGGAATAGAAAAGATTTTGATTTCAGCACTACATAAATTTTTTTAAAAAATCACATTATTAGTACAAACCTGAAAGAAAGCTGTAGCAATGATCACATCCGAATGTTCTTTGAAGCGCATTGGGAATACTGCAGTGATTTTTTGTGGCTACCGTCCAGAGATAATAAGAAAATACATAGTGATTGCATCAGGATCTGATATGCAACAAGTAAATCACTAAATTTGGTCAATGTGAATAGGGTGGTTTAGCCACAGTTTTGTGGAAATTTTCTGAACAAAAGAAGTTTGAAATAAACTGAAGAAATTTAAGTTATTTAAACTTTTGAAATGCCTTGAATTTGGAAAGAATCATCAAATTATTTCAAATGCAAATAGTGGCCACATTTTGAGAAAGGCCCCAAGTGCAAGGCAATTTTATGCCTCTGCACTGTATGTTATCAACAACTGTAAGTTTTTGGCATATGGAGTGAATAAGGAATGCTGAATAAAGTTGGAAGATTTATAACAAACCGAATAACTTCAGAAGTTGATATTGAAATAACTAAATATTGAAGTTTCTTAAGGAAACTTGAGGCTATATAATTCTTTGAAATGTTGGCTTACTGAAATTGAAGTTTCTCCATTGGTCATGTCACTGTTCCATTCAAGTTACAAGTTTAGATGTGGAGCTTACCTGTTTGATGACATAGAAAGGTTCTCTCAGATGATAGGCTAGTTTGATTGGCTTATATGTGCCATGAAATGTACCCTCGGACTTGACATTCCACAACATTTCTTTCAGCTGTGAGCTTAGTATTGTTGCTTGGACTGTGGAAATTTCTGTGATTACCTTCATAGAGTCTGGAAGAAGAAAAACATTAATAATCTGGTTTTACATATCTAGAAGTTTGGAATTTCCTTGATTTATGTGAACCTTTATATTGCATCTTCTAATATATTTTTGTTTTATTTTCATCACTTGTAAATTAAAAGTTAGTCACCCAAGATCATTTTGTTAAAGTACATGCTTCAAGATTATGAATATCACACAGGTTTTAATGCAACATTCATTTTGTATAAATTTCTTAATGCAATTACTCTGTATCATATCTATATTTATTCAAAACAATACACTAGAATAGTCTTTTGATTACATAGATTATAAATTTTAACTAAAAGGTTTGTGAAACAAATACTATTATTATAATAATTCTATGACATTTTGTTAATGGTAGTGGATTTATTCATAGATCTTGAGATAATGATACTGGCACAAGTGGAGAAACTATTACTGGAAGCGGAAGAACATGTAATCTGGTGCTTTGATTGTTTACGTGATTCAAATGGTAGGTTTGCTCTGTTTTTTGCATTAAATATTTGATTTTGCTGCTTCTGAATTCCATTTGGTCTAAGCCTTCAATTAAGAATGTCATCATCTCTCTCTTAAGAGTCCTAAATTGTGAAACAACGATTAACAATTGTTTTACAAATTTTTAACCTTTTTCATCCGTTTACTTAGCATTAAAGTCTAACTTTTGACCTCCAATTCTACATTGTTGTTATATCAAAAGAACAAGCTTTTCTTTGATTCAAAACATATAGTTATTTATCATTGAGGTGTGGTGAAGGATGAACAAACCTTTACCATGAGGAATCTTAGATAAGTCGAGTCTTAGAGTAAGCTGGTATCCCTCTTTAGCAGGTTGAACAATCTTCACAATGTCAGATGAAATTCTCTTTGTCGTCTCCATAGTGTGATTTGAAAGCACATAAGATAGCGAGTCTACTTGAGACAATAGTGGGGTTGATATTGACAAGTTGGCATGATTTGGATCTGATACTGAAGACTGTCCAAAATTTTGCAGCAATCAGTAGAGTAAGTCTGAAATCATCTGTTGGAAGCCTAAATATACACATTCATACAATTAGCATTTAATCCATTGACATTCACCTTTTGTCCTGTGAAACTTGGTAAACTGATTCTAATCACTTCTTGTATTCTTGCTATAGATATCCTTCAGGAGTTTTTCCTAATTATTCTGAGTACTTGCTTTTTGCTTGGTACAAATTAATACTTGAGCTGTGAATGTTCTTATATCATAAACATGATGGACTATTTGCTTGATTGATAACATGAACTGAATGTGGTATTTGAAACTCTATACATCAAGATTACTGGAAGTTTACCCGTATGTGGTATTCCACAGACCCAAATTCATGAAAGTGATGATCCATCTCTGTGGGTTTTCAGCACTGTCACGAAAGGAACAATATTAATCATCAGAATAGCTTTTTAATCACCGACACTAAACTACTTCCTATTAAGTGATCAATAATATACTATTATTATTGCGTAGTTTACTTTCGACCGGTACACCAAGTTTTATTTGTAGGACTACAGGTATAGCTTGTATGCTTGTGTTGTTAAATGATATGATGTCAAAGAAAGGTATGCATATAGTCAGATGCATATTTGACTGAACCAAATGAAAGAACCCGTCAAGATGTTCTTTGCTTGTGTTTATCACTTAATTGATTTCAGATTTGTTTCCACAAAATTGAGGAAACAAACGGGTTCATTGCTTTTGTAGTGGGCTTGGTGTTATTATGAAATATGCTAAAAATACTACTGAGCTTTGCCCCACCAACGAAATTATTGCAGGATCTATCTGGAAATCAGATCTTCCTGTCTATTAGAACCAGGGGTGGTCATTTAAGAGTAACAACACTATATACAATTGCCCCATTTGGTTCCTTGCAACTTCCTACAGTGTTCTTTAATGATTTCTAGCTTTTGTTTACTTCTTTACGTTCTATTTCAGGTATCAACCATACTTCTGTCTAAACTGAACTCCTCATCACCATGCATGGAGTATCAAGAGCTGCAATATTCTGAGGGCATAACATTTTTCTTTTTTCAGAAAAAGAAAATCCAACGATGAATGCATGACGGCAGGAGAAAATCCGGGAAAGCATGGAACTCCACTGTTTCAAATGCATCTGGTTGTAAAAGCATATGGAAATGAAAGTTGGATTTTCCATAGACAAATTAACTGGTGCTTAACGGTGCAATTTGAGCAGAATCTTCTTCAGAGATGGGGAGGCTCTTTCAAGACATGCCATCTTCAACTCTCCATGTGAACTGGAATGAACTGAAACAGCCAGTGTTTGCACTTGAAAGTTCTGAAGATATGAAGTTTCTGGGGAATGTCTAAGTGAACTTCTTGTTGCAATCATTTCTAGGCTAGCTACCTTTGCTTTAAAGCAATTACCAACCTTGGCTTTCTCCCCTTTTCAGCTTTATCACAGACTCGTTTGCAAACTACGCAAAATTGATCACTTGTCCGCATCCATTTCTCAAATTTTGTTCTCATTCCATTGTGAAGAACAAGTTTTACTTTGAATTCTGTCTCACTCCCACCTTTGGAGCTAATTCTCATGTGAATCATATTTGAATCTCAAACCTCATGTGAATCAAATTCTGAATCCAAGATTTCAAGGGAACTAAATTCCAATCCATATATTTCTTGAACCATATGGAAAGATCTTCTTAATTAATTAATTAGTAATTTAATAGTAAAAATTAATCCTTATAATTCATCTAAAGGGCTGTCAACTATATATAACAAAAAATTTGAAACAAAATCTAATATTTAATATTTTTAAGTTTTTATTTTTTATTTCAAATTCTTATTAAAAATATTTTAAATTAATAATAACAAAATTTTTTAAATATATCAGTAGATACATATAATATGGCCAAAACCTTCATTCTCTATTGAGATATATCAGTAAATACATCTAGCATGGCCAAACCCTTCGTTCTAAATGTTCATCAAAGGCAACCCATTAAATAAGAACAATCTGTTATTGCTATTATGATATCATTATACAAGGATTAAGGTAATACTGCCAAGTGCAGTCACAACTCACAAGCACGCGCAACAAAATAAAATACGGTCGGTAACACCAAATTACTGTCCTATCGTCTCCACAAACTGACAGCTCATCAAACAACAACATATCCTAGCCCTCATCACACCACCGTACCAATCAGAATATACCACCTCAACAACACCCCGTTATTGTAACGACATTAACTAACTGTACACCAACTAGCTCAACTGTCGGTGCGCGGACCAACTATGCCGCTCAATCGCGACCGTTTATCTGGATAATCTCGACTCCCGTTTATATAAAAATTAGAAGTGTTCGGCTTTCCTTCGATCATCTAAACTTAAAGCACTTCCCCATTCGCCAATTCCTCGACAACACCTCGTCCTTCTAATCCCACCGATGCTGGGTTTATTTTTTTTGGTTGTAATTTATAGCAGCACTTCGCGATTTAAGCCCTTGAAAATCTAATAATTCTTGATTTTGTATTCCTAATACTTCGGGAATTTTTTTTTTTTTTTACTTCATTTTCTCTGAAATTTTTTCCAATTTATATTTTAATTATTTGGTCACCGTCGTTGTTACAGTTATATATATATATATATATATATATATATATATATTCTTATTTTGTTATTGCTGAATTGCAATTTTGCACTTTGATCTTATCAACAGGGAGCGTTGACCTTGTTGGTGTATTAGTATTAACGCAATCCCAGCTAATACTACGTCAGAATTTTATTTTTTGGAGTCGGGGTTTGTAAATTCTCGAGTTCTGCCTTCCGGACAAATGGGATTTTGAAAAATTATCTTGTGTCTCAGTATTTCAGTTCAATAGTCATGAGTGATATTTGAACTGCTTTCTTCAGAGTTGATTGATAGGTTAAGGTCTTTATTTGGGTTGGCGAGAAAATTCGAACTTTAGGGTTGGGGTTTATGAGTCCGTGATTCGAAGTTAACTGGACAATGAGATTTTTGTTAAATCAGAAAAAGTCTCTGTATTTTCTGCTAATTATTAATCTTTCAATCAGTTGTCTTCAAATTTGAGTGAATGATTGATTGATTGACACATTGAGGTCGAGAGTTTGGTGTTTCATATAAGTTGCGTGTGATTGCCCATGGAGACAGTTCTTGTAGATGTTAAGGATGTTAATGGGTGCAAAAAAATGCCTTTAGTTACTGGAGACTCTGAAAAGGTTGATAATCATACTGATGCAGAGGAGTTTAACGAGTCAAAGTCTTTGTTGCCCCCTAGGAGAGGTGGAATGTCTAGGAAATCTGATAAAACACGGCGAAAAGTGCAGTGGAAGGATAAGAATGGGAACAAGCTTGCGGAGGTGTTAGAATTTGAACCGAGGTAATGTATGCATTGGGTTTTTCGGGTTATGCTACTATGACTGTGGTTGAAATTTTAGAACTTTCATGTTTAGTTTTCTTTACCTTGCTCTGTCATTGGCAATATTTTGATTTTGTTAATCATGTTGTGTGATCTGGTGTTTTGGTTCTGTTTACGTAGTTCTTTCATCTGGCTAACTTGTTTGAGCTTTAAGTTTCTAGTTTGAAACTTACCGTGTCTAGTGTATTTCGTATCCTTAATCTAGCTAGATAAATTCTTAAAAATAGGAACAAGAGGGTGAAAATCAAACTTGACGATGAACAAGTCATGTCTTTGAATCTATGGTTATCGAGGTTGCTTTTACTTTACCCGTGCTATTTTATGAGAAACGGCTGTAGAGAACCGCTTGCTTTTTGATCATGATAAATTGTCAACTGCAACTTACTAATCAATATCAAACTGGTAATTTGGTTAAAGTGGGTGTAGTTGTGACATGAGCTGAGCTTGACTTGTTTGAGTTGATTAGGTATTCTTGCTTTCTGGCCTTTTCCATTAACAGAAATATCAAACCAGTGTCAGTATAGTAGCTAGGAAAGGCAGAACTAGTTGATAATTGATTGATATGAGAACATAATATTGACTGTATCCCCTACTCTGTAGTTGTGAATCTATTGGATTTAGAATATAAGTGGCCTCACCTCACTCTAATACTATGTGATTGTTTGCAGATTAACATTTGTCAGTCATGTCATGGTTAAAAAGCACCAGGAAAGGGAAAAGTAAAATAGATGGAATTGTCAGTTACATTGAACATCTTCCAAGCTAATGGACGATCCCTAATAAACCACAACAAAATGTTTATGTTGATCATTACAGTTTACTTCCTTCTACATTTACTCAATAAACTATGATTGTTATGGATCTAGTGAATTGTACTTTGCTCGAGAGGTACTAAAATATTGTCGTTTGATTTGTTAAGTATGAAATATCTCTAAGTGTTCATCAAGATTTGGGATAACATATATTCTTGGTAAAGATACAAGGTGATATGAAGCCTTTCAATGAGAGGCTCACTCTTTGAATATTCATGATTGTTGCCTTATTTGTATTATACCTTAGGACTATGATTTTTTTTTTAGCTTCATGCCACCACTACAGTTTCCTAGCGAAATTTCACTTTTCTATTGGGTGTCAGATTCCCTTCAAATTGTCCTGCAGTTTGCCACTAAAGATTACTCACCCAGAAAAGGGAAGAAATAAAACCATAAAAGATGGACTTATTTATCTATTTATTTTAAAAAAGTGAAGTTTTGGCTGTTGATGAGATGCAGTGACTCGGCTGCTTGCTTGGTTATCCTCAGCATGGGACACTAAAAGGGTCAAGAAAATGGTTTCTATTCTTGACACATTTTATAGAATATAGACAAACAGTCCTTTCAATTTTTTTATTTTTTTAAACTTTTTCACCTTTACTACATTTTTATTTTTGTTTTTTTCTCTGACATGTAATGATAATTTGTGAAGAAAATATTGCAATACTTAATTGATACTTATTAGTTAATTGCACAACTTTCATAATATAATCTGAGACAAAATATCTTTTGAAACTCTTCTAGATCCTTTTTTGTCCTTTAGAAATAAGTCAAAATAATTAGTATCCTTCCTTTATTCCATTGTATAGTTGTTCAAATTGGAAAAGAAAACCATTATGCATGACAATGATGCTGATTAAATATATGATAACGATGATTTACCTTATGCTACTATTTATGATTGTATCACTGTTGCATTTCTCACTACCCACTCTCCTGCTTCTGCCTGCAGTGATGTGAGTGACTCTGAAGATGAGGATTCAGATTCTTGTATCTGTATGATAATGTAGATATAATTTAGTAAACCACCTATCCACAGATTTTTACCGGATAACTTCATGGTGTTTTTCTCCAAGAAACCTGATTTTGGTGCAAATTGGCCCTTTTTGGAGCTCCTCATTAGGATTGACGCAAGGTGATATCTCAAGTGTAGTGACACCATTGTACGAATGACATGATACAACGTAAGTATTCTAGACTCTCTTCATTGACAGAGGTCCCCAGGGACCAGAGGGAGCATGTGCCCCCGCAAAGTGGGTAGAAGTATGCATTTCAAAAAAAATAAATCTTCTAAATAAGTGATAGGAAACTAAGTAGTATCTCTTTTTTGTTCAATCAAAATGAAAGTGACTGACATCTTAATATCCAGGTATCTTTATTGTGATTGTATCGTTTTTACTTTTATACTGCCTCTTGTAGGAATTTGTAATGGCTAAGAAAATATTTCACTTCTTTTACTTCTTAAGAATTATAATATTTGATTGAAGAGCCTTCAAAATGGTATAAATAATTTGCATGTTCTGAAATCATCAACCAAATTATAAATTACTGATTCAATGACAGTATTATATAAAGCTTTAAACTAGCACGAGAAAGTTGCAAAGAATTCTACAACATTGTATTCATCGTGGCAACTGCTCCTTTGAAGCAAAACCAAACATCTGGATGTCTTCTGAGCATAATCAACCATCCCATGGTGGAAGATTAATTGGTACCAATTGTTAATTCTATTTTATAACAGTGATGATCTAATCCCAGTATTTGATGGAGTTGGTGATTTAACAGTCTGTTGATTCCTGCTGATCTCCGCTGAAGTCTGAAAATAAGTTTATTGCAATAATTCCCATCTGAAAAAGGGAACCTGAAAACAGAATGAACATTTCAGAAATAATGGCTGCAAGGAATGATATAGTATTTTATCCATTCTGTGGGATAGTGGCAAGGCATAACAACAAACAGACAAAGCAACTTTCTCACCACTCAGCTGCACAAAATTATCAAAAACAAAAAAAATAAAATAAAACACCACAATCATTCAGTCAGAAATCAAAGAATCAGAAACAGAAAACGAAACCAACGCTCAAAAGACTAGAATTATGCCACTTATCAGGTCTTCAAGTTGGTGATATCAGAATTGCTGTCTTCTTTACTTTGCCGCAAACATGATCCATCAAACACGCTTTTCTTTAATGGAATGCTCTCAACAGAAATTCTGCTGCTGCTATTGGTGATGTTTGTTGCCTTTACAATTTGGTGAACCTAACCAGTTTGAAAGGCTGGTGTCCACTGCAATTTCTTGCAGTAGAGGCTTTGATTGATAGTGATTTGGTGCTAAATTGCAAGGATAGAGATCGGATCCTATCTTCAAACCAAAGGGTATTGGTGATTCTTGCTGTAATGCAATATTCTCCTTCCTGGCTTGCTTTGGTGCTGCTGCTCGTGCTTTGATTGCTTTCCATTGATTGAGATTCTCTACAGGATTCAACACAGAATTTACATATTGGCTTCTATCTCGAGCATTTCCTCTTGATTCACCATCTGTTGAAGCAGGAATTTGCATATGTTTGTTGATTTTGTTCTCATCCAAATGAACCGTAGACTTTTTTTCAGGTAGTTCCACCGATTGAGTGTTTTGTTGCTTCAAGAACTCACTTTGGCTTATTCTTTGATCATCAGTGCCATACTCATCTTCATCTTCATCTTCATATTCTTGATACTCATCCTCTTCTTCATCTTCATCACCCAACTCACTTTCAATAAATGCCATATCATCCTCATAATCATAGCTGTCTATGCAATTTTGGTATCTATGGTTGGGGGGAAAGGGGCTCATTTTCAACACGGTTGAATCACCTTCAAAGACAGTAGATAGTTCTCGTTTATCTTCTTCTTCGCCATTTTTTCCTTTCATCTCCTCCTCATCACTCTCCGATAATTGATATGTAGTTTCATCATTTGTTAATGGCTCATAGGTCTGAACATTCAGATTAAAGCTTACTTTCTTCCTAATTTTGTTGCTTGATTTCTCCTTAATCTTACTGCAGCAACTAACAGTCAAAGACAAAATAGATGATTTTGAATCACATTAACAGCAAAAAATAGGGAAACCAATAAAAAAAAAAAAAGACACCAGGAATCAAAACTGACCTGAGCTGAGGATCCGAGCTTATGGGGTTCTCTGTAGTGTCAAAATTAACAGAGGCTGATGAATCCAGAGGTTCATAACTCCCATGTCTCTGCAACAAAATCACAAGCAAATAAAGAAAGTGTTCAACAAGAGAGCAACTAAAGCAATGAACTCAAAACAAATCAAAAGCATGAAATTAAACATACATGGTCTCCAGGTAACACTTTATTCGCCGGTTTTCGACGTCTTCTTTTCCCTGAAAAACCAAAACAACCCAGAAAACACCCCATTACAAGTCTCAACCAAGTTCAAAGAGACAAACCCTTAATGTTTTGCTTAAGTGGTGTTCATGATAAGAATTGCATCGAATGGACAGAAATAGAGAGAGAATTTTAAAAATAGGAACGTTAGAGTTTTAATGATGGCGGAAAGTGAAAGTGGTGGTGGGAGCAGGAGCTCATTTATTTAATTAAAGAGAAAGGGACAATAACAGCTTTCAAATTTGTCCCTTAGATTGTCAACTGCAAACCGCGGCTCTCTCCCTGTTTTTCATGGTTAATCTCAATGCTCTAGTAAAATTGTTTTGGAAAATTTTTTTACAATGACCAATTTATCAAAATAATTATTTTTATAAATTTTGTACTAAATTGATTTAAAAATTTTAATTTTGAATGAAAAATAATTTTAAACTCAATAAAATTAAACAAATTCAATTTTGGTCACAAAACTTTTGATCACAATTAAATATCATCAAAATATAATTATAATTAAACATTTTTAATGGATTCTAATCTTAAAATTTTTGAATATTTTCACACTTATAAAATTAATAAATAAAAATAATTTATTTAAAATCTTGCACATCGATACAATAAATTTGTTTTTAAAAAAATGATTTGATTGGGATCCATATGCACCATTTTAAAATATTTAACTATTATTCCTTAGTTTTGGGGGTCCATATGATATTTTCAAAATTGGGCTTTGATCACAAATTGGCTTTATAAAATCTCTAACTTTGCAACATTTTGAATAGACCCCTAAATTATTCTAATTAATAAACAATCATAAAATAATATAACATCTTATATGTTGGTATCCAAATAAATCAAACGTATTGATATATGAAGTTGGCTATTATTTATTAATTTTAAATATTTGCCGGTTCATTTAAATTTTTAAAAAAAATAATAAAATTTGTTTAATTTTTTTTGAGTGGAGGATATTTTCGTCCAAATGTAATTATTTTGGTCAGAGGTCGTTTTGGGCCTGTAAACATTATTGTCGAATACTATGCTCTTTTCGTAGTGAAGTTGGTAAGCATCACGTGCATATCACGTGATTAAAAAATCTACAGTCGATTCATTTCTACTGGCTAGACTTTTGTCTCGTTATCGACCAGGTTCCCAAAATTCCAAACCTCCAGACAACCACGAATTAAATCCCAGCCGTCCATCGAAACACAGCAGAATCTCTGCCGTCTGAATCTCATTTCTATTCCCTCTTTAATTATACTCGGGCATAAAATTCCGCTCTCCCTCCCTTCCTCGGTCGCCTACAAACGCAGAAGCCCTAGTTATGGATTCGGATCAGGGGAAGCTATTTATTGGAGGGATTTCATGGGAGACAAGCGAGGACAGGCTGAAGGAGTACTTCGGCCAATATGGTGACGTTTTGCAGACTGTTGTTATGAGAGAGAAGACCACTGGTAGGCCCAGGGGTTTTGGGTTTGTCGTTTTTGCAGATCCTTCGATTCTCGATCGTGTTCTTGAGGATAAACACACAATCGATGGAAGAACGGTTAGATTTTTACTGAGAGAGAGACGTTGATCTTTGGCTTGTTTTCTGTTCTTTATGATGTTCATTTTTTTTTATAATTTTGTTTTGGTTTGTTGTGCGTTTGCATGGTATTTGTGGCTTTAGTTTGGAATTTTATGGTTTCTGGGTTGTTTCTTTTCTGATTATAGTTGACTGGGATTAATAGTTAAGGAGATGCTGTTCATTTTCTCAAATTATTGAACTGAATGGTTTTGTCCATTTTGATATCTTGCTCTGCTTTATTTCCCATCTTAATGGTTTGACTGTTAATTGCTAAGCCAAATCACTGAATTGGATAAGGTGGTAAGATTGTTGTGGAGGACTGGATTCTGCTTCTTATATTCATTTTTGCTTGTTATGTTACGGATGGAATGGTAGTAAACTGAGGCAAAAGTGTTCTACTAAACTCTTTATGTAACACAAGCTGAAAATTTTGATTCTTACAAAGCTGTAGACCATTTACTGACAGATGCATTTTGTGCCCGCGGAAATTAGGTCAAAATAAATGATGCTAATAGATGCTGTGCATGTGAGAAGAGATAAATTTGTACCTTTTAATACCCAGGTAGCAGGTTATATTCAGGTTTGGGATTTGCAATATGAGATTTGAATCTTTGCTGGACATGGGCATTCTAGCTTCATACTTTTTACTTTGAGAAATAAGTTTATCCGATTGTATGAATTCACAAGTATGAATTCAACTCATTTTTTAAAATTTTTTTTCATTGGATCACCTTTTCTGTATTAATTTAGGTTAGATTGCGCCCCAACCACTTTATTTTATATTGCATATGTTTATGTGTATATCAAAGCAATTTGATCTTATTAACAATTCTGAGCAATATAACCTTTATATATATATATATATATATCCATAATTCTGAGGTTTTTGATGCATTTATGCATCTCTGGGATGGATCTGAGTTTTGAATTTCTGGAGTGTTGTTTCTTCAGGTTGAGGCTAAGAGGGCTATGTCAAGGGAGGAGCAGCAGAACTCTGCCAGATCTGGAAATTTTTATTCAAGTAGAAACAATGGAGGTGGTGGAAATATCAGGACTAAGAAGATATTTGTTGGAGGGTTGCCCCCTACTCTGAATGAAGATGGATTCCGACAGTATTTTGAAGCTTATGGTCATGTTACTGATGTTGTAATAATGTATGACCAAAATACCCAACGACCTCGTGGATTTGGCTTTATATCCTTTGACAGCGAAGATGCAGTGGACAGGGTCTTACAGAAGACCTTTCATGATTTGAATGGAAAACAAGTTGAAGTGAAACGGGCTCTTCCTAAAGATGCCAATCCAGGTGGAGGTAGCCGTAACATGGGTGGTAGTGGCGTTGGTGGTTTTGGTGGTTATCAGGGGTATGGTGCTTCTGGTGGCAATGCGAGTGCATTTGAAAGTCGTATGGAATCTAATAGATACATGCAGCCACAAAATACTGGAAGTGGCTTTCCACCTTATGGTTCTTCTGGGTATGGTGCATCTGGCTATGGGTATGGTCCATCCAGCAACAGCGTTGGTTATGGTAGTTATGGCAGTTATGGTGGTTCCAACACTGGGTATGGTGGCCCTGCCGGTGCCCCCTATGGAAATCCAAATGTAGCTAGTGCTGGTTATGCAGGTGGTCCACCTAGAAGTTCATGGGGCACACAAGCTCCCTCTGGTTATGGTACCATGGGTTATGGAAATGCTTGGGGTGCTCCAGGTGCCGGTGTTGGTGGCAGCAGTGGTGGTCTTGGGTCTGCAGCTGCTGGTCTATCACCTGGTGGAGCAACTGGGTATGGGAATCAAGGTTATGGTTACGGTGGATATGGTGGAAGTGATGGGTCTTATGGGACTCCCTCTGCATATGGGGCAGTTGGAGGGCGTTCTGGGAGTGTTCCAAATAGTAATGTCAGTAGCCAAAGTGGGGGAGAATTGCAAGGTAGCGGTGGAAGCTACATGGGAAGTGGTTATGGTGATGCTAATGGAAATCCAGGGTACGGAAATGCAGCATGGAGATCTGATCAATCACAAGGCTCTGGAAATTATGGGACTCAAGGAAATGGTCCTCATGGTGGGCAAGTTGGTTATGGTGGTGGATACAGTGGTGCTCAATCCCGTCAAGCCCAACAGCAGTGATGTGATCCTACCTATGTCAACTGGACCTTATCTCTGTGCTGTATATCCTTCTCTTTGGAGAACAGGGCATGATGGTCTCTCAGGCAACAAGGGGGTGCAGCTCAAGTTGGTGCCATTGCACTTTGGGACTGGTTGGATTGTTTGAATCCTAGTAGTTTGTTGTTATCTATTTTGCTAGTAATAAGAGTAGTTTCAAGGCGTGCTAGATGCCCTTATTATACTTCATTTGCTATTGAGTGTAGTTTAAATTTGGCGTGCTTATAATTGTCTACTTGCTGAACTTTTTTGTTTTTCTTTTTTTATGTTGTAGTGTTAAGCTGTAGTAGCTTAATATAACTTTTGTTGTTTTGATTGCAGCAACACTTTTATATCTGGCCATTTTGACGAAGAATTATATGCCACTAGAAATATAGTGATTATAACACTGTTTGATTTGATTTGCATATTGGTAGGATAAGAGATGTACTGAAGGTTTTTATTGATAGCAATAGCGTTGGAGCTAAGGGTCACTTGGGTAGATGTTTTTGTACAGGGTAGCCGTAATCATAATGGTAGTTGACCTCTAGTAGTGGGTAGCGATAATCTTAGTGGTAGTTGACACTTTGAGGATGACATAATCATTTTCCCTCTTGTATTTGCCCTTGTGTTGTACAGGAGGAGAGATGCTCAAGTTCTGTGGTGGAGTCAAGAGTCCATTCATGGCTAAACCCAAGCTTCGTAATTTGGGTGTTTTCAATGTGGGTGTGTGGTCAGCGTGGAATGGGATTGGAAGAGGACTTAATCGATTGAAATTGTGAATTAACCTGAGAGAGGCCATTCCCCAGCTCGGTGATGCAACTCTCAAAATTTACAGAATCTTGGCATTTCATTTCAAGTCATAAATTTCCTGATCCTCGTGCAGGTTTGTCACGAGTTGATGGGATGAATAACTATTAGCTGTCCCTTTGCTAAATGTCATTAGGATTTAAATGTTTAGGAATTCAGTTCGAGTAGAACATAACGTTTTGATTCCTAATATTTAGATTACCAGAAAATAATGTCCGTAGAGGGTGTCTTCATGATGTTTTTGAATAAACTAATAACTCTCACATTTCATCTGTGCCAAGGTTTTTCCGTTGGCTTGTTTCTTTTCAACTTCTTACAAGATAGGGTTTATTATCGTTAATGACCGTCAATCAGTTCACAAACATGATTCCAGTATCAAGCAGAACTACCCCAACAATCTTTTTGTTCCCTCCTATACGTATCTCTTAGCAATCTTATGGCAAATTGCATTTGATCCTTTGTGCATTGTGTTTGGTTGGAGATGGTGCGAAAGTCCAGTGTTTGTCAGATTGGCTGGCTGTGATGGTTTATGTTTGTTCTGAAAGCATGGGATGTCAAGTGGAAGAATAACATCGTTTTCATTGCTGTGTTATATAGACGAGAGACAAAGAAAGTGTCACATATGCTTTGCATACGTAAATGGTCTGGGAACTCTTTGTTATCGGACTAGGTGGGATTCTGGTACTTCAATTTTGTGTGTATATTTTCAAGCTCAAGCAAAATATAAAACCAACGGATGGAGAACACGACTAAAAGAAAATAGAGCAGAACAGAAAAGCAATCAATTCAACAGGTCAGCAAATCTGCCTCTTGCTAGTCATTTTCAGCATCTTCCCCGTCGCAAGCCGAGCATCATCATGTGTCTAGTCTATTCAATGCGCGTTATTTTTCATGTAAACAATTGTAAATATTCGCAATTCACTTAATATGTAACATAAAAGGCCAAGGAAACTGCAATCTGTCGTGATTTCCTTCCCCCTTCGTGAACCTAATTACCCGCCGAATCACAATTTTGTAAGACAATGGAAGGCATAAGCCAAGCAAGCAGATGGACGGGGTGGCAGCTGGAAGGGTTAATCAGGTTTCACGCGGAACAAGAATTTCCAGTTGTCAAATAAGACGAGTGTCAGCACTTGGTGAGACGAGTCATACGCACATGCACGCGAATACTCGCAGACGTTGCCACAACATGCTCCACTGTTGCATGCAAGACACGCAAATGCTTTGTTTGGCTTTTTTAACCAATTGCTTGACTTTAATTTACTTCGACTGCTTCTTTACCTTTCTCCGATCACCCCTATCACTTCCACCACCACTGCAACCCTAAACCTCTTTATAATAAGCACCTTTTCTGCGTGCGTATCTTTGACTCAAAGAACAAGAGACAGAGAGAGAGAGAGAGAGAGAGTAGGCAGGAGAGATGGATAGAGATGCAATGGCGACTGAAGCTCCGTATGCTCCTGTGACTTATGAGAGGAGAGTCCGGGGTGACTTAGAAGACAGACTGCTGAAACCCTGTAAGTTATTTCGTTTTGATGGATTCATGCATGCTTCGTTTGATGAAATTTGCTCAAAATTTTGGTGTTTAATCTGCTCCTATCGTTTCGCATGAAACTTAGATATGGCTAGAGCATTGGAAGCTCCAGATACGAACCACCCCAACGGAACACCAGGGCACAGGAATTTCGGCCTGAGCGTTCTTCAGCAACATGTAGCCTTTTTTGACCAAGATGACAATGGAATCATTTACCCTTGGGAGACTTATACAGGTAAAGCATGTGCCAATTAGAATAATGCCGGATCGATAGTCTAATTCATTTAAAATTCACTTTTCAAACAATTTCAATTCTTGTTATAATCAGGACTGCGAGCTATCGGTTTCAATATGATAGCCTCTCTTGTTTTGGCTTTTGTCATCAACTTTGCATTGAGTTATCGTACTCTCCCGGTAAGTTGCTCAGCCATTCTGTTAATGTCCTGCATTTCTACACGCACAGAATTTGCTACCCTTTTACAAACTGCACAATTGAAAGCATGTTTGGGATTTGTTTATGTTCTAATTTATGATTCTTACATTGCATCTCTGGTTTGCAGGGGTGGTTTCCATCTCCTTTCTTGCCCATATACGTACTCAACATACACAAGGCCAAGCACGGGAGTGACTCGGGAACATATGACACTGAAGGAAGGTTTGACTCGGACGTTAACCAATCCATTAGAATCTATAATCCTTAACCTTGGTTTAACTTCTTCAATCATTCTTGTAATATCCAAATGGGATGGCAGGTTTACTCCGGCGCATCTTGAAAACACATTCAGCAAATATGCTCGTACTGTGCCTGATAAGCTAACTGTAGGAGAGCTCTGGGACATGACTGAGGGAAATAGAGTAGCATTCGACTTCTTCGGCTGGTTTTGTTTCCAGACCCTTGTATCCTTGTTTCGAGCTTACTTATATATAAATGTTGTTGCACTTTGACAAGTATATTTATGACTAGCAGGGTCGCAAGTAAACTGGAATGGTTCCTTCTGTATGTTCTGGCAAGGGATGAGGAAGGATTTCTTTCAAAAGAAGCCGTGAGGCGCTGTTTCGATGGAAGTTTGTTTGAGTACTGCGCCCAAATGAATTTGGGCACTGAGGCTAAGATGGGCTAAAAGCAATGTTGGTCACTGCAGAAATGCAAAAGCCATGTTTACTTTCATGTGTAAATGGTATTTGTAATAAAACAAAAGAAGGTTGCCTTGCCTTGTTACAGTACGGCAGAGCCAGAGAAGCATGTGTCGAGGGTATACTGATGTTTTCTTTTATATATCTTGAGGTTTGGCCATCAATCTAAAATTGGTTGTGCATAAATTCTGTTCTCCTCTTTCTTATCTCTCTTCGGGGCATTTTTACATTCACAAGTTGAAGCTCAAACTCGAAAGGCTCTTTTCAACTCTCTGCTCGGCTGCTGTCTGTAATAAATCAATCATCATCCCTAACTGTGCTACGAGTCATCCTTCTCCTCAGCCCCCAAATGATTGCATATATAGTCCTAAATTTTGGTGGTGTTCAAACCTGTTGGCGATTCCCACAACACGCGCTATTAGAAAGTGTGATTGCAGCGACCAATGCTAGAACTGTTTTACCAAGCGTTAACTACTGCCATTCATGATTTGAATTCAACCTAAAATTATTAAGAGAAATCTCTTGTCATTCATTGATTTCCAAGCCACAGTTTGATCCATGCAGTGATGTGTTGTTCTTCCAAAGCATACGAATACATAATTTTAACAGCAAGGATTAAAAATCAAAATTCAATAAATAATATTAAAGTACCCCATCTCACACTTTAATTCTTCTTCGGTTCTGGCTTGCAGCTTGAGCTTCTCCCATTTCGACAGCTGCTCCACCAATTGTCTCCGCTTCTTCAGTTCCTACTGCTTAAAATATACTTCATTTTATTTGTTGCCAAAACTAGAAGGATGCGGCAAAGCAAGGAGCAAGCTCATCCCCGGTATAAAAACATGACAATAATCTACGCGAGGCTAATAATGCTAATTGCAATACGTATATTAAAACTTGCCACAGCATTCTATCAACCATCCTTGGACTAATACAGCATGCAATGTCTGATAACCTGCCCAGATCATTAGAATATAAAATGCAACCACATCCTAACAATATTGAATTGCAATCTGAATTCAAAATTACAAAAACCATCAAAACGATATCTAGATAATAAAACTCCAAGCTTTCATTCCATATCCAGAACTCAAATACAAAATCTAGTTTAAGTTTTCAAAACGGCTTTAGTCCTAGTATAAGACTTGTAAATACTTAGTCCAGCACATGAATGACAAGATATGAGTTGTAGCTCTTAAACAATAGCATTGGCTGCACTTGCAATCCTCGGCCACAGATCAGCACACTCCTTACCAATGGGACCAGTAATGGCAGAACCTAAAACAACATAAGCCAATACAGCAATCAATAAATGTCATTTAATAAAAAATGGTTGAAACAAAATCAAGGGTAATGGCTATACCCTTCATTTCTCCCTTTGGATTCACAATAACACCGGCATTATCTGCAAAAAGAGAGGAAAAAAAATCAGAAACTTGGAAAAGAAACATGAAACCAAAATGAGGAAACAGAAATCATTGTCTACAAAATCCCACGATACATAAAAAACAATCGACAATAAACTTAAAATTGAAACCAAAACAAGGAAACAGCAATCATTGTCTTCAAAATCCCATGATATATCAAATAAAATGGCCAATCATGGCTTTTCATCAATAAACAATCTGGTTATTGACAAACAAGCATGGATCCAAAAACAGAGTTGCAACTATAATCAGTCAACAATACAGAAAGTTAAAAAGTTAGACAAACAATCATCGCAATAGTGAGATGATTAAGGAATCATCAACAATAACTAATGTTACAGAAACACATAGCACCCAAATGGAGCAGATATAAGCTTGAAAGCATCACCACATCTGCAATGATGGACACAGTCAATTTTCCAGCTGTAACTGCATCAACCATTGAAAGTTGAGATGGATACCTGACTTATGTCTGGTGTTAGAACAATAGTACAAACCATTGACACATATTTCTTGAAGATTTATTAAGTATGCCTTGTGCCCAACAAATGGATCAATATTGACCTCCGATCTTAAAAAATTACAAGTATATCAGCCTTGACAGGGATGACAACCAATATTACCAGCCGGGAATGGGGTTAAGGTCAATTATTTCAATCTCGCTGGTTATGTAAGGTGCAGAGACATCTTAAGAAAAGAAATCCTCAACACCACATCACCAGCAACCAGACCAAATATATACCATTGGAATATTTCATATGATATAAAATTTTTTATAAAAAGGGGCCAAAAATTGAGACGTGCAAAACAAATGTATTGAATTGCGAAAAGCAAGATTCCATATGGAAGAGATCCCACTCAACATAATATTTGACCATTATGATAATATGGCTGGTCTCAGCAAGCATCCAATCATAGTATGCACAACCCCAAAAAATGGTGTGAGATGAACGCATCAAGGCACAGCTTTACCAGCAATATCAATTTTTTTAGTTAGATAAACCAAGTCCGCCAGCTATTACCTATGCTTCATAACACAATTACAAAACACCAATAATACAAAATCCATGCTTCAGAAGGAAGGAAATTGAGAATATACTCAGAAGATTTAGTTTTCAGACAAAAGGCATAAAATAACAGTACATCAACAGACAAAAGCCAATTAGATCCCTTCAACCAGTATCGTGCACATTTAAAAAATTTTGATAGATAACTATAATGCCAATTAGATCCCTTCAACCTCGAACAACATGGAATAGAATGCGAATACATGAACTGGCAGACAGTAATTATCCTACCAGAATGGGTGCATGTGTATAGACAAGATGATTTTCTACCACAGCACAATTAATAATTGCATATTAGACAATAAATACAATCAGGAAACATAGATATTTAACCAAAAAACACAATGTCCAAAGCTAATCACATTTAAAAAATTAAGAAGAAAGTAACACACATGATGAAGAAAGAATAGCAACCTTCAAAATACATGAAGACACCATCCTTTCTGCGCCAGGGTTTGCGTTGCCTTACAATGACAGCAGGCATGACCTTCTTCCTAAGATCAGGCTTCCCCTTCTTCACAGTGGCCATCACCATGTCCCCAACACAAGCAGATGGCAACCGGTTGAGACGACCCTTGATTCCCTTCACAGAGATGATGTAAAGGTTCTTTGCACCAGTGTTATCGGCACAGTTCACAGTGGCTGCCACTGGCAGACCCAGTGACATCCTGAACTTGTTACCTGCTGATCCTCCGCGTCCTGTAGACAAAAGCAACAAAATTCTATATAAAATTTCTTAAAACAAATTCTTCTAATATCACGCACATCTTCCCAATTGCATGAGGTAACCCAAAACATGTAACATTATTTCTGCACCACCCACAAATCAGTAACTCTTAAGACCAGAAGAACAAGAAAGCTTCAATTTTTCTTTAACACAAACAAAGAATTCATTTTTCCCGCGAAGACAATTTAATTTTATCAAAGATGACTCTAACTACTGACCCTCATTTAATTTAAAAAAAAAAAATCAGGTGTTCAGACAGGAGCTAAAGCAATAGCCTTACCATGATTCCTACTACAAATATAAAATTATTGAAATCAAATAAAAAAATTTTCCTCCTCTGTATGTATGGCTCCTCAGAAAACCAAAACTGGACTAAGCCACATGGTTTAGAAACATTCAGTTGAGTAAGCAGTTAACTTTCTGAGAAACCAAGCAGATCCTCGAGCAAACGAACAAGAAATCAATTCATATAATCTTAATCATACTATAATACTCCTTGACAAAGCAACAGATCTAAGGGCCCGAGCTGCCTAGTATTTTCTACGGAAACAAGCAGAAAATGAAATGGAAATCCCAGTAGTAACGAAGTAAAGTAAAATGACGAATAAAGAGAAAAAAGAGCAGAACTCGCCTCGCTTCGACATTTTCGCTGCTCAAGGTAACAACGACAGAGATCGTGCCTATGGTTTTTGTGGTATTTATTTATACACGGCTGGCAGTCTAGGGTTTTTGTATTTTGAAATAAAATTACAATATTAACCTTAACATTTTTCTTACTAGATTTGTACTGATTGGCTTACAGTCCTTAGGTCTTGTATCCATTTCTCTCGGGGCCCCGGCCCAAATCCAGGGTGTAAATGCCCTGCGCTGCCGCTCACGAATTAGCAATTCTCTTTAATAATTTTATTAATAAATAAAATATTAGATATTTTGTTTTAATATTAAGAAGTTCATTGAATTACCTATTAAAAGTGCTTTTAGCTTTTTCGAAAATGCTTTTAAATAATAAAAAATTAATTTTTTACATATTTTATGTCGGACGATAATTTAATCAAATATTTTGAACATCTAATATTATCAAATTAAAAAAATTATTTAATATTAAAAAATTATCATATAATCAATTTTATATTTATATAACCAAAATTAATTTTGATCAATTATAGTAAAAAAAAAAGAATATTATTTAAAAAAATATCACTTTTTAAATAATAAATTTATAAGTTAAATATTTAAAAAATAATATTTTTTTTGTGAGATGTTGTATCGAACTAAAAAATATTATTTTTCAAATACTTAATTTTCAAAAAATACTATTTACAAATTTAACTAGCAAAAATTATTTTTAAATTTTTCTAACCAATTTGAATTACATATATTAAACATATAACTTTTTTAATTACGATTTAAGTATTAAATATTAATAATTTAATTAATTTTAGATTCGAATATCCCAAAATTTTTGAATATTATATCCTATCATCTCTAATTTTACAACACTTCATTAGAATAAATATATATGAAAAACAAAATAACACTTAAAATGTATAAAATTGATAGATTTAATTTTTTATATCGTTCCAAGTGATTTTGCATAATCATTTCTTTTTTTTAAGTTTTCGTCTTAATTTAAACCTACTGCATTACAATTACTTAATAATGGTTAGTTAAACCCAACAAGCAATTTTTGAAAAATAGATCCAATTACAATTTCTTAGATAAATAACACAAATTTCTTTCTTCCTTCCCACAGTGCATGAGACATATGCAAACATGGTGTTCAGGTTATATATTCTATTGTAACATTTACAGAGCAAGGATATCCAACACTACAGGGATACCTCTTTTGTGCTGTGAACTTGCAACAAAAACTAGAGGGGGCAAAGCGGCTGGGCTGGCTTAGCCCGCAAAAATAAGATCATACAAGCTTGCCAGCTAGGCCTAACTTGACTTGTTAGAAAATAACCAAACCCAGTTTGATCCACAAATTCGGATTCATTTTCTAATAAATCTTGTCAGATCCTAATGAATATCCTGAACCTTTACTATTTAATATAAAAAATTAATATCTAATTAATAAATAATATAAGTAAAGTCCACAAACCCCACCTCAGAATGAGCCTCTATCTTATGGTCTAGCCTGGAGCTGTCCAGGCTACACTAGAGCCTATATCCCACAGAACACCTTTGCCACCTCCAACATAAACACAATACTAAAGTAACATTTTTACCAAACAACGAGCCCGAGCCAGACCAAGCTTCACTAAATCTGGCCGGACGCCTCCACCAACAAAAGCACAATATCTAAGTAACATTTTTACTAAATAACATCATTTAAACAAATCAAGATAAAATGGTAAGCTTTTTATGTCTTCTCAGGAGCCCTAGCTTGTATACATTTTCAAACATCAGCTTCAACTCAATACGGCAATTCTGGGGATTCATCTCTTATAGGGCCTGACACAGACATGCATGAAAGTAGCAGAAAAGAAAAGTTGGGGACGAAAGAAACAAATAATGTCACTCGAGAAAATATCCAGAACAGTGGAAGGAAATGATAAATATTAGCCAGTAGCTTGCAAGGCTGAAACACAAACACAAAGTAGAAAGTGGCAAAACCCAAAATCAGCAGAAGCATTTAGACATGGGAGAAACCTTCAAGCCAAAACAAACGTATTAGTTCTTATGGGTACCCATATTTAAGAACTATCTGTCTTCTATGAGTGTCATCTGCTATAGTATATCAACAACAACATCAGAACACAGGGCCACAGAGAATATTCGTGACCTCATCTTGGTGTTTGGAAACTTACCACGTTCTTTACCTTTCATATGCATGGGAGCACCTGAAGGTTCAGTAAACCAAGATTTTACCATGACTACAATTTTGGTTGCTCCTTCCAGTTAAGAGAACTTATCCCCGAAGAACTGTGTCCATATTGATCCGTCAATATATGTTTCTGGTTGAACAGGAGAAAAGAATCTTTTGCAACACCAGCTTTAGACCAGCCCTATTTCTATAATATCTCAAATCCAATGTCCAGCAGCCAAATTTCTGTATAAAACATATTTTGTGATGATTATATTATGCCCTGCTATTAAACGTATCTCAACAAAAACAAACAATAAGAAAGCAATGCATGAGTCAGGAGAAAGCATACCCTATGGAAGGATTTATAAAATAATTGTATTTCATAAGAGAAGGCAGCCGCTAGAATAATCCAGCCGGTAGGCCTCCAGCAAGCAAGTAAACAACTCCAGAATCCACTGTGCTCTAATTGGAAGGCATGCGATCAGACAACAACTTAGCAAAGCATGTGCTACTATGTCGCACCATCATCAAGTCTCCAAAGAAAACCCTTGCTGGTTCAACTATTTCCAAGATTGGCATATGGTAACTAGAAAGTGTCTTTAGAAAGAAATTTAGATAATTTATTTAAGTATTAAACTAAAACAAAACACACTCATTCTTATTTCTCACCTAAGTAGTACTTTTGGAGATGGGCTTGCTACAAAGCATTCACATACTAATAATCGGATAAAGTTTTATTAACAAATAAGAATTTACATTGCCAAAATATAAAACAGAGAAAAGAATTCATGTTTTCCCTCCAACAAATTGAACCATTGTATGCTTCAAACTCCAATTCATATATCTAATGGTTTGATTCTAATGCTCATAGACGAAAAAACATCATGGAGACCAACAGCATTAAGACAATCAATAAAGACTGCATTGAAAGGTATCAAATTTGATTGAAAACAAATTGGGTATCAAACTCACCTCAATAAAAACTTGTGCATTCAATCAAAAAGAAACATATTACATGTTTTGTTCTGCTCTGCATTGAAGGGTGAAAATCCCCAATCAATAAAGCTAGCCTAAAAAACAATCTGACACTAAACAAGCTGCAACTATAAAACATAATCATAACAATCTCTATTCCAGTATAAATATTTAAATTTTGACTTAAGCACTGCTGTAGTGCTGTAAGAGATTTACCAACTACTGCATAAACCTGGCTTCTGGATACCGCTAGTTCCACTCCTATACATTTTTAGGTCGAAGACAAGGAGTCTGGGAATGAATAGATGCCACTGCAATTGAAAATGACTGCAAAGCTGACAGCTTTGATTGAAAATGAATAAAATACAAACCATCACGAATATTCACCATTCTCAAACAGGGAGCACCATGCTGTGAACCCTGAAAAATTGAAGTTTGCATGTGGTCATCTTAATACTCATTCAAGTATTATGACATGACAGTTCGCAAAATATTCCATAGAAGCAGAAGAAAATATAAAACAGAAATTGAACTGTTTGCCGACGTATAATTGTCAGTTGCAACTATTTCAGCAATAACCAGATCTACTAACTACAGAGGCTAACTATGTGTTTTTCCAGTCACTATACAGCTAATGCATGTTAATATCAGAGCCAAATGTTTGTCATACATATAGAATGCATAACCTTAACCACAATAGCAACAAAATCTTATGAGAATCTAATAATTGCCAATGAGGATGAATACATAAGGTG
Organism: Swietenia macrophylla; assembly: GCA_032401905.1. Taxonomy (NCBI): domain Eukaryota; kingdom Viridiplantae; phylum Streptophyta; class Magnoliopsida; order Sapindales; family Meliaceae; genus Swietenia; species Swietenia macrophylla. Next base: position 3,336,591 of record CP135582.1, read on the forward strand.
AAAATGCCTTGAGGATAATGGGGGAAAGCAAATTTATCAGTTCTTTAACTTTAAGCCAATATTAAGGCTCATACCATCATCCATTTCAAAACATAACAAGGGACAAAATACAAGGAAAAAGACTCACCTGGATGAACAAATCAAATGACTTGCACTCTTCATGCATATCTGCTCGAGACAAGAACTCTTTTTTGCTTAGTCTAGTAGTGAGAACAGTCAGTGGGCAGCCCAGGTCCCAGCCACCGCAGTCACAGCATCCACCAGATCTCCATCTCTCAATGAGACCAGAAGGGCCACCATATCTGGTTCTTGGTCCACCATGCAAACCCGCTGGAATTATAATATCCATACTTGTTGAGCAATCACCAGTGAATCGTACACAACAATCAGAAGCTACAGAGGTTTTCGGAGTTCCAACGGTTTGCTTCATCCCTTCTTTCCTCAAAAACTTCAAGCCCCAACCTCCAACTTCCTTCTGACGACTTCCAGGGAGATGTTCTTTCACAACAATGGCAGCCAATTCAAGATATGGTGGAAGATGATTTACTGGGAGACCAGTACCACCAAGTGCATCAACGTTGTCGCCCATGTTTTGGCATGGCTCCCAAGAAGAATTTTCCTGAATGGCACTTGACCCATCAAATTTAGAAAAAGTTCTCCGCTTGAATGACTGGCTACTTCTGAACACTTCTACCACCTTCTTGGACAAACCCTTATTCTTTCTTATGTTATGGCTTGAAGTTTGCATCTCCCCTACTAAATTCTCACCAAACAAAGTGAATTGAGTTTCCATAATTTTTGAATTGTCTGCACAGAGGGCGAAAGAAATGGAAACCTTCATGTTACCAACAAGAAGTGATTCATTATCATGAATCCCATGTTCCTTTTGGCCACCCTTTCTCCAATGGAACGAGTACATATAGTCCAGAGATTTATCCTCTGCTGAGTCAATCTTTGACATGTTAGCCACAAAAACTTCCTTCCGCTCATCTATGGAGAAAACAAAATGTGGATTCCCACCATTCCACATACACTGAAGCACTCCCAGAGAAGTAGAGGCAGAAACAGAGGAAGACTGATCAGAACAAGTACAATTCGAGCTTGACACGGAAACAAGTCGTTTATGCCCAGCCTCAGATCCATGGATATGGTTTCCCAGCATCTGTGATTCCTTGTCTAGCATCAGCGATGAATAGCTACTAAATTCTCCAGGAGAGCTCATAAAATCATAATTTATATACCCCTCATTCAAACTTATCCTTCTGAAATTAGCGTTGCCGTCTACTCCGCCAAGTTTGCTTAACAGAGGGCTCTTCAATATATTTATCATACTCTTGCTACCCATAACTGAACCCACAATCCACTGTCCTGCAGGACTAATGACCACACTCCCAGTCCCAGCTGCCACTGGACATTCAAAAACGAACCTAGCCAAATCACATGCATTTTCTGTCCTAATTGTAGAAGGATTCATGTCATCCCACAAAATGCCCATCTTTGCAGAGCTCAAGTTCACAGAAATATCACATTGAGCCGCCTTTGATGCACTATTATGAATCAATTCCAGGCAACGGCGAAGATATCTCTCATCTAGAGTCGCCATATGCTTTGGAATCTTAGTATCTAAACCACGAGTACTTCGAAGGAACAAATTCTTTATGCTACTTTTACTAGTCAACAATTGCTTAACATTTACTATCAGAGTGCGCCGTGAATTTATCCTTCTCACCAACTTTTTAGATTTTAATTCACAAGAATCCAAACCATTATTTCCAGATAATTCTGGGTCTTTGCTTAAGCTATCAAGTAAATCTTCTTCCCCCTGGTCATCTTTCTGGGTATTGGCTAATGTATTATCCATCTTCTGCTAACTAAAGCCCGTCAATTTGGGTGGAAGTTGATCAACATCTTCTGCTCAGATTAATTGATATGACTGCAGCAATCCTATTTTCACCACAAATCTGAAAATAACATGAATTTTATCACCAATATATTGCAACATTGCCGTTAAAAATAGGCACTCAGAAATCATCGAACAGCAATCAACATAAAAAATATATTGAAAAAAAAATAGTTTGTGCTGAGGGATGACTTTAACATTTAAAGAACAGAAAATTTAAAGCGCTAATTGTATTAACAACAAACAATGAGATCAGACATATGAAAGAAAGAAAAAACTGTAGAAAATGTGTGTATGGTGGCACAGAACCCATTAATTGCACAGACAGAAATTCCCGACAAAAAATATAATAACTATAACTCGCTCAAGCATATAATATTACAGCACAGAGAAGAGATAGATGGATAGACAAATAGAAACAGAGAGAGATACAGGAGATTACAGAAATCAAATACATGGGGAATAGAATCGAAGGGCTGCTACAAGTCAATAAAAGATGCAATCTCAAAAGAAAACAAGTTTATGTTCACTTTTTTTACAACTACTCAAAACAGCCCAGCTGGAGCTCAACCCAGCAAAATAAAACATATATTCTAGCCCTTGATTATCCACAAATGAGACTAATAAAGGAATAATACCAAAGAAAAAGATGCAGTTCTTTGTGGTGATGCAGTTCTTTGTGGTACTACCTTTATCAAGACAACCCCACAAGCTAAACATAATTAACTATTGCAAATCCAGTCATAAAGTACCTAAAAATATCAATAAACAAAAAAGTTACAAACTTTTATGAGTAAACTAAATACCAAGAAGCAACTTTTTCTTACCATAAGAAATGGATCCAAGAAACCAACCTAACCCACATCAGCACAAGCTCAAGCTAAGAGAACTCAGCAGCTGATTCCCGAAAAAAGCGTCTCTTGATTACACTTCAAATCCAATTCTGGGCTTACCACCAACACGAAATAAGGAAATAAAAAAAACTATCTTGCTAAAGAAAATGCGAAGCACAAGACAACATAAGCGCCACCACTAACAACTGTTAATTTTTATTTTACAAAACACAAGCGGGTTGAACGAGAAAAAGGTGCAACTGTTTTAGACAACAGTTTCAAGAATTTTGGTATCAACTCCAGAGAGAGAGAGTGTGTGAAAACCAACTGAAGCAAAGTAGGACGTCAGCCACGTTTGTCTGTGGAATTTTGCTCTGTGGGGTCCTTCGAATTTTCATTTTTCTGTCATTCTCTACTGTTTTTGTTTTGATTCAACCATAAATCGATGGAGAAGATGATACCACAGATAAGGAAGGGACGCGAATGAGCTGGGACGCACGATAGATATAAAACTCCACTAAAGGACATCAAAGGGGCCACTCCGACTCTCCACTTGCAAAAATAGAGGGAAGCATATCAGCTTAAATGGACATTTGTTTTTTCCTTTATTTTGTTAATGCTTTTTCCCGTTTTTGTTTTCTTTGTTTTTGAAATTTGATTTTCCCTGCTGGTCAAGACTACCGGGGCATGGGAAAGACAGGCAGAGAGAAGAGAAAACGTAAGTAATGTGGTCAACTACAGGTACAATCTCAATCCCCCATGTCCTCTGGTTCTGTTCCTAAGTTTATTTATTGCCGAAGCATCTTGGTGTTTAATGAGCTCATGTTCTTCTTTCCCAGTTTTTTATTAAGTTGGCAACTGGGCGGCGTATATTACAAAGTCACTTTTAAATTTTAATAATAATAATAAAAAATAAGATAAAATCTTTTCATTAATAAATTTATTAATAATAATTAAATAATAATATTTATTTATTTTTTATTTATTATCAATAAATAAATTTTTTATATTATATTAATTAAATATTTTATCTACATTATTTATATTAATGTGATAAAATTATGTTATAAAAAATTTTCTTTAATTAACAAATTATATCGCCAAATTCGAATTAAATTAATATATAGTAAATAAAAAATTAAAAATTTTATTACATTAATTAAATAATAATATTTTTATTTTTTATTAATAAATATATTTTTTTACACTATATTAATTAAATAATTTTATTATATCAATTATATTAAAGTAATAAGATCGTTCTATCAGGAATTTTCTTTAATCAACAAACTCGAATTAAATTAATAGATAGTATTGTACAAAATTAAATAAAAAGTATTTAAATTTTACCCTTTGCTCTAATTTTTAATTTTGGATAAATTTTACATGAATTAGGTGCATTTGGACTTTACACTAACAGTAGTTGTTGATGGCATGAGGCAGAAAATTCAATGGATGCAATCAAGTGTCATAGAGTTGGTGAATGAAAATGGAACTTCCACTAGTCCAAGTTTGGTGTTGTTATTGCACAAATGATGTTCCACGTGCACTCTTGAGTTGAAAATTTTGAATATAAGATATAATTAAACGTGTTGTCCATTAGGATTAGGGTTCATGAGAAGTCTATTCTCTTATTAAAAGAACATGCCTTTATATTTATTTTCTTAATTATTATTCTAAATTTGACTAGACAGACTCCCTCTATTCTTGTTTCTTCTCCCACCCATTCAAACCCTATTTCATAATTATACAACTAACACTAACTAATTACAGTATGAGTCACTTTCGGCTACTAGAACGTAATGGTATGCTTGTCACATAATCCTCCCTTGCATCCCCAAATTCCGGGCAATATTCAATACTATACCTAAGTGGGTCTAGTTGAATCTCCTATGCAAACAAAATTTAACAAGGAAATTGACAATTCAATATGTACGGACTCAATGGATTAAATATAATTTCAAAGTTTAATTGTTTGAATAGTTTATCATGCATACAATGTATTGTCTCTTAATCATTTTAAATTTTTTGTTTATATTTTAAGTATTTTTGTTATATATTTTAAAATATTCGTTTAAAATTTTAAATTTTTTGTTTCATGTATTTTTTTTAAAATTATTTTAAAATTTATGTTAATTATTTTAAATTTATATTGATATTTTATTAGTTTTTATATTGTTTTAAATTATTATTTGATAAATGTACAGTACACCATATATATATATATATACACACACGGGGCCGCGATTGCGATAAAATTTAGTACATATATTAGATAATAGATATTTAATTTAAATTATTAAAAATAAATTATTCTAATAATTAATAAATTATATAAAAAAATTATATAAAATTAAAAAATTTTCAAACCTTAACTATGTATCATTCGTTTTCTAGATTGAGATGAAACTATTATTATATGAGCCGACTAAGCAACTACCACATTAGAAAAATTGAAACACCCTTTTGTTTTCTAGGGCTCAAAAAGTCTACATTCAACATGGTACCTAACTTTTGATTAGGTTTCATTTTGTCAAATTTTGGAGGTCAAGATTTTGCATTTTTGCCCATTTTCAAATGTGTACTTGATTTTGACATTTAAAATTTGTCACTTGGGTTCAAGGGACTTTCAAGAGAGGACAAACATCTTTGCTAAAATACTTCCTTTTGCCTTCACTTTGATCTGGCTATCTGCCAATATAGCCATCAGTAAATTAATAAATAGTATAATTAATATTGTCATTTTAAAATACTTCATGCTTGTTTCTTTATCTTAAATAGTGTAATTTTGATTGTTTAGAATCGATTTTAAATTGAATAGTTATGACTTAATTCATATTTATAATTTTGGATTGAACCAAATTTATACCCAATTAATTTTTTGTCCGTTCGAACTTCGTAGGATGAGAAACTTATGAATTAATAATTTCAATGGTTTAGATTGGCATGAACATATAATAATTTCTTATAATATAATTAAAAAAATTTAGATAAACTTTATTTGTATAATAAATTATTAATTATTTTGAAATAATATTAAATAAAAAAATAAAAATAAATGTCATTAATATGATGCGACTCATTAATTTTGAAGATTAGTCAAAATAGGTGCAAGGCCGATGGGCCCTTGCAAATTAATCCATCTTTAGATCACACGGCATGAATCAGTTCGATGTGATAATTATTGGGCCATCTTTTGCATGATGAAGCAGAGCCACGACAGTATCAGCAGGCCTTAATCCCCTTGTCTTGTTTTGAAAACTTTTGTCGGGCAAAGCTTCAGGCAACAATAAGATTATGTATGCATGCTGCCCAGGTTAGTTCATGATTTTCCCCGACGGCAAATGCTTTCAAAAGCACATAATCAATACTCAAAACCCAACAAAAGTTCAGCTTACCACATGCAACATTCCGGTGTGAAACCGGCCATCGGCGTCCCCTTGATTGCATGCGAGTTGTGGGCTCGTAATTCAAACCCGTCTCGAATTTATATCGTGTCATATTATAATATATTAATTTATACGAGTTAATGTTATTTTTTGTATTGAAATACATCGAGGTTGTATTTTTTAAAAATTAATAAATTTTAAATTTGCACTCGGAAAATAAAGTAATTATCTTATTTAATTATATTTAAGAAAAAAACTATACATTAAATTTGTGCAAATTAGCACAATTCAGCAAGCCAGCAAGTTGCAGAGGACAAATATCCACAAAAAAATTATTATTATTATTATTATTATTATTATTTCACTTAATTTCTGTATAATCCTGACTCAGTCATTCATATTATATTGTAATAATGACCCAATTATTCTTTATTTTGTTTTAATAATTAAACCAGAATGGAGAAAATCCTGGGCTGGAACAGGGTCCTGCAAAATTGTAGAAAATTCAATTTCATGTTGTGATGGAAACCACTCAAATCCACGACGGGATTGGATAGTTGCATTTGAATGAATTCACACCACTGATGTGTGCAAATATGTCTGAGGAATGAACCATCTCATCTTCTTCTTTAACAACCACCTGTAAAAATAAATTAATTAAACTAAAGAATCTGAACCATTATTCAGTTCATTAGGTAGAAAGTCCTACTTCATCGTCATCATCTTCTTCGTGATTGCTATAGGTTGTTCTTGTGGTTTCCCCAAAGTCGTCGTTCTTGGCAAACCTGCCTCTAACTCTAGGGCGGCTGTCGGCCAACGTTTTCCGGCAGGCGTACTGCAATTTTTTCGTGTGTAAGTAATTTGCTCGACATGAAAATGATTTATTTATGAATGATATGGTGAGACTGAGGGAGAAACCTTGATTTTCTTGCTGAAATTTCTCTCGTTTCTTTTCTTCATGTACCTATGGATCTTCTCCTTCCTTTGCTCGACAGATAATTTCCCTACCTTGAAAGTTGAATCTTCCAAGCATGATATCTCTGATGCTATAGGAGTAGAACTGCCAGCCCTTCCCACCAGTTGTTGGCTCTCACCGCCAAGTGCCTTCTAACGGAATATCAAAACAAAGATTATGAAGGAATCGGAACTTAATTGATTATGGTCAATTATGTATAGTTGCTTTCTTGTACAGAATGCAACAGTTATTTCATTTTGATGCCATGTTTGAAAAGCACTTCCAATACCTTTCTAATCCTGAGACTGTTTATCTGCCATGTTTGAAAAGCACTTCCAATGCCTTTCTAATCCCTGGACTGTTTATCTACCGTGTTTGAAAAGCACTTTTACCAATGGTAAAGCACTTCCAAAACCAAACTAATAATGTGTGCGTGTGTTTCTTTTTTTTTTTTTTTTTCCCGTTTTCATAAAACATACTTTTACTTTGATAGGTACTACTATGGGCAGTGTTAAACTATGATTGGACATGCTGATAATTGAATAGTTTAAAACATGCACATCTAATACCTGCAAGTCTCCAGGGTTGTAAACACGCTGCAGAGAATCCGGACAGAAGATTCCACCATTATCACCCTGGAAATCCAGTTCTTGCAGCTGCAGTGCAGAACCTCTAAGAATGCCTCCGGCGAAAATGCCTGCACTGTCAGCAGATAATGTGGAATTCATAGTCCCAGCAGGCGTGTAAGTTGCCATAGTGGGACCAAGAAAAGAGCAGGAAGGAGACGAAGGGTTTAAAGGTACAAAAGAAGGGACAGAGGAGAGGCAATCTTCGTCAAAAACTGACAGCAACTGATGAGGAGGGCCTAAAAGAGGAGCAACAGGCTCATCAGGAAACTGTGAGACTGAGATTGCATGACCAACATCAGAAATTGAGATTTGACTGGGCTGCATTGAGGGGAAGTCAAATTGGAATTGTTGGGTTGAGAGATATGGAGGGACTGAAAAAGGAGGAGATGGGGAAAAGTCAATGGAAGCTGAGATGTCATTATCAATTTCTTCTTGGGAATCAAAGATTATTGACAGGTTGCTGCTATTGTTTTTGTTAGGCGTGGCAGCAGTTGTGGTGGTCGCGGCGGTGCTGGTGGTGGCAGACGGGGTGGTGTTATTAGTATTATTAGCATCGTTATCCTGGTAGCTAGCATTAAACTTGTCCATATCTGAAGGCAAATAGCTGGGATTGGTGGCATAAGAAGAATTATCTTCACAGCAACAGTTTGAGCTAGAAGTAACTTCAGAATTCTGCAGAGTTCCTGAAAATAGTTCAGGATCACAGAAATCGAAAATTTGAGCACTGATCGGGCTCGAAATACCATCCTATAAAACAAATGAAACCGATGTTAAGCACATGAAACACAGGCTATCCATAACAATCATAACTCTTAACTCAATGGATCACTGAAAACATTTGGATGATTCACCTTCAATTTAGCCATACCAGAAACATGATTCTTGAAATATTTCATGATGGGTTAGAAACAAATTTGAACCTGATTCTCATATACTGATAGACAAGAAACATTCGATAAAGGGTTTAGACCATGATTTGAAAAGAAAATCAAGCTTAAAAGGCTAAAATATTCTTCTTCTTCCTCTTTTCTTCTGCCGTATGAAAGGAATTTAATGAGCCAAAAAATGCCCCTAAGTAGTTGCCAGGCGCCGATCTTACAACTATATTTGATGAAAAAGACACACTAGTTCTGCCTAAGGAGGACAATCTAAAGTTGGGAGTTTCGCATCAAGTAGAAGAGATATGTATCTGTGCTCCATATGACATGTATCAAGTAAAATGTACCCAAAATGAGCAAAAGAGCAAGAGCATTAATTAACAAGAACATAATGATGTGTTATTTCTGCTCAATTTATAGAAACAACCGCATTCGAACAAGCAAATGGAATTGAAAGGCACTTAATTAAAGAACCCATTAATGTTATCCATGTGAAGTGCTTTTTTTTATTTAATCAAACTTAAGCTAGACTCTCCTTGTTTTCAAACAAGAATCACAATTCGGTAAAGCTTGAACGAGAAGCATAAAAGGGTCGTAATATATTCCAAAATGATCAAAAGGAAAGAAAGAAGGTGAAGGGAAAATGAAGGATTAGGTTACTCCTTTGAAGATGGAGATGGTGGCCTTAAGAAAATGACACTTTGGTGAATATTTGACAAAGCAATAAGCTTTCGCTAACTCATTGAGTTGCATCAAACGATACGAGTTGATTTTCCATGGAAGGCTAATCTAATTATTTTCTGAGATCAGAAAAGAAATGAGAATATATAGAATATTAGTTACGAAAACGACAACACTACAAGGAAAAGGAAAAAAAGAATTAAACTGAGCAGTAAATATAAAATGAAACCAATTAATTAAAAAATATGCATGCCATCATAGAAAAAAAAAAAGGAATAAAAATTTCAAAATTCAGAAAATTACAATCCGAAGTTGCTCCTGCTGATCCTGAAACACGTCCTGCAACATCTTAATTCTCGTCTTCTCTCCTAATTTATTACCTGTAATCGATAATTAAGAACTAATGTTCAAGCTTCTCCTGATATAAAAACTAAGTATTAATATCAGTCTATTAATTAAGCAACCACAGGAACAGCAAATCTTCTCGGCTTCAAATGCACGACTGAACCCTGAGCTGAAACACAGAACCCCATCAGACAATTACAAGACACAGAACACGCGGAAGCTCTCTGTAGTTTCCGAAGTGTTGTCTCGTTTCGTGGTTATATATTTCGGACAAAGAATTAGATGTTCAGAGTTAGCTAAGAAAATGGAGGTTATGGGGTGTCAATAGTTAGTTATATATAGCAGTTAATTTTTTTTTTCTTTTTTAATTTTGTAAGGCAAACCGTACGGGTCTTCCCAGCCTGGCAACTCGCTTTGCGTCAACCCGACAGTCGCGGTCGATCCATTCGTTTCCCCCCTGAAACACCGTGGCGTTTCAGTCTACAGCGGGGTGACGGTCAAAACAGAATTTCGGTTGACCAAGCCTGTTGGGGTTCCATTTCTGACCCACTTGGAAGACATTTTACTCTTGGTGAAGTTCCCCATTTAGCCTGATCCTTGTGTTCAAGGAAAAGGATAACATTAATTTCTCCCAGCATTCACTGATCTCAAGGTATTAATTTCAAAACTTTTAACCAATCACTTGTGTTGATTATTCTTCGGACCACCCGAATTATTATTGGTCATTATCCTACAGCAGAAAAACTTTCTTACAGCCAAGGAAAACCATTTGGAATTTGAATAGTGTGAGTTTGAAAGTTTAGAATACAATAAAAGAAGAGCGTGTTACCATAATCATTGTAGAATAGAGCACGTATATGTATCTATCAATCAATACGCGGGAATAATTGCACAGAATTTAGACCTAAATTTGGGAATTATCTGCGTGCATGGGATAACTATGAAGTTATATCACCATCTCATAGTCTCAAAGTGACTAGATCATGATTGATTTCCGTAGACCAAATAGTTAAAATATATGCTCTTCCAACTTTGGCAAAATCATGCATGGGGAATGTTCATATCTTCTTCTTGTTCATTTCCCTTTAATCTGCAACTATAATTTTCCTTCGTGGCAATCAACACCAGTGTCTCTTTTCATTCTTGGAACGAAACCATTTCCATCATCATCTTATACTTTTCTATATTTCAATCTTGAACTTGACACCTTTTGAATATGTGAGTCTTAATCGAAGAACGGATATGGGTGCGTACAAGTACTTTAAATAGATGTTGAGAATGGCATAACATTAGGCAAGTGTATGCAATTCACTTTTTGCCACATTTTTGGATTCCTAAAATTTCTTTGCCCGGCTAAAGACTTTCAACAAATGCCTTTTCGATCATATTCTCCAATAATGCCTTTTCGATCATATTCTCCAATAATGTGCATGTATAACAAGATAGGTTTGAAAATAAAGTATTACGATTTTTATTTTATTGTGTTATAAGTTAAAATCGCTAAATATTAAGTGTAGGTGAGAAAAATTTGAATAGTAAAAAATATTAACTGTCAAATAAAAATAAATATTTGACATCATTATTATAAAATAAAATTATTAAATATATTATAAGAGAAATAGGAATGTGGGTAACAAATAATATTAACTATCAAATAAAAATAAATATTAATTAAAAAATTAACCTATTATTAGGAAAAGTTAGAATTTGCATTGTGAGGGCATCAAAATTTAAGTATAAAAAATTTGTCAAGATTGAAATAAGATAAAAGTTAGTTTAAAAGATAAAACTAATAAAAATAAGTTGATTTATATTTTTTTTTTAAAAAAAAATTTCAGGGTCAATATCACTATCTGTTATGCTTTTAAATTGAAGTAAAACTACAATAATTTTAAACATTTCACTAAAATTATTTATTGTAGTTAATTTTCATAAATACATACATAATAATGTGAATGTCGGTGTCAATATTTGGAATAAAAATTTTTTTAGAAAGAATACAAAGAGATAATAAAATAGACGTAAAAAGATGATATAATTGGCCATATAAGCAAGCATATTGTTCTTTTGGCATTAGGCAGGATGAAAATGACCTCCTTCTTGTCTAGAAATGGAAAAATATTAATTAAAGGTTACATTAGCATATATCTAACATGTAATATATCCTTTGAGATATGCAATGGTTCAATGACTTCAACAAAGCAAGCACATACACAATAACACAAATTTTCTTTTATGTTTTTGACAAGGGCAAAAATGGAATTTTGTAAATACTTGTATTTTTTTTAATTGCCAAACTTGTGTATATATACATGGAAAGATTAAACCCAATAACTAAGTTTTAGATTTTACAAGTCTATTAAAAAATATCGATAGAATTTTAAAAGTTTAGACAAATTTTTAAAATATAATTCTTATCGAATTTAATTTTAAGTCAAGAATTAATCCGTCATAGATAATTCATACCAATTGTTTATAACAATTACTCATAATTTTTTTATTAATAAAATGTTATATATTATAACTCGAATCATTTCAATATACTACCCTTTTCCTCTTTAATTAATTTCCCCTTAAGTATATTGTGACTATCAAGCAAATAATGACACTACAACCCTAAACAATCTCTTCATTTGTTTTTGCAATGGCTTAATTAAAGCAGTAAAACTAGCTTAAACCCAGAAAAGAATTAGCTTTGGCTCAACTTTGACAGACCAACTCCTCACCACCCTATGAATAACTAGGTGTTACTTCTTGCTTTGCACCAAACCCTAATTGCTTTTCTCAAATTCTCTTCTTCTTACGGGAATCCTTTCTGCTTTCTTCTCTGTATTATCAGCATAACACTCAATCACAGTCTCGATCAGACCATGTCTTGTGTTCGTGTTTCCTCATCACTTATGCCTAACTCAGTCAAGTTCATTCCCTTCCAGAGAGCTTCCGTGGAGCAACACAACTACATGTGGCTTGGTTTCCCTTGTTAGACTGAAAAACGACTCTCTCTGGAGATATACATGAAACATATTCCTAGCAAAGAGAGGACGCAAGGGTTTATCATGATTTATGGAATAGTTTACTGATTAAACGTAGTCACATCGTGGCATTTATCCTCACAGCCTGTAGATTCTATACATTGTTGCAATTAGACCTTAAATCTTGTGATATTATGCACTTTATAATAACATTAATACCCCATCTTAATTTTAATGTTATAATCCCGTCACATTCTTTTTGTAATCTTAACATTGCAAGTAAATTATAATTTAAAAATCAAAAAATATAATATCTTTATATTTTATGAATTATATTTGTACGTATTATATGCGAAAATGGCCGAGAATTTTCTAATTTTACAAAAATTTAATATTAATTTTTTAAATAGTTAGATTAATAGACTTTTAATGTTTGAAATTAAATTATATATATATGATTAATATATAATAATTAATAAAAATATGGAATATAATTTTAATTATTTAAATATAATTAATTTTTTGATGTATAAATAATATAAAAAATTACATAAAAAATTAAAATTTTAATTCTAATTCGTTAAATATGTATTATGTAATATTTCGTAAATAAAATTTAATCTTATGGATTCAAACCCAAACAAGGCTGAAAAAAGTCTTAAGACCCGAAAGCCCAATACTCAGATTATAAAGGCGGTAATGGGCCTAAGCCCAAAAAGCCTAAAACGATAGGTCGGTCTGTCGTTTCGGTGTTCTTCTTAACCCCTAAAAATCATCACTTGTTTTCCTTTTATTGCCCTCAAGCTCTCTCCCTCGCTTTCTCTTTCGCTGGTTCTGCTGGTTCATTCTACTCGCAAATTTACTAAAACTAAGCAGCGTTGCTCGCTTCTTCGCGAGAAAGCTCCGGCAACTAAACCGTTCTATCAGCCATAATGAACTGTTCAAGTAACTCTCTTTCTCTCTTTGATTTTCTTTTGCTTTCTGTTTCTTTTTTTTTTTTTTTGGTTAAACGCATCATTTCCTGATCTAATTTCGTGTTGTTGTTCTTCGCCCGTACAGTATCCAGCGAGGTGCCGGAAGATCCCGTCGTTTCGAAGAAGTCGGGTTTACTCTTTGAGAAGCGTTTAATCGAGCGACACATATCGGTATGCTTCATTTATCTTTTCTTTTTTTATATATTTTATCTTAAATTCTTGGGTTTATGTTTTTGGGGCGCTATGTTTGGTTACTGATAGAACGTGGAGAAGTAGAAAATATAGTTACAGTTTCATGTTCTGTGTAGTTTGATATCTAAGGTTTAAGCCAAAATATGCAAGTGAATATTTTTGTTGTTAACTTTTAATTTGGAACCCTATTCAACTGAGCTTGATAGAGCCACTTCTCTCTTTGGGTGAATTATTCATTGTGTCGTTTTTTGTGCTTACTTTCACTGAAACAAATGTGTTTCAGTGACTTTGAATATTCTCTTTATGGGTGGCCCTAGTGCAGCTATTTGGAATTTTTCTGGATGGTGAAACACCACTAGGTGCAATATAAATTTTTACTTCGTTGTACAAGCTTTCTTGCTAAATGGGGATGTGCTCTTGAATTCTTGTTTCACTTTTTGCACTTAGTTTAGCAATGTGTGAGTTTAATACTCATACATTGTAATGCAGTTCATCAGTCGTGCCACTTTCTATATATGGTTTGATTTCCATAATATTTATAGTTTGATAGAAGATGGGTGAATTTTTTCTTTTAAATAGGATTATGGAAAATGCCCAGTAACCGGGGAACCACTTACTATGGACGACATTGTTCAAATCAAAACAGGCAAGGTATGCTTGGCGTAGATTCTTATAGTTTCTCTCTCTCCTTTTGTTTTTCCTAATGTCATTGCAAGTTCTTCTCATAATTCCTGTGCCCTTGCATGCTAATTTATTTTTGGTTCAATGGCTTGATATGCAGATTGTGAAGCCTAGACCGTTAACGGCTGCTAGTATTCCCGGGATGCTTGGAATGTTCCAGAATGTATGTTTTTCTGATATATTTCCCTCTATCCGCAGTTTTAAGAATAACTTTATTTGAAAGGTGGTTTTAATTTGTACCTAAAAGAATTTGGCTTTTGACCACCTATGTTGTTCCATAAATTTGTTGTTTTACATTTTAGTGATTGTTTTACAAAATGTAAGGCTCTAATATTCTGCCTTTTTTTTTTTTTTTGGCATGAATTAAACTCTTATTGTCATTAGGATCTTTTTCACAAAACACATAATCAGGCAAGAGCTTTAGATTACTCTTTTTATAATATTATATGCATTATTTATTCATTTGTCATCTTGATTCCATTATAATTTAAGCGCATGATTTGGATATTTTGTGTTAAAGGGTTTATTGTCAATTACTTCGAAGCCAAAGACTTTTCCCTGTTAATCTGTTGTTTGGATTCTCTCTTGCTGTCAGATTATTGTATGCCAGATTTTGTGCATATATTTTACATGATACAGAGATGTTAAGATTTTGGTTGTGAGATTGTTCTGTGCTTTAGTTTTTGTTTCTTGGAAAGTGAATGTTTCTTCTATTGGTAATGATGATTATGTAAACATTGTTTATTTCTTTTACCAGTCTGTTACTGCAATATTTCTGATTGCTTGGTGGCTTTTCTTAGAGTGCACATTTTTATTGATACTAAATTTTACATATTAACTCTTGATTCTTTGTTATATTTCTTATAAAGTTCCATTGTTTGTTTAATTTTAGGAATGGGATGCTTTGATGCTATCAAATTTTGCTTTGGAGCAACAACTTCATACAGCAAGGCAAGAGCTTAGTCATGCGTTATACCAGGTAATAACAACTTAGGTTACATGGGATGAAGTTTGATTCTCACGTTATATCCTCTTTATGTGCTGCATGTATAATATGATATATCATCATGGGGGAGTGGGAGTTTTAGCTACTGTAGAATTTAATTTTGTATATGTAATTAGTTTGTGCCGGCTAAGTGCTTTATCAAGAATTGTACATTGCTCCTCATCCAAAAGGAAAAAAAAGTGAAGAAAGAAAAATATAATTGACTTTTTTTTGGATGGGGCAGGGGTGTTGCTATAGCATGTAGATCTTGGTCAAGTTATCACTTCGGTGGCTTACTGACCTAACCATATTGATTCTTTCCCCAGCATGATGCTGCTTGTCGTGTGATTGCTAGACTTAAAAAGGAAAGGGATGAAGCAAGGTCATTACTTGCACAAGCTGAAAGGCAGATAATGCCCGCAGCATCAACAGCAGTTACATCCAATGCTGTTCTTAGCAATGGGAAAAGAGGTTATTTTTCTCTACAATTTTGGTTTACTCTTTTTTGGACATATTTCATATTTACCTTTACTTATCTGTTATCTCTTTTGATATCATAGCTGCCGAGGATGATGAATTGGGCCCTGGTGGAAAGAAACTACGTCCTGGAATTTCTTCTGCCATTATTACAGAGCTCACAGAATGTAATGCTAGTCTTTCACAGCAGCGGAAAAAGCGGCAGGTACTCTTGTTGATGTAGAGTAATTACTTTATTGGCATTGCCACTGACAAAATTATTACTGGATACCCTTTCTTTGGTTAATTCTAAATGTCATTTTTTCCTGTTTTGTTCATTTTAGACAAGAAAATTAGTTAAGTTTAGATCTTTTCTCCAATATTATTATACAATCTTAAATAGCTGTTTGCATCAGTTTTTCTTTTTCTTTGTTTTCCTTTTTGTTTAATGCAGTTTCTTTTCAGATTCCTCCAACTTTGGCTCCCATTGATGCTTTGGAGAGGTATACCCAGCTTTCTAGTCATCCCCTTCACAAAACTAGTAAACCTGGCATTGTTTCGCTTGATATTCATCACTCCAAGGTATGTTATCCTGACAGTTTAATTTCATTTGTGAAGCCTCTATAATTTTTGAAGCTGCATTTAAGGGGTGGCAGTAGAGTGGCATGTATACAGTGTCAAGGAAAATGCTGATGTCATTATTTGAATGCTAGTTTTGCTATTTCTAGACCAATGTTTAGGCAGATCCTCAGTTCACTGCCGTTGTGTTGCATTGTGTTGCTCTTCATTTCTTGAAACCTGTCCTGATCTCCACCCTTATCTGTTAAAATCTTCTTACCACTCTGTTGATTCAAATGCCCTGCTTTCTGGTTTTAAATTTCCAATTACTCATTTACGAAATCTTTTCTTACATTCTTGTTATATGTCTTGGTATTTTTGCGGGGTCACTAGGGTACTTGCTTTGATGCCTTGACTAACTCTAAGTTCTGGTTTTTGCATTAAGGTATAGGCAGTCGCTCCATATGTGCAGCTGCGAAAATTTATTGTGCTTTTTTCACCTAGCTCTGTTATAGTGAAGAATTGAGTTAAAATTTAAACCCTGTGTAAACCTAATTGTGGCTTAAGGATCGTGTTGCAAGAATTGTACCTCAACAACATACATGGATAAAAGATGTGAGAAGATATTGAGATACAAAGGTTGAATTGTAGATCTCAGAAACTGGCCTAACAGATGCTTTTTAACTGTTTAATTGGGATATTATTATTATAAAATTTGTTTTAATTTTATCTATATGTAGATTATGGTGAGTGGATTTTGATTATTCCACATAAAGTTGTGATGTTGGTGGGCTGTGATTTAGGGGAAACCTTGAAGTTGGAGTTTAGAAGGGCAGAGAAGGAGCTTTACGGGTTTGTTATTAAAGTTGGTATAGAAAAGATTCCACTCTACTAGCCTTGGGAAATTGATGATTTAGTTCTAGAAGTTTTGACTATTGAAGGACAAAAGGACGCTTAATTGTGTACATGGGCCCCTCACTTCAGCTAGGAGTTGAAATATCAATTATCGGGGCTTTGTATATTGATATGGTTTCTACAACATCTTATGGAAAATCTGCATGCATTGCTTGTGGTGGATGCTGTGTTACACTAGATACCAGTACAAGAGTTTGCATAACTTAGCTTCAAGCCATGGCTATTCAGTGGCAAAACTATTGAATATAACCTTCTTCTGGTGCTTTGAAGATAGTTAATAGGCGAGTGGTTGGTCACATAATATTAGTTCATAGTTCTACTGCTCAGGTTAAAGCTTTTAATCTATTGGTTTTTTCCTCTGACCTCCTTTTTGGTGCTTCAAAAATATTTAATAGGCTAGAGATCATTCACGTAATATTTATTTTTGGTTCTACTGCTCAGGTTGAAGCTTTTGATTTATTGGTTTTTTTCTCCCTGATTATCAGGATGTCATTGCAACTGGAGGAGTTGATACCAATGCTGTACTTTTTGATCCACCATCAGGACAGATCTTGGCTACCCTGAGTGGTCATTCAAAGAAGGTTCTCTCTCTCCTTTTTTTTTTCTTTATAGTGTTTATTGATTCCTTTAATTTTTTTTATTTCATTTGGTTTTACATTTAATTTTCTTGGCTGATGTATACCTTGTTTTTTTGTTAGGTTACTAGTGTCAAATTTGTCACACAGGGTGATCTATTCTTAACTGCCTCGGCAGATAAGGTAAGACATGCCCAATTTTATGGGCCTTAAATTCCATGTTTATGGTTTTTTTGTGGTCTTCTCAATTGTTATATTTTATTGCACAAAAGCATTGCATCCAATGCTCCTGAGTTCTTCTTGTTTTTTTTTTTTAATTTTTTATTATGAGGAATCTTAGATTGTAAAAACATGAGGCTGTACCGGCAATTCAAATGTGTAGTGGAAATTCTGATTGTCTATTCATATTCAATTGTATAAATTTGCAATTAATACATGAGAGTGAGCAATTGTGTTCATTTACTCCTATCTTGTTTCTGCTTCTACTTCTTTTCGGAATATCAATATTGGAAACTTTGAGTTTTGCTCCAAGATGGTGGATTATGAAGTGTGAACATATCACTGCTGAGAAACTTTGTGTAGACATTGCATAGTCTTGTCAGATGCCAATTGATCTTGCTGTACAGCAATGCATGAGTGAAACCAAATTTATCCTTAAAAATGGGACTAATCATAACATATATTCAAGTCAGGATAGTTTTTTATCTTGCAGCATTAAAAACAAAAGGCATGATTATTTATGACTGATTTGGGAGATGTTGTAGTCCAGATGACCATAGAACTTTAGTATAACAAGTCAGATTAATGTCCATATAGTTCTAGAATTATGCTTCCATTGGGTGTTCCTAAGTATAAGGCGAGTAATTTTTATTTTTTTAGTAGGTGCAGGTTATGTGGTTTCCAAAGTTTTGAAATAGTTTTATGAAATATAATTTAATTCACCTAGATGAAGCATCTTCATTAATTGCATTGATCCCTCTCTTTATGTCTGAGGATACTTTATCTGTAATTTGTTCATTAGAAACCTTCTGCAGAATGCAATATGCGGTGATTGTGTGATGTGTATGTAGATTTTTAGGGGGTTGCATTGATCAGTCCCTTAATAGATTCTATAGGCTGCTTTAATCCTCTTCCTCCATTATGTCCTATCCAGGTTCTAGTTTTAGGATGTTAAAATGTGAGAAACAAGGGTTATAGCATAGTGTTGGTGTTTGTATTTGATGTTGCTTCAATTATATGGATTAATTTTCAGATTTGATGCCAGTAATACTCAGCTCATTGGAAATTTTAGGTATATTTTGATTTTAATTTGTCGGTGTGAAATACTTCATCATCCAGTTTTTTTTTTTTTCCCTTTGGGTTGGTAGCTTCTCTCCCAAAATTGATATGTGAATGTTGCAGACTGTTCGATTGTGGCAAGGTTCTGAAGATGGAAACTATGATTGTAGGCACATTTCGAAGGATCACACTGCAGAGGTAAATATGTCCCTTTAATCATGTTTATGCTTTAAAACCACTGAATGCTGTAGATTCACATGATTTTACAGTTTGTTAATGATTGCTTTAGAATTAATTTGAGTTAGAGTTGCTAAATGTTGGGAATTTTTAACTTTTTGCGGTTGAGTGAACTATTGCCAGTTCATTATTATAAATGTGGTATTATTAATGACAAAGTGGCTTTTTTCCAAGGACATCGTGACATCAGGTGAAATTGATCAGATTAGCCTAATCTAAATTTTCCATTTTACTTGTTCTAGGTTTGAGTGTAAGTGCATGCTCAACTACTTGTGCTCTTGTCATTTTAGTGTTTTTCATATATCATTAGTTTGCTATATTTAATGTAAAATGATATGCCTCAGGTGCAAGCTGTCACTGTCCATGCCACGAACAACTACTTTGTGTCTGCTTCTCTTGATAATACCTGGTGCTTCTATGATCTTTCGTCTGGTTTGTGCTTGACACAGGTCTGAACCTCTCCCTCTCTTCCCATTTTGGAGTTGTGAAGCTGTGTTATTTTTGTTCTGTAATTTAGTCTTAGTTTGAGTTTGAAGTGCAAAATTGATGGTATAAATTATCTTTCAGCGATTGGTGTCGAATCACATATTCCAAGATGCTATAAACTATGGTGTTCTGTGCTGTTTGAGATTTTTTTACCCTTTTTTGGTTGGAGGTAGACATGGTGGAAGAAAATATAGGATGGATGGGGAGTGGATGGAGACCTATTCTCCTTTTTGGTTGAAAAGAAATTATGAAGGAAAAAGCGGATGAAGTGCCACAAGTCAGAACCCGCAAAATTCAATGATTCCGTAAAGAATAAAGCCCATGGGGGGAAAGCATCAATCTGTGTTATTAAAAATGTTAATGAATATCATTATGTGATTTCCAATGGGTACATTGGTCAAGTTTTATAACATTTAGTTCTTCACCTGTAGGTTTCAGACACAGGATATGAGGGTAGACCTGAGGGTTACACATCTGCTGCTTTTCATCCTGATGGTCTCATCCTTGGAACGGGCACCTCAGAAGCTCTGGTTAAGATTTGGGATGTGAAAAGTCAGGTAGTAAATTATCAATGCATATTTCCTCGTGTTAAAATTTATCCTTTTTTTTCCTTATGAATTTCTTCTATTGGTTAACAGGCAAACGTGGCAAAATTTGATGGACATGTTGGGGCAGTAACAGCCATATCTTTTTCAGAAAATGGTTATTACCTTGCGGTAAGTGTTTCACTGTTAGAGTAAGTGTATAGGATCTGAGATGTCACGATCTGACTAAAATTTTTGAACTGGACAGACAGCAGCCCATGATGGTGTGAAGTTGTGGGACCTGCGCAAATTGAAGAACTTCCGGTCATTTGAATCTCCTGATTCTGATACACCTACCAACTCTGGTATGTATTAGTTTGATTTTATTCCTTATAGCTCTATCTAGAGATTGGTCCTCTTTTCTTTGTCAGGGAACAATTTATCTCCTCTATGGACAACTCATTCGGTATATTATTACATTAGTACATGCACTCACTGGAAAAACAATGAAGCTTGCTTTAGCAAAGAATGCTCGATCGATTCTTTTTCCTTATTCCTCCTATCTTCCAACATTGTACAAGTTCTGAGATTTGCAGTTTTAACATTTATCCTCATCATCTCCTTTTTGTTCAAGAAACTAATGCCACTATCCTGATCTTCTATTAATGTTGGAAAGAGCACAAGTTTTTATCTCCTGTTAATTTCTTTTTATATTTTTATTTTTTAATATTCTAAATATGTTATGGCTATGTGTAATGGTGCTTGCTTTCTGGTTCTTGCAGTTGATTTTGATCACAGTGGATATTACCTTGCAGTTGCAAGCGCAGATATAAGGTGGGTATCCTTGTGGACCTTTCATGAGACTATTGTGTGTGGACACTTTGTGTGATTGGAATAGAATGACTGGCCTTGTCTATGCATTCTATATATGCTTCTAATAAGAAAATGAGCCTGAGCATTGTAAATTTTATCTTTTTGATAAATGCCTTGTTGATGAAAGTTAAAGAACAAAATTACCAATGGACATTTCACACTTATCATCTTATTTGTTGAGAACTCTTTGCAACTTACTATAAGTTAATGTGCGTCTGCAGAGTCTACCAAGTGGCGAGTGTTAAAGCAGATTGGAATTGTGTGAAAACTTTTCCTGATTTATCTGGCACTGGTACAGTTTCTTTAATGTTCTCGACAAATTACATCTCTTGCTTCCAACTGTGATTAGTCCCTGAATTTTGATGGATGATATAAATATGCTATGCCTGCAGGTAAGGCAACTTGTGTAAAATTTGGTTCGGATGCAAAATACATTGCTGTAGGATCAATGGACCGCAACCTCCGCATATTTGGCCTGCCTGGTGATGATGCTCCGTCTGAATCATAAAGCATCTTGATTTTTGACCCTACCATGAAAAGTGTTATCTATTTGATTGGTTGACGAATCAAATGAATGGTCGAGTTGTAATTCTGTTCTATTAATCTCTTTTCCTTTATATTCCTAAAAACAATGGAGAGTGGGGGAAGCAGGGTTGTACAGTGCATTTGCGGCAGTGTGCATATCGGATTCAACTGGAACAAAGAAGGGGGCAAAACTGTTGCTTTACATCCGATCATTTGGATCACTTCCATTGTTGACAACTTTTAAAGCATTGTCTAATTTCTTGTATTATTGATGAATTTTCAACGGTGAGATTTTGCAGGAGCTGTAAGATATTTATAGCTTTGCGTCTAATTTCTTCTACTACTATTAAATCTTAAGCAATTAGATTTTGCATTAGCTGTAAGATTGCTTTTATCAGCCGGGAAATGACTACAATACATTAGATGTATTATTACATTTTATATTTTAATGTCTTAATTTTTAGTGTTTTAATTTTTATATTACTCAGAGTATTTTTTTTTTGGTTTTTATAGGATGTTTTAAATTATATGTTGTAAATGCCTGCCTTTACAAGTGAGTGATGTTTGATTAGATAGTAACGTCGGAATTTGTAAATCAGAGATTGTGTTTCCTGATTTAATGGTAAAACGACGGAGTTTAGAAAGCGCAACGTTTATCAAATGGAAATATTAAGATTGAATAGAAGGAAACATTTAATATAAACGTTACTATAAATAACTTTATAATACTATCATGATTACATGAGTTACACTTACCAAAGCACAAAGTATGTATGCATTACTATGAATAACTTTAATACAATATTTATACAACTACCAAGACCAACCGTATTACTTTTTACCGAACGGGCAACTGAGCGTCACTTAGTTTGATACGACTGTGCGATCGCCTCTTTGTAGGTGAAAAGGGAGTGCAAATTCGGCCGGATGGGCAGCAACAGAACGGAGAATAAGACGCAAATTCTTTGAGAAAAATACAGACGATGGAAGCATGCTTCTCGACACTGCGTTCAGGTAAGGTGGTGAGATGCATGTGTAAACCCCCAAAGCTGTGAACAAGATGGAAAAAAATACGAGTCATCAGTTCCCAAGTAATATTACATCTTGAATTTTTCTATTGAGGACAAGATTGAAGATTCTGATTTTCATTAAATTTGGCTGGTTTGGCTGCTCTCCGTTCTCAAACACTATCCTTTTTAGTTTTACTCGGCTCATTCGATAACCATAATGCAAAATCTTGTTCAAGTTCCGTGGCATATTAAATGAAGAAGCTAGCACAGCCGTTAAAATAAAAATCATGATGATCGCAATAACTATGGTAACATGATGAGCATCAGTTGTGAAATACTGGTGCAAGTTTTTGTCATCTTAGGAAAGGGAATAACAAATGAGCCACTTAAAACCAGGAGCCGACCTAAAAACGTACAGATCCTAAACCAGCAGCCTATGTTTCCACTTTTCACTAGTGGTAGATGACAAGATCAAAATCTAAAATAATCACCCCAATTACAAGATAAAAGTGAATAAAATCAGAGACAATGAATGTCATTAACTAGTACAAACTATTAATTTACCTCAACATTTTTTAACTCGAACTCTTGGTTATGAGCCAAGCACGAGTTCCCAAAGGTTTCACAAGGTCCACTAGTTCCGCTCAACCTATTCAAAATGAAGATAGTAGTCAAGATAAACAGGATCTATTAAAACTTCTCTGCCTTGAAGAACTAAAATTAGAGCAAACTTCAAAATGGAAAATTTATGAGTCCAACTTACAGATCTCCATCCAAGCACAAAGCAAAGTTGCCACCTCCACCAAGTGCTATTAAGTCATTCAAGCACATGTAGTAATATCGGTTGGCACCTATTTAAACAAACAGAAGAGAACATAAACTTAATACCATGTGAAAAAGAAGAAGTATTTGCTGCCTTAAAAATGAAAATTGGTAGCTTAGACTTTCAAATGTACAGGAATCACAGGTCAAAACAGTTCCAAATACATTAAAGAGCCCCCGACAGTTCAGCCGATATGAAATGAATATGCAAGAGTCCACATCATGACCATCTAAGTTCCATGTCATACTAAGATTTGTACAATTTGTTATCCCTGGATTTCAGTGAGTCTGATCTTTCACTTCTCCATTTTATTTCCAATACAAAAACAACAACTTTCTCCAGCCTTGCCTAACATTTAAAAAGGTTAATTCAGTTTCTATATGTGCCAGGTTTATTAACAAATGACATCTGAACTTTGTTTGAGTCATATCAACAATTCAACTATCAAGAAGTGTTTTACTCCATTGCATTAAAAATATTCTCAACAGCACTGATCAGATGAGTGGATAGGAGGGAGAATCAAAGACTGCATAGAGAGTCAGCTACAGCTTTAAACATAACCTGACCCCCATTCTCTAATAGTCAGTATAACTTGAAATAATTTCCTCAACCTTCCACAAACATGTTGGTTTGGTTTTGAATAGCACTATGCATGGCATGATAAGATACTGATTCATAACATGGTCAATGAAAAGAGTGGCTCTGAAAGGAACCACCCTAGCAAAAAAAGTTCTGAAAAATATCTAAGATAGCAATGGACGTTATTGAAATCTAGTGCTTTATGCAAGTAGCCATATTTTCCGGTGGAATATTTAATGTTGCGTTTCACAACCTACCAAATGTTAATGACAAAGATGATCGATAATATGTGCTCATCCACATATTTGCATTAATCCAGCAAGTATATGTACTTTTGAAGGGCCATGGAAAAGAAATATGCGATAAGCAAATAAGTAGATGAAAATTGCTTACCAGTAGGCCTAAAGAGCTTTGGTTCACCATATATTGTTGTGAATACAAATGTTTGGTTTGTCCCCTATCACCAAAACCGAAAAAAAAGGGTAAAAAGGTTTTGCAAATTGATAACGCAAAGATAGAAAACAGTGCAGGGAAACACACCAAGCAAATGAAAAAGAGCAAAGGACGCCTCAAGAGCACATGCAAAACAAATTAGATTTGCAACATTAAGAGCATGTTACTTACTTGATACTTTCTCTTAGGGGTTGGTTTCAAGGGGCATTCCAGCATCCCACCAAACACAGCACCTTGCATATCTCCAACAATCTAGAAATTGTACAGCAAAATGGACAGGTTCAATTACTAGTGACTTGCTAATGTCCAAATCATTCATGCTGGGTTATAAGAACTCAGTAGAATAAAGACATTGACATACCAACAAAGAAGGACCAGAAAGGTCAGCACTCTTGCGAATAAGAGTCCGGAGTGATATACCATGTTTTAACGTACTGCCCTTCATCCAAAATAGTTAATGGTGAATCAAGATTCAAATTACAAAACACAAGACCAATGTCACCGAACCTCAGTTTTAGCAAGACTTACCTATACAACAGAACCCATTGGCACCCTTTGACAATGTTAGGAATGGATGACTGCAAGAATTCGTACAATTCTGAGGTAATAAAAAAAGAGTCATCCTTGAGATTTAAAGCCTTTGTCGGACTAGGCAGGTCGGTTGCTTCTGCATATACATCAGAACCACTGCTACTGCTTCCAGATGCACAGTCCTTGTCATCATCATTGACACTATCTGTTTGCTTGCGAATCTTTACTGGACTAAGTTGCTTATTCATACTAACTGGACTACTTGGCTTATTCTCTCTGAATGGGCTACCTGTCCTGCATTCTTCGTAGATATCCATAGGTTCATTTTGTTGATCGAAATCATCACTAATTTGTCTACAAGGAAGTGATCGAATACGTTTAAGTTCAGGATGCTGTTGGCTTGTTTTAGATCCATCAGAGCTCGCCAAAGGGGCAACAAAGGAAAAAAGTGATGTCAAAGATTTACCCCCTTTAGAGTATGACCTGGCCTACACATTTAAAAATCTTGCATTACAAATCACTACCAGTAAAATATTCAAACAACTGAAAATCGAAACAAAGAACATCTCTTATTTTATAATATATTATAAAACAAGGGAAAACAAGGGCAAGAAAGCAAAACAAACTTCAAAAGTTTATATTTTAATTTTTATTATTCCAGAAAAAGGATCCACTCAACTAAACTAAACTGCATCCTTTCTATAACATGGTAAATGAAAGTTTGGTTTTTTTATGCTATAATTACACACGCGTGCGCGCGCACATAGAGACATACACGCACACCAAAAAAAAAAAAAAGAAAAGGCACTTACATGTCTAAGTTGCATTTGTTTCTATATTGACAGAAACTGTGTTCTTTGGTTACCTATAAAAGTGCAAGTTTAAGATTCTTACAACTATGCTTTAGTAATCAATATGATATAGGGACACATCACACGTCAGATACATTAATCTAGGGCCAAGGTTAATAAATCTTACAAGAAATTACAGAACGGGGTAACGTTAGTTATACTTTATTTTAATTAACTCTGGACATATGCACAGTTTCCTTCTTTTTTCTTATTGTTTTCTCAATTAACAAGCAGGACATATACACAGATATCATAATCAGCTTGTAGCAACATAATTTCTTTTACCAACTAAGCTATAATTATCAATAAATCACATCAAATCAACTACATTACATTATCAAAATTAAACTGACATTTTATCTTCTCCAATAAAATACCGAAATAAATTCGAATTCTCGTTCTCAAATCAAATATCAACTTAAAGGAGAATCATCAACCAATATTTGTCAGGAAATTGCAGCTCTTGCAAATTTTTAATCAAACATGATAACAATATCATCTAAAAAAGCACCACCGGGAGGGATCACTCTCCAACAAGAAGCAAATCAAGAATAAATTCAGCATTTCAACTACATTGTCTAAAACAACAAAGAGAGAGATAGATAGATAGACAGATCGGCGAAATCAGCTGAAAAAAAGAAATACCTGAGGATCTTCAAACGGCGAAGCGAGAGGAGATGCAGGAGAATGCGGAGAATCGGCGAGGAAACGAGACAGCTTCTCCGTTACCTTTTCTTTAATTGTATACATATTTTCTTTTATTTCTTTATTTTTTAAATTTTTTGAATTCTGAAAGAAACGGAATCTTAAATTTATGAATTCGTTGCGTTGATTGTTTGTTCATGACGTCTTTAACTGATTGGTTGGTTGGTTGGTTGGGTCAGAGGAAGGATGAGAATAGTCGGTGGAATGGAAACGGAAATAGAGGACAAAACCCCTACGAAACGGAAAGTTAGGTAATTATTCGACACTTCTTTTTTGAATTATTGGTTTTTCCCCAAAATTAAAAGAATAAAAAAAGAGCAATAATAACTAATTTAATATAATTAATAATTTCTATTATTACTTATATAAATTTTTATTAATAATTATTAATTAATATTATTATTTATATGAATTTGTATATAATAATGACGATGATGATAATAATAATAATATTATTAAATAAACACATGGTAACATTTAATTGGCTATATTTTTATTTTAAAGTAATATTATCAAAATTTATCTACAGAATATCTATATATCGTTGTATTCAAAAAATTTTTTATTATACAACTTGAAATTACTCTTATAACATTTCAGTGTTATAAGATTAAAATTTCAATCGTTTTATATTTTTACTTTTTATTTGAAGTTTTTATAAGAGTAATTTTAAATTGCATAACCAAAATTTTTTTAGAAAAAACGATGCATGAATGAACTATAACTAATTCCATATTATGATGATCTCATTTTATCATTTATTTTTTTAGAAATAAGAATATATTTATTTTTAATATTTTCTTAATGTAATAAAAAAACACATATTTTTTTATAATAAAAATATCCTTCATATTATGAAATTTAATTTAATATTTTATAATTTTTATGAAAATTATAATTTTAAAATTATAACACCTCAATTTAAAAAAAAAATGATAATTTCATTCATTAATTCAATCAATTCATAGTTAAATTCACATAAAATTGTCAATAAAGTTAGCTTTTGCTTTTCCTCATTGGATACCAACTTCCAAAAGCAACTTATAAGAAAAGTAATTCTCAAATAAAAGCAAATGAAAAGTAGGTGTAAGTGTAATGAATCAATAGTCGGTAAATAGTAATTATTAAATAAAAATGTATTTATTAGATATATTATTTATTGCAATGTTAAAATTTACTTTCTTCCCTTTTTAATATACGATGAAAGTAATGCAAGTCGATTCTAAAAACTAAAGTGATGTGAAAATGAAATATTAACGATGTTCATGATACGTGTGTTGAATTAAACGAATAAAGTAAAATTTTATAAAATATTAAAAAATTAAATATTTTTTTTAATTTTTTTTAAAAATACGTATTAATTAATGTTCTATAAAATTTTCGTGATATATTTTTTAAAAATATTTTTATTTATTTAAAATTTTGAATTAAATATTATAAAATATTATCTCTCTTATGTTGGATGTAGCTTTATGCACATAAAATCTTTAGAATTATGAGTAAACAAAGTTGATACATGAATGTGAGCATAGAAGAAAGAGAATTAAGTGATGGGGGGCATGGCCTTGGTTGCTAAAGTTTCACAATGCCTTCATTCAAAGCATGTCACAAATTAAGTGATTTTCTTTTTAATCTAATTCTAAGTTAAGTAATTGTCATTGCTTTTATCTTTACTAGCATGCAATATATGGAATGTATTCTAAACTTAGCTGAAATATATCTAATATATTTTATATTTTTAACGTAAAATATAAAATAAAAAATAAAAAATAAAAAAATTATAATATAAAAAATAAATATAAAAATTAAAATAATTAAATATATCTTACATTAAATTTTTTTAATTTTAAATTAATTATTTTAAATTTATGTTTTTACTTCAAATATTTTATGTTATGTATTTTATATTATATATTTTAATTTTTATATTTTATACTTTAATATTATTCATTTTAATTTTTATATTAATTACTTTAAATTTTTTACTTTTTATTTTATTGTTTATTTTAAAAAATGTAAGATACATAAGCCATATGAAACTAAGTAAGTTAATAGAATCAACAAAGATACATTTGATGAATTAATTCTGTAATGGAATGGGACCTTTAGATTCTGGATATATATATATATATATATATCGTAATTTTAAACCAATTTTTAAAATAATTTATAATAATAACAACAACAACATCAACCACATGCCAGCTATAAATGATCAAGAGTTCAATCCTCACTTTTCTTCTACTTCTTCTTCCTGTCTTTAAGACCATTTAAAAGCAGGCAGGCTTCATATTCAAGAGAATCACAAGTTTCGTGTACCTTAAGGCCTCTGAGATTCAAGGAATTCAAATGAAAATGTGCTCAAATTCAAACCCCAGCTCAATTTTTATATGTACTTAAGTCAAACTTCATACACCATAAAATCAGATTCCTCTTCATTCTTAGGTTCTTGACTTCAACTAATTTTAGCTAAACCAATTTGTTCTCATTCTCTTCAGATATTAAGAACAAACTAAAAAAATATATATACAGGTGAAATTAATAATATTTCAAAAAAGGGTTCCCATTATCAATAAAAAATAATATTTTCTGCGTGTATTATCAGTTGTACATTGTACTGCCATCCAAAGGGAAAGTTAAATCACGAAACACCACAAAACAAGAACAGATTTTTGAGCTATAACAGATTAAAAATAAAAGCAGCAGAAACCAAAGCATCGAACCACGACGACCCCTACAATTTTTTTTAAGAGTTTTGGCCAATATCCAGTTATCAAATCCTCCAAAAATCACTCCTTTGCTTTCATAAACTGCCATGATTTGATCCATTTAGGCCACAACTCAGATGGGTTTCAGCTCAAAACCCCAGCTTTTGCTTCTTCTTTCTTTAGTTTTCGTTGCAAATCTTACTGAATCTGCTACTGATTACTCTACCTTGGTGTACAAGGGTTGCGCTAAGCAGGTTTTTCAAGATCCAACTGGGGTTTACTCTCAAGCCCTGTCTGCTCTGTTTGGCTCCTTGGTTTCACAGTCTACAAAGACCAAATTTTTTAAGACTTCAAGTGGAACTGGCCAGACATCTATTAGTGGTCTATTTCAATGCAGAGGAGACCTGAGTAACAATGATTGTTACAACTGTGTGAGCAAGCTGCCAACTTTATCTGACAAACTATGTGGGAAGACGATATCTGCAAGAGTTCAGCTACTTGGATGTTATATGTTGTATGAAGTTTCTAACTTTCCTCAAGTTTCAGGCATGGAGATGTTGTACAAGACTTGCGGGGCAACAAATGTTGCAGGGAGTGGGTTTGAGGAGAGAAGGGATGCTGCACTTCAAGTGCTGGAAAATGGTGTGGTTAGTGGTCATGGGTTTTACACTTCAAGCTACGAATCTGTTTATTTGTTGGCCCAATGTCAGGGAGATGTAGGTGATTCAGATTGTGGTGATTGTGTGAAGAATGCTGTTCAGAGAGCTCAGGTTGAGTGTGGAAGCTCTATTTCAGGCCAAGTTTATCTGCATAAATGCTTTGTTAGCTATAGCTATTATCCTAATGGTGTTCCAAGGAGACAATCCTCTTCATCATCATCTTCTTCAGGTTCATCAGGTAAAAGCTTATCTGCATTACTTTTTTATTAGTTAAATTAGAAATGCGAGAAATGGGCTACTTTTTTATTTTGCCCCTCCAATTTCTGGATCTAGTTTGATTGACAAGTTAGTTTTTTCAGCCTTCACAAGGCTTTGATTCCAAGTTAAATTAGTGGCGGTCTCTCCTATTGTTTATTACTTAGGATAGAATTTGGTAGTTCTAAATGTCAATTGATTGTTTTCTGTCTAATATATTGTCTATATGGCTTAAATGGTGTGGTAATGTATATCAAATGTTCATTGGTGGTGTGTTTGATTGGTGTAGGGGGGCCAGGACCAAATACCGGAAAAACAGTGGCGATAATTCTTGGAGGAGCTGCAGGAGTGGGGTTCGTAGTTATTTGCTTGTTGTTTGCTAGAGGTTTGATGAAGAAACATGATGGTATGCAAACTTAGAATCTGAGATAAATCTCATTCCGCATTCTATTGGTTAGAACCTGTTGTGTTTTTCCACTGCTTACACTTCTAAATGTGCTACTTTGTGCAGATTTTTGAGTGAGAGAGAAGAGGAAATGGGCTCCAATGGGGCAGAGTTCTTTCTCAAGGCGGATTTTTTTTTTATTCTTCCTACACTTTGCTTCTTCTTTAAAAATGGGTTCTTACAAGGAATAGAGTTGGTGAAGAGAAAGGACGAATAGATGTGGGGTATTTGATGTTACAGTTGTTGAAGATTTTGTTGGGAAGAGAACTAATTACATGAATTTTTTCACGAAGGTGGAAAAAGGATGTGAGAATGAATCATGAATGAGTGTTTGTCATGAATTTGGGCGGTTGATAGAGATTAGAGAAGGGATTGGAGTAATGGGTTTTAGCCTTTGTTGTTGTTGTTGTTGTTGTTATTTTTTCCTTCTTCTTGGCCATGTGGATGTTTATCTCTTTTCCCCTTCTCTATACTAATGCTTCTCCATTTTCTTCAGTACTTTATGCTTTATAGAAAGTTGCAACTATCTCTCTCTCATATCTCTCCCTCTTTCCACAGACACACACAGAGATGTTGACCCATATTATTTATTTATGTATTTCTTGGTTGATATTATCAATGGTAGATGCCAACTTTTTTTGTTTAATGCCAAAATCAGAATGTTTTACAATGCATAGAAAACCATTCACACAGTTTGATGAGTGTTATGGGCTCTTTATGCAGTTCCTTGAGAGAGCTGATTCAAAAGGTAAGCCTAGATTGACACAAATATGTAGATGCTTTTATAAAACAGAAACCTTGAGACCTACTGCCTTTCACTTTGGTTATTTATCAGTATTGGTTTTACCATATCAATCCTCAATCACAGGATTTCTTTCATAAATTACTAAGTTGACCCCAATAATTGAAGGCTTCTTTAGGCAAAATCATCTGTTCTTGTATGTTAGGTCCAGTTGGCAGAAGCAGTAGACTGCAAATTCTCTCTTTTTCCCACTTCCAACTATCTATCATACTTACTTTCTGCTGCAGCTCAAGTTCTCTGCCCTAGCTGAAAAATAACAGACTGCAAGCCGCAAGCAACAACATTTGATAGCAAGCTATGTTGTTGTCTCGAACATGCAGAGAAGAAGTATGCTTTCACAAACTTTCTGGCGGTTGATTCTCTCCTAATGCTGCTAGTTATTGCATTATGGTCTGGGTTGGGTTCCAATCTAATACAATGTTGTAACTCATCAAAAGAAAGTCAAGATAATGTCTTAGGTTTCATTTGGGACAGTGATGCTGTGCTTTAGAAATAAAACTAAAAAAAGTGTTTTATAACACTAATTTTTAGCAGAATTCATTCACTTTTACATAAAAATTTATAAGTTAGTGCTTCCATTTCAAAGCAGTTTAGCTTAAAAGTTGCCAAACCAAGTATTTTTCATCAAACAACAATGATATATCATGCATTCCTTTATGGGAATCACAAGAATAGGTGGTTGAATACTATTCACGAACAAAAGAGGCATTATTGTATGTCCATTTGCTATTGTCTTTTACGATGCTTGACCATTTTAGAATATTTGCCTAAATCAAATAGACAGATTGTACTGACATAACATGTGCCATTTAGTTGTGGATTCTCACTCTTCATTCTTTGGTTGGGTGGTCTACAATAATAGATCTTGTTTGCTTTGAACCTAAATCCAGTCTTAGATTACTTGCATATGCTTGAAGCCGTATATTATTCATAATAATGGATTAAGGGCTAATTCAATTCTACATAAGACGTACAACGCATTGACAAAAATCAGAGATGAAACCAGGCAAACGATTTGTATTTGAAATTTTATTACCACTGTTTGTAGCATATGCAATTATTAAAACAGTAGAATTCTTACAAGAGTTAGTGTTATTTATTAAAATTTTATTTTTTATTTATATAATTTATATATTATTAAATTAATTTTAATTGTATTATTTAAATTATATTTTATATATTTATTAATTTAAAAATTAAAAAATTAATATAAAAAATTGTGTGTTAGGTACGAACCGTTGGGAATCCAAAGAGTTGGAGAGAGGAAAACGACGTAGTATAGTCGGTTGCACACGTGGGTTTCACGTGGCGATTTGTGCATGAATGTGCGCCAAACCGAAATCGAGTGACAGTTGTATACAGCAAGGTGTCGGATGTTTTGGTCTTGTCGAAACAACTATCACTTCAAAAAGTTGATCAGCGAGAGTTCGTTGAGGGACAAGAGATTTGGCCGGCTGCAAGATTCCAGCTGTCACGCCTGTTTACCTTCTTTTACCGCTATTCTTCATTTGAGTTGACATTTGGACTCAGCAGCTACTTCTCTGTATTAAAATTGTCATGCCGTACGGTTCTTTTCCTTTTTATTTTTATTTTTATTTAAAAATAAATATTAACATATAATATAATTAATAATAAAAAATTAAAATTATATTTTAATATTTTTAATTTATATAATAAAATATAATATTAATTTATAAATATTATTCAAACCATTTATTATATAATTTGTAAAAAAAAAATAATTTAATTGTAACGTGAATTCCTAACAAAGATTGCATCGAAATGATAAAAGTGACCAATCCGACTCATAAATACTGAAATTTACGTTGACTTGGATGCTCCCAAAATTTTAAATTATTTTTTAATTTTTTTTTAAATTTTAAGAAGGGTTTATTATTCCTTTTGTACGGATCCGACCTAGCCCGACCCACAGGCTTAGATGGATTCAATATTTATGAGCCGGACCGACCCGGCCAATCCTACTCGTTTACCGCCCCTATATTGGCTGCTAAAGTTTTCAATTTTATTATTTAAAATAATCAGAGTTACTTTTCACATTCCTCCATCGATTATTCTAACTTCACGTTCTTCAACTCTTCACTCTCCTGTCCTTCATCGTCTTCCACACTTCCGCAAGCTCATCCCATGACCTGCTTGCTCACTATGCCAAATGCCAATGCCAGCTTCTCGCCGTGCAACCAAAGAGCTTCCTTTTTCTACACTTCTCCTACATTATGCAACATCTCATCCCAATCTGCTACATACTCTAGCTTTCCGCATTCCTCCATCAGTTCTTCTAATTTCGCGTAAATCTCTTCAACTCTTTCATGCTTCCTATCCCCAGCCCAAAACACATGAACTTTTCCTTTCACTTCTATCCAACTCTTCCCACCTTCTTTCTTCACTCCCCTGTCCTTCATCATCTTCCTTACTTCCGCAACCCCGTCCCATCTTCCGGCACTTGATAACACATTAGCAGCGATCGCATATGCCGAGTGATCATACGGGTCTAAGTCTAATAATCTCCGAGCCGTTTTCTGGGCCATGTCTGCTTCACCACTTAGGGCAGAAAACAATAACAGTGAGCTCCATACAGCTGCATCAGGTTCGAATGGCATCGCCATTGCAACTCTCTCTGCATCTTCTAACCTTCCTGCTCTCCCCATCGCACTTATTAGACACGTATAATGCTCCAACCCTGGTTCCAAGCCATGATCAACTCTCATTTTCTCAATCCACTTTTCGCTCTCAACATCCAAACCAGCATTACATAAAGCCGTTAAAACTGCCAAAATACTACATTCATCTGGTGCAAAACCCCTCCTTTCAAACATATGAAAAAGATCAAGCACTGAACTCTTATCCCCTTGCTGTGCATAACCAGACATCATGGCATTCCACGCAACAGAATTTAACACACTTAAATTCTCATCAAAAACCCTTCTCGCATCAGAAATAATCCCAGCTTTTCCATACCCATCAATCAACGCAGTCCCTACAATCACATTCTTATCTAAACCTACAACAACAGCATGCCCATGAATGATCCTGCATTGCTCCACCGACGCCAGCTCAGCACTCGCACGTAATGCTCCCGACAAGCTGTAAATCGTAGACCCCATGTCAGAACATCTCATATCTGCAAACACCGATAAAGAATCCACACAGCGCGAGTTCTGCGCGAAACCCACGATCATTGCCGCGTAACAGAACTCATCTCTTTCGCATATTTCATCGAACACCTTCTTGGCACTGTTTGGTGATCGAAACCGAGAATAAAGGCTTACAAGGGCCGAGCCACAAAACGGGTTTTCGTTCAGGGAGAGCTTAAGAGAAAGAGAGTGGAGAGAGAGGCCGAAAGTGAAGGTATTGGGAAGGGAGGCGCAGGTTTTCAAGAGAGAAGATAGAGTGCGCCGTGTGGGGAGGAATGATAGAGTGGGGTGGCGGAGCATGGAGAGAAAGAAGTGGAGAGAGAGAATCGAGCTGGAGTAAGCAGAGATCAGGGCCGTCCACGAGACGATGTTGGGTGATGGGATTTGGTGGAAGAGACGGAGAGAGTAGGAGAGAAGGCTTGATTTGGAATAGGAAGTGATCAAGTTGTTGAAGACGGAACAGTCTGTTTGCCGGGACCTCAGGGCTCTTGCGTGCAGTATTCGTGGGTCTGCGTTTGGGTCTAGTGGCTGCCGCTTCATGCTCGTGAGAAGAAGATGGAGAAGTCAGGCGTCATGCAAAGTAAGGGCAATTTGTTTTCTTTGTTGCCATGTATGGATAGTTAGTAAGGCGCCATTTGCTACTGGTCCCTTTCACGTTTGTTTTGTTGTTTCAATGGATAGTTTATGAAATGGCAAATATGCACTCCACCTCCGCCATGCTTATCAAAAATATACTAATGAAATGAAGAGTCTGCTTTAGGAATCTCGAGATAACGTTTCTGAAATGGGAGATTATTGGAGATGATCAGAATTAAGAAATTAACAGTTACATCAATCAATGAATGTATGCACACCCATCAGGACATTCAATCTGAAAATTGAACTTAATTTTGAGAAGACAATTATGCATGATCTGAACTGTTTTCTTGTGCCTCCACAGCAAGCTCTAAAATGGCATTGGCAAGTTTTTGTCTTTGCCTGGGGGAGACATACCTTAGCTTCGGTGCGTTGTAACTGGTAGGTTAATTTAGAATCTTGATAGCAATCAAACTATAACAAGAATAATAAAGCTATAATAATAAGACAATAAATCACAGAGAGTGTTAATAGCCACATACATTTTAAAGGGAGAGAAGATGAAGCAAGTGCTTGATAAGACTGAATTAAATGTTGTCGAAGAAAATGCAGCCACCACACAACCTTAGCTCAAACATTGGAAATGCTATGAACTGCTTCAAGTTCGAAACTAGCATGGCGTAGTTAACTAATCAATTTCCTGGAGAAAATGCAATCAAACTGGAAAAAGTTTGTCACAGACACCCTCTTAAAATCATAAGCCCAAAAGACTCAACAAGCACAAGATGTAGCAGGTTGATAAGATAGAAAAAAATGACAATAGTAAGTCAAAATCAATTTTCGGACGCAAAATAAAATGAGATTCAACAAAGTCAAGACCCTAGTTAGCAACAGCACATAAATTGATTGCATAAAAGGCTGCTCCAATGTGAAAAAGTGATTGTTAGCCACCTTCTTCTAGTCTTTATGGCAAGACAATGGCTCATAATAGTTGCAAACCTTATGGAAAGTGAATTCCTGATTACAAAAAACCAACATATATGGTCATAACAGATGAGAATTAAAGCTAGCATGTATGGCTTACAAATATTTAGGAACTCAATTAAATTCTATCCTCTTATTGCAAAACTTGATACGTTATGTACTACCACCCTATGCTATATTGAAAATCTGTTCATGAGACTACTCCTGCAGTGAACATTTTGGTGAATGTGGTAAAATCTTAAATCTCTAATGCAAAAGTTATACTAGATATTACTGAATACTACACCTAGAGAATCTTTATTGTCGTTAGTAAATTAACATGGTTTTGGTTATTCATTTAGATTGGTAGTTTATATTTAGTGAATGGCCAGACTATCTGCTACATCCAAAGCAAAATAAGAGTAAAAACTGGAGTCTGCAATAAAAGACTCACAGTCGAGTAAGATAAGGAAGCAAGTCTAGAACATGATTAATCTCGAATAAACAGAGCTGATAATGGTGCTACTCTCTGCCTATACAGTGACAATACAACACAACTCATCTTTTCACCAAGCTAAGATCAAATGAATGGTTTTTATCTGAATAGCACACTTGCAGAGCTCCAATTGTAATGTTGAGCTCTTGCAAGTGTTCGCCTATAAAATTCCACATCACTTAAGATGAGATGCGCTTATAAGTGCTTTGTCCCTTTCAGTGAAAATGTGCCTGGGGCTCAGTTTGGGGATCTGCTTATAAATCTTTTGAACTAGGGCTTAAAATCCTGGACGCCAGGTACAAAACCATGAGGGACTAGGACAGGCCCATTATGCCACTCTAAACTACGCCAAAGTTGGGTGGATCATCACTCCGCCTTAAACTTCTTTTATTCTCAATATCAATACCAAGTCAACATACTCTTTTGAGAAATTTGTTGTAATCCTAAGCCAGCACTAGTAACTAATCACATTAACTTAACACTTTCTTCATTAATCTTCTCTTCCAATTTTGCTGCAATTATACCATAAAAAAAAATTGCTCTTCAGAAACAAAACAAAACCGGACCAAACCAAAACTGGACATAATATACACGCGAAAAAAAAAATTAGGCTTTTGTATATCAAAGATCCCAAAATATTCATCCAACATTCTTGATTTTATGAAATTCCACAGCCCTAACATAACACCACAGTAATCACAACATAAAACCCAGTCAAAACGGTCCGAGCACATATCGATTTCACTTCACCTCAATTCACTTTTGAGCAGACACGAGCGGGGGAGCTCCGAGCAGGCTCTGCTGCTGCAACTCAAGGTCGTTAAGCTGCTGATCGCGGTCCATCTCGATGATTAACGGGACCACCAGGATCAGGAACGTGGTCCCAGCAATCCATGCCGCTTTTCCCGTGCTTTTAAGGAGTCTTTTGGAGACGTACGTCGCATCTGACGCTGTCTGTCTTGTGTAGGCGACAATCGGAGAGTCTGATACGGTGCGGGTTAGCTTAGTAAAAAGGCCTACGTCGCCGCTGTTAGTGAGACGCTTTTTTCCTTGACCGGACGACATTGGATTGACAAGAGACGGTGAAATTGAGTCAAACTGAGGAGAGGGAAGAGGGTTTAGGGTTTTGGTCCCCGATAGACTCTGATTGATATCGTGATATGTGGCCTTTTAGATATGGACTACTTTTGGGCTTGGCACAAAAACCCAAAGCCCAATTTTATTTATGATATAAAATAATTTTTTAAATAATTTTATTTGAGTAATTATTTACATAAATTCAATTTAATTTTACTAAAATAATTTACCTTCAATAATTTCAAATAATTTTATCCTAATATGATTATTTACATTTAAAATATATAAACAAGTAATTCATTTAGTGAAAGCCAATTGCGTGATTATATATTTTAAATATAGATGGTTGAGATAGTGAAAAATTATTTAAAAATAGTAAAATAAATTATTGTGATAAAATTAAATATTTATGTAAATAAAATTTAAAATAAAATTAAAATGAGAATTTTTTAAAATATTATAATTAATAATATAATTTCAAGATTTAAGATAAGGTTAATAATTAATTATTAATATAATCTCACAAAAAAGATAGCTAAGGTTAGATGTAAATTACTTTAAACTTGCTTCTACAAATAATTAAATAAAATAAAAAAATTATCTCAAAATTACACACATATACTGGGTGTAATTTAAAGATTAAATGCAACCCATTGCACCCAAATGATATCACAGTTCTTCAACTATTCAAGGGTTAATCAATCAGCATAAAATCTCTCTTTATATACTGAAAGCATGGGAAAGGCAAGCTTAGAAGAAGTTCCATTTCAAAGGATTTGGCAACCAGGGCGTCCAAAACCAAATTCCTATCATAATATCCCCTGCCCGTCCCAAAACCCCTGCATACAACCAGGGTTGTATTGCAAACCCACGGAACCGAGACCATGTATGCCAAATCAGAACTTCCGTTTCCTAAAAGAACGTCCTTGTACGCGCGGCCAATGCTGGAAATGTACTTGCCTCTCGGCCGAGGCTGCTGATAGAAAAATGAACTGGACTCTGCAGAGTTGAGGATGTCAGAATCTGATTGAAGGTTCACCACAACCGTGCCATGTTTAGGGTGCAGCCGATTACCAAGTGCTTTGACAAAAGGGGAATCTGGGTCCCAAAGTTTACGAGGGAAGATGAGATCACCATCATAAGCATCAATGAAGACCATATCGTACAGATTGTGGTTATTGAGAATAAATTTCTCGGCATCTGATTCATAGAGATTTAATCTCTCATGTATACCTTTCCACAGTACATCATCAATGGAATTGGGTTTCAATGAGGCACGCTCATCTGCTGAGGTCATGAGTGAGAAAGATGGAAATCCCATCACTTGAACTGAAGCTGAGATAACAAGGGGGTCAATCTCGACCATGTGGACAACAGCACCTGAAACAAGCATAGAGTTCTTAATCTGAAAGCCATGATTTGTTTACTTCAATTCTTTTACAAATTTTTACCATATGCAATAGCTATTCAGAGAAGCAGCACATAAAAAAAAGGCAAGTGAACCTTCCCCACCTTGAATTTTACTGGCCAAAAACAAAGGTAAGCTTCCCCCTCCATGACCTATGCATAATATATTCATTATTTTCTCCCCATGTACAGCACTCAAAAGATCATAGTTACAAGATGCTACAGTAGCCAGCCCAGTTGACACCATACTCTTCAGGTCTGCAGCACAATAACAAACAATCAAAAGTTAGCCATAAATGAAAATTGAAAATAGCACCACAGTTTGAAAAAAATATGGGCAATAAATTTTTTAAATCCCACACATACGAGAAAAACTCCAAATCTTTGAAAGCATAGTAGCTCCCAACAGCCACCATGACCAAAAATTTCATTGAATTCCTAAATAATTGGCTTCTCCTAGACATGTTTGACTGGGCCCTAATTCCGCTTATTGTTCACCCAAAAGCAAAAAGGTGTAAAAAATTGGGCTCCTTGAATTCATGATGGATCCATGCCATCAGATCAAGCTTCTTGAAGAGTAAAGGAGTCTGATAAGAAATAGAATTGAATGTTGCTGAACATGAGATGGATATGAGAAGAAATGCTAGAGCAGACAAGACAAGAATACAACAGCCGCTACTCTAATGTTACATCAGTGAAATACAAAAAACCCACAAATATTTGAGCCAATTACAAATGTTGTTCAATGAAAGAAAAATTTGTCACAATAATAAGGAGATGGAATTTACATGGAACAGCCAGACAATTAGCCTGCTGCATAAAGCATACAGAGCCAGGTTCTGATTCCCGGCAAGCAGCCATAACTTTAACAGTGCTCTGGCTAGTATCATCATTAAAGCGAAGCGTCCGCCATTGATATCCAAGCACTCTAAAACGTTCATTGCTTTTAGAATGTATCTCTGCAAACCTTTGCTGCAGCCATCTCTCCATTTCTGGCCACCTATCTCTACTCTAAAAAGTATTTTATTATATGTACCCATGAAACAATAACTGACTCATAGGTGCTTTTGAAATTTTTGGGAAACCATTTTCAAGTAAAACCATATAAAAGCAATTTCATGAAAACAACAAACTACATGCTTTTCCAAAATACACTTCAAGTTCTTTTCTGGCCCAAAACCTAAAAATACGCAATTGTCAAGTTCTTCTCTGAAAAACACTCTTGTAAGTGATTCAGTTCAAAGGGTTGTCGTTCTCTGACCGTTGATCAAAAATTTTGATCCAACAACTGATATCTTACAATTTACGTGAAAATTTAACTAAACAAACAACAATTAAAACTGCACTTAAAGCCAAACTTTTTCCAATTATATGATATTCACCGAGAGGGAGGGAGAGGGACTGACAGGTCTAGAAGAAGGGCAAGCGAGAACTGAAATGACACCGTTTCCTTTATCGGAAACAGAACGGAAAACGATGTAGCCGCCGTCGGATTTAGTTCCCGTCCACTCCGAAGAGTAAATCCAGTCACCATCGTCCTCGATAAGACGACGTACAGCCGTGCAAAGCCGCCGGATATTCCATCTCGAGCTACTCCCAGCTTTGCACCACATCCCTACCAACGCCAATCCGCAAATACCACAAAGCTTAAAACCCTGACCGGTTTTCCATTTTTTTTTTTTTTATATATTACTAATTCAAAATAAACGGGGCCTTAAACCCTAACTGCTTTAACCTTGCGTTTGTTGAGAAGAAGAATAAATTCTGCTCAGGATTAGGATATCCGTATCCAGAATAATAATAGAATCATGTCCTTCCCACTAATTTTTTGTTAGCTTTACTCATTTTTTTTAATATTATTATTATAATTTCAAACCTTAATTAAACTAATTTAGTTGGAAATTTTGACCAGATTAATAGTTTTTAATTTATTTAAATTAAATTATTTTAAATTATTTATTTTTTTCTTTCTAACTTTGTCCTTTCTCATTCAATTTATTTACTATTAATATGTAAAATTCAACAATTTATTTTTGTCAATGTATTTAGTACAAGTGAGTGGATTACAACTAATTCTTGATTCAAAATTATTGGTTTTAAATTAATTTAAATTGACTAAAATTGAGAGTTAAATGTAAATAAATCGATTATATTTTGATTCGATTTTATTTATTAGTTCGAATTACATCAAAAAATAAAAATTAATTTAAAATTTTAAAAAAATTTAAAAATAATTACTTTTATTAATAAATTTATTAAATTAGTTATATTACTAATTATTTAACTAAAAAAATATAATAATATATATATTTGTACAAAAGTATCCTCCAATAACTAAAATCGTGAAAATATTTTCGGCCCACAAATAGTGTGGGCGTAAAATTTTACTTTTTATGTACAAATAGTATGTGGGAAAGTGAACAAAAATACTCCGCGCTTGTGCATAAAAAATGTGCACGAAAATGACAAAATCTTCTACCTTCATGCACTTGGGTCAATTTTAGTTATTTAAGGGTATTTTTGTATAAATATATATTATTTAACTTTTTTTTTATAAAATAATTAATAACATAACTAATTTAGTAAATTATTTTTGAAATTTTTTAAATTTTCTTAGTTCTAAATTCAAAAATAAAAATTATTTTTTAGATTTTATATTAATTAAATTTAAATAAGTTATTATTTATTGACTAAAATAATTAAATTCTTCAATTTTTATGATTTCAAATTAAAAATCAAATTGATGATTTCATTTTTTAATTAAATAAAATTAATAAAATTTTAAATTAATTCAAAGTAAACTAAATTATTAATTCAATTTCATTTAAATAGTTTAATTTAAAAATTATCAATCTTATTGTCACAAAGTGGACTGTTATTTAAAAAAATATATGTTTATTAAAATATATAAAATTTATTCTTATAAAATTAAAAAAATATTTTTTTATTCAATATAAGATGTTACCATGTTCTCTCTCTCTCTCTCTAATATCACTTATTATAAATTATATCATTAATTTTTTTAAAAAAATATGCTAATTAAAGTACTTAAAATTTATTTTAATAAAGTTGAAGAATTGCCCTTCTTTTTTTTTTTTCTAATGCTAGATGCTGGCACACTATGCCTTGCAGTGTTTTTGCTTGTAACATAAATTTTGACTCTATTAATTGCATTTCTTTAGAGATCTCATCAAACATTGACTGTGAAATCAAATTAATTAATATTTTTAATTAATTTATTTATTTTTGAAAATCGTTTGTCAACAATCCAGTCGAGAACAGAACAAAAAGGAGAGAAGGCCAAGGCATACGCCGGCGGGCCGACAGACCGAAAGAAAGGGTTGCCATTGACAGTTCCATTTAAGAAGGCGTATCCGATTCTGGTTTGTTTCTGAAATCAAGAGGCTGCCAAAAAGGACTTGTAAGCAGGACCCACCATTTTGCCAAATGCTTATCACATCGTTCAATTTTTAGCGTTTGACTTGACCGACCATGACGATGATTCCTTGTAGCTGCCATCTTCTTCTCTTTCCCAAGTGAACAAATCGACAGACACAGCGAGCAATCTGTTTCTTTTCTGTTCTGTTATGTTCCAAACTTCTGCACTGAATATCAACATCTTTACCACGTGCTTTCTGTGTTTTGCGCGTTTTCCTTGTTTTTTCTTCTGCCCCAGAACTCGTTTCGGGTCTTGTTTCCATTAACAAGCTGTGAATAAGCAAACAAAGCAAGTTCTTAAAAAGTTAAAAAAGAGAAACACAAGTAGGGTTTTTTTTTTTTTTTTCAATTCAAGCTGGGTATCTGTCTACTTGTTGTATCTATGTTGTTTTCTGGAGAAAGTGAAATAATCCTGACGTGTTGGTATTATTATTTCTTTCTTAGTGTATCCGAAGGTGAAGGTGAGAGAAGAAAAATTCCAAGACGATGAACATGTTGCAGTTGGTCTTCAGATGCTCGAATCTCTCTACTTAAGCGTTCCTTCTTCTCCAGGTATTTCCCTTTTTAATATTCTATTTATTGAGTTTGTGAAGCTTCAAAAACTTCTTGTTCTTGGTCTATCAAAATGGTTCATTAGTAACTGGAAATTTGGGGTTTCGCTCTTTATTCCTATTCATTTGGTTGATAAAGTTTACGTGATAAATAGCTCTCTTAATTCCTTGTGTTGGGGATTGAGGTCAGTGACTTGTAATCCACATCTACTGTGGAATGAACTGTGCGGGTAGTTGGTAGCTTAATGTTAATTGCAAAATAAGAATGGATGTTTATCTTTTCTTTTATGATATGGGCAATTGAAACATGGACATCTGGTAGAAGTTTCTATTTATCTTGTTTCAAGGCTTGGGAATTATGCGGTTGATTCATAAAACTATCATTATTTTGAAGTCTGAAACATTGGCTTTCTGGTTCACTTATTATGTAATTACCTATTTGATTTTACAGAGAAAGAGCATCAAGATGCTTCTCCACTATTCATTGCAAGAGTTCCAAAATCTCCTTTGCGGAATGTAGTCCCACTAACAATTTCTACATGCGAAGGTTAAGTTTCATCCTATTTCATTTGTATCTTATAGAGAAATGTTTCCTTTCTGACATGCAACTCTACTTCGTTGACAGAAGCAGAGAAGTATGATGAAAAGATTGTGGAGAAAAATGATGAAAGGATTGTTGAGAATGAAAAACCGAATATAAAAGCCACTTCAATAATGCGTCCACGTGCAGTCTTATCTAGCCCCAGTAAGTTTACTTTGAGGTTCCATTGTTGATTTATCAGTCAGGCTATTACTTGTAATAGCCTGAAATATTTTTGCTGGTATTAAATATTCCTCTTGGAAATTATCTATCAGTGTTCCTGCTGGAATTCTCAAGCTATTGATGATAAGATATAGATAACGACACCAACTTGGTCTGAGAAAAGTGTTCAGAAAGCTCGTATCAGATTGTGTTTGTGGCACAAGAATTTATAGTGCATAATCACTTATTCAATTATCTAGAAT
This sequence comes from Swietenia macrophylla, assembly GCA_032401905.1. Taxonomy (NCBI): domain Eukaryota; kingdom Viridiplantae; phylum Streptophyta; class Magnoliopsida; order Sapindales; family Meliaceae; genus Swietenia; species Swietenia macrophylla. The sequence continues at coordinate 3,380,918 of CP135582.1, forward strand.
GGAGAGAGTTCTTCCTGTTTCTTGGTTCCGTGAAATAGGTGTAGTTTCTCTGTTTTATTCCTTTGATATGATGCAAATATCATCAATACTTTCAGAACCAAATGATATGTATAGTTAGTCTTACAGAGAGAGGAATTGATTACAAATAATGTGATCATTGATCATTGCCTTCACCCAAAGCACACTCACTCGTTGCATGTGTTTTTGTGACCACTAACTCCTTGTCATTTTGATAATTTGGTCTTCAGACAATGATGCTGTAATAGGAAATAAAAACAGGGGGGAAGCAGAACGATCAGCGGCTTTGAGAAATCATAATATGGTTCCGAATAGACATGTAAACGCACAATGTAAAGTTAGGCCGACTCACATCATGAGCAAAAGTCAAATAAACATAGCATCATCCAATGATGCTTGTGATACTGATAATAAGAGTGATCGTAAAGGCAACAAGGGCTCGGTGAAGGCAGTCCCCAGTCAGGGAAGATATCTTAAAACTTGGAAATTTTGATGCTTTGCCATTCAAAGTAGTTTATCAATTCAGTTTATGTTTATATGAATACAGCTTATTTTTGTATGAATACAATTTATGTTTCAAGATATCTTAGTCACTTGAATACAATTATGTTTATATGAGGCCGCAATTAGCGGTAAAATAGGATAACTTGGAAAGAAGAAAAGGTTGAAATCAATTCAATTTATGTTAATGAAAGTACAAAATGGAGTTTAATACACTTTAGGGTCAACACCACTCAATTCGATCTCATCCTTGCTATGCAAGGTAGGGCAGAATAAAATCATTTTTCACCATTTATTCTATTAAATAGCAGATAATTAGTTTCTTAAGTACCTTTTCTCTTCACTCTTGTATTTGATGTAGCCTAATGCAGCTGGTACATATTCTATATATGACAAAGCTATTTGCTACTGGTAACGATCAACTTCTATTGTGATAGATCTTTAACCAGTAATTAGTTTACAAAGTCAGCACTCAGCAGACCAAAGTGCTTACCCCAAATCCATCAGGTCCTCCGCTTTCAATCTGCTTATGCATTCAACTGTTCTCCCTTTCTGGATCGTTTCATTAGATATAGATGGACCAATGTAATCTTGCCCATATTGTCTATCAAACAGAATTAGTTCCTGCTCAGAAGCAGAAGCACTTGGTTTCAAAGTTTTGGTCTCCATCTCCTTATGCAGTAAGTTCAAAAGAGAAACGAACCTGTGGAACTTGGGGTGTGAACTATCTCCGGAAAGAAAAACATGCCCACTATTGTTTATTTCAATCCAACTACAACCTGGTTGTTTCTTGACTCCAATCTCTTTCATCCGAGCCCAAATCCTCTCAGCATCTTCTCTTCTACCACTGCTCAGATACATTTCTGCCAAAATTAGATAAACACCTGAGTTATGAGGTTCTAATTCTAAAACCCTGTCACCAGCAATCTCACCCATGTTAATGTTGTTGTGGATTCTACAGGATCCAAGTAAAGCTCCCCATACACTTGCAGGAACTTCAATTCCGTCTGTTTTCATTTGATTCAAGAGCTCCATCGCCTCATCTATAAGCCCAAATCTCCCCAGCAAATCAACAACACAAGTATAGTGCTCAGTTGTTGGCTGAATAAAACACTTGTTTTTCATATAATCAAAGTAGTATCTACCTTTATCAACCAGTCCTGCATAACTACAAGCAGATAGAACTCCCACAAAGGTTATATCATTGGGCTTGATATCAGTTAATTGCATTCTTTCAAACATCTCTAGAGCTTTAATACCATCTCCGTGGCGAGCATATCCACATATGATAGAGTTCCAAGAAATTACATCATGGATTGGCATGGAAGAGAATTCAAGCAAAGCTGATTGCATGTTTCCACATCTCGCATACATAGTTACCATTGCATTAGAAACTGCAGCAAACTGATTCAAACCCGTTTTAATTGTCTGCGCATGGGTTTGTTTCCCGAGATGTAAGGCTGGCAGATCTGAACAGATTGTTAAAACACTAGTAAACGTAGCTTCATCAGGGGGAGGACCCAATTCTTTCATTCTGACAAAAAACTTCAGTCCTTCCTCCTCAAGATCATTTTCTCCTAGTCCAAATATCATAACATTCCACATGGTTACATCTCGAGTTATCATCAATTCAAAAACCTTAATTGCACTCCCAACATCACCCATTTCAAAATAACCAACAATTATATTTGTCCATGATACTGTGTTGCTATAAGGGTATTTCTCCAGATATGCATGAGCTTCCTTGACAAGTCCATTTCTTATGAGTCCCAAAATAATCGAGTTCCAAGTCTTTAGACATTTTTCTGGCATTTGCAAGAAATTCCTAATAGCATCATCAATTCTTCGACTAGTAACTAACCCGTTAATCAACAGCTTCCATGAATTTAAATCACGGACAGACATTTTCTGAAACAAATCTTCTGCCATGTCAACACAACCATTTTCCACATAACCAGTTATCATCACATTCCAAGCTTGAACATCCTTTACAGGCATCTCTTCAAAGAGTTCACAAGCTTCAACAATCCGTCCCGCTCTCAAAAGTCCAGACACCATAATTGTCCAAGAAACAACATCCCTAACACTCATATCTTTAAAGTAGGTTTCAGCCAAATCAATTCTTTGACAGTTCACAAGGCCTCCTATCACCAAATTCCACGATACCACATCCTTTATAGGCATATAATTGAAAAAACGTATCGCTTCATCAATCAAACCATTACGTACATACCCAGAAATCATTGAATTCCATGATACGACATCTCTAACCACCATCCCATCAAAAACCTCTTTTGCACCATTAACATCACCACTCTGCATCAAACCCGCAATCACCGTATTATACGTAAAGATATCACGTTCAGGCATTTGATTGAATAAACATATAGCTTTATCGAACAACCTATTCTGAAAGTAACCCCGGATCATGGCATTCCATGTGACGGTATTTCTGTGGGGCATTTTATCGAACAGGTCCTTGGCTTCCACTGTCCGTGCATTTCTCAATAGGTTTGAGATTTTTGCATTGATGGGTTTAAGGTTAACAGACGGTACGAATCTTTGTTTTTCCGCGCCGATTTCTTGCGTTGCGCGAGAGAATTTTCTGGTGAGGGTTAAAAAGAGGGTTTGGCTGAGTTTGAGGAACGGACGTGAACAGAAGAACATGATACTCCATTAGTTTAAAGACCAATTTGGAGGGAAAGAAGAGGCGACCAGAAAACAGTTATATCTGGGTCCGTGTCCGAAATCATAACTAAGAAAACCCAAGTTAACCGGGTCGGGTCATCCATGGGGGCCGGGTAGTTCATTTAATTTTTATTCTTTCTGATTTGTAAAGGTTTATTATTATTATTATTATTATTATTATTTTAAGGCTCAATTTTAAGTCCCAAAATTAATTATAAGTCATTCATGCTCCCTAAACACTCTCTACAACACTCAAGACCTATACAAGTTTTGAATAATTAAAAATTTTAATTATTCAATATCTATTATTTTAATTTATTTAAATAAATATAATCTTAGCATGCTCTTATTATTCAACTCGTCCGTTGTTATTTGAAAATTTATGATTTTGATTTTTAAAAATAAAAATTTTCTTCGTACGACTTGTTACACAAAAATTATCCGGCAAAAGTTAGGTATAAATAAACAAAGGTTCAGGTATAGATTGGATAGATGACTAACTAAATATTTAATATTGGCAAAATAATTTGGTAAAAAAAAATATATTTTTAAAATATTAATAATATTTTTATTTATTATTTATCAAAGTGGTCATATAGCTTGCAAGTTCTAAAAACTTTGAGATAATATATTTAATTGATAATTTTAAATATTTTTTTAATAACATTACATAATATTTTAAATATTTTATTATTATTATACGATATTTGTGTATTATTTTTTTATTTTTTTTATTTTTCCTGCATAGTTATACATGAATTTGAAGGGGGTTTTTTTATTATAATTATAAGTATATTTTTGAGCAAAATATGAATGAATTTTATTTATATTTTAAGAATAGTGGGCGTAAGGAGTGTTGGGTATTTTTATTATAAGAGTAATTTTAATATTTTCTTATTTATTTGTCATGTTTGTAAAAGGAATTATTATGACGTCATAATTTTGAATTTGCCTAGCATATGGTACTGCCATTTCCATGGTAAAGGTCTACCCCTGCAACAAGAAAATAGAACAAGCCCATGACTGTGATCCACGTAGCACACTGAACTCACCTTATCCAGTTCCTTACTGGACACAATCTGCCCACATCAGCTTTTGGCCACCATAACATTCCACTTTTTGTCGCTCTTTTCTTCAATCTAACCAACTTCCAATTCCTCCGCCACTGCCCCCTTCATAACTGAAAGAACCGCCGTCAGCAACGCCGCAATTTGAGTCAACATCCACCGTCATGGCTGCCACAGCTGCCGTGGCCATTGGCTCGTCTTTCTCCTCATCTATGAACACACTCAAGTGCATGCGTACTAAACACTGGCCATCTGATCATAACAATGCTGTTGCGATGGAATTCTCCCCACTTCGAACGGTGTCCTTCATTTCACAGAAGTACACGATTGAGCACGTAGGGGTTATAACACAGAGCAAGGGGCGTGTGCTGAAGATATCTGCTGCTGTGGCTCAAGAAGAGGCGGCTGCGACCGCTGCTGAAGAAGCTGCTGGGTTGGTGGAGGAGGAAGTGGAAGAAGATGCAGAGGCTAAAGCTGAGGTCGAGGCTGAGGCTGAGGTGCCGGCTCCGGCTTTCTCTCCAGCGAACACTAAGCTTTATTTTGGGAACTTGCCGTATAACGTTGATAGCGCTCAGCTTGCTGGGATAATTCAGGACTACGGTAGTCCAGAGCTTGTTGAGGTTTGTGACGTATTAAGTAAATCTGTGATATGTAATTAAAAGCTTGTTTAACATTTGATCTGATTGCCAGCAGTTATAATCTTATCTTAAGGAGTTGTGGACTTTACACCATGATTTGTGGAGAGGGTGATTGATTTATGTTGGACCGTCTGATTATTAATGGGTGATTTTTGGATGTGGGTTTAGGCAGATCAGGAGGTTATTTCTCTTGCTATTTCTTCATCAAAAATTAGGGATCTTCTATTGAGTTTTGATGACATTGTCAAATTTCATGATCTAAAAGAATTAGTCACTGCTGATTTATTTGTAGTTGATCAATGAATAGCTTTAGATTTGGTGGGAGAATCCAGCAAAGCAACTTGAGCATGGTGAATGTATCATAGAGCGAAACAATTTCTGTTGGGGGCACCATTCACTTGCAAAGTTCAAATAGTTTAGGGATGATAAAAAGAGATGTTATGGATGCCCTTTTAACATTTGATTATGCATTTACTAAGCTTGTTCAAAGTTATTTACTCGCCTAGTCAAGTTATGCGCAAGTTCCACTGCTCGAGTATAGAGCTTGATTGCTAATTGATAACCCAAACATTGGCGTGATTGATATAATTGAGTATGTAAAGTGCTGGTGTGGATAAACTAAGCTTGAACAACTTGTATATCTTGATTTTGTATCTTCGGTCCTATTCATTCCTAACTTCTGTTAATTTTAAGAATTTCTTCATTCAGTCATGCTTCTTCTGACTTTGAATAAACAGAATGAAGGATGTGGATTTCCTCTGTGCCTGTATTTTAATTAATACGTCCTACTTATGACTCAAATTTTTTAATTGGTAGTGAGGTGAACATTTCCGGCCATGGATGGCCTGACTTTTCGTCTTATTGCTGAATCTTCAGTCCTATCATTTACAACTCTAGGATTTTCGGACGTGCATGGATAATGGGAACTGATTTCAGAATAAATAAAGGGACTGTATGTAACATTGAAGTGTATCCACCAGGCTTATTGATACAAAGCTTATTGATTACACTGACCTAATTGCTTGTGAAACACTTTCTGAAGGTGTAAGAATTTTTATATTTTCTGTCAGCAGTATATAATGATCTGCAAGGTTTAGAGTCATGTGCACAATTTAACATTGTTAATTTCCTATCTGACATTTAATTTCTCTGTTTTTAAAATAATATTTTTCCTTTAATATAGTTTCTGCAAACTGTTACAGGTTCTTTACAATAGAGAAACTGGAAGAAGTAGAGGTTTTGCATTTGTGACGATGAGCACTATTGAAGATTGTAATGCAGTTATTGAAAACCTTGATGGAAGAGTAAGAATCTCTTTATATACACCTGTGAGGACTTACAAGCATTGTGCATGTGTGTCCATATGCAAGTCAACTTACTAATGACTAACAAACTTGATAGCTTTAGTTACAGATAATTTTGATAATCAACTCTTTTTGTTTCTGTTTTTGGATGCATAGAGGCATATGCAAATCCTTTCTAACCTTTGAATTGTGCTATTCCAGGAATATCTTGGGAGGACTTTGAGGGTGAACTTTTCTGACAAGCCTAGACCAAGAGAACCTCTATACGAAGAAACAGATTACAAGCTTTTTGTTGGGAATTTATCCTGGTCCGTAACAACTGAAAGTTTAACTCAAGCTTTTCAAGAACATGGAAAAGTGGTTGGCGCAAGGGTTTTATACGACGGAGAAACAGGAAGATCTCGTGGTTATGGTTTTGTATGCTATTTGACAAAAGCAGAGATGGAAACTGCCCTCGAATCCCTTAATGGAGTGGTATTGAATCCTTCCTCGTCTACATTCTTGTGCTCATACTTAGACAAACAAATTACAATTTTGCGAAGGTTGCTAATCATATCTTGTTCTTTTGCTACCTTAGGAATTAGAGGGACGGGCAATGCGCATAAGCTTGGCACAAGGAAGACGATCGTAAGACTAGACAGCAATAAGTATGAACTAGAGAAGGTTCGCAGATATTGGCTTGATGTGCATTACTTCTAAGTATTGCAAATTCAGTCACTTGATCAGTGACCTGAAATCCCCTTTGATTTCATGTTTCTCTACTCGCCATCCACTTCAGCATTCAACATAGTGGATCTCTGAGAATTTCCTGTTTGTCTCTACATAAAGCAAATGCTGATTGATTGATTGACAAGGAATATTTGCAATAAAGCATCAAATAAGTGAAATATAAATAAATAAAACTGAATGATCATCAAGATTCCCACAATAAAGTATAGTTGTAAATTCTCAATGGCCACCATTTAGCTAGTGGAAAATGAAATAAATGGTTAATAATCCTTGTTGTCTGGGAAGGAGACATAGTACTATGCCTTTGGTATCTCGAAGATTTGTGAATGTACTCCAAAGAGCTGGTTGCTACCATTTCATGGTACACAAAATGGTGGAAAAGACAGTGACTATGGTTTCAAGTTTTAAGTAAGTGGGTTTTAGGTAAAAGAGCATTTGAGAAGAATTGTTTCTTCCTTCGATAAAAGCACTTTAATAGAAGCCCTTTTATAAAAAGCATCTAAAAAAGGGAAATGTCTAACTATTATTGTGAACCGTTCATGTAACCGGTGCATCTATATTGATTATCTTATCTCATGAAGTCTTATTGTTATTATTGACTCTTGCTCGTACGAATTTTGAGGGCAGAACTTTTCTAGAAAGCACGTTTAATAAAGAGGTGGCCAAGTTTGGCACATTGTACTTCTGCACCAACTGTGGTCCCTGCTGATGTGCCTGATTGCCATTGGCCAAATAAATAAAGAGATCAAAATTTGAAGGGAAAGTATCAAAAACCCCCCTCATTTGTTTGTTAATTACGGAAGAAGGCCAATTTCCTCTCAAATTAACCATTGTTTTATTTTTAGACTTAAGTTTGGGGGTTAGTTAACTTGAAATATAAAAAATACCCCATTTCTAATGTAGCCATTTTTTTTTTGGCAAAAAAATATAAAATAAAGATAATTATTTTAATTAATAAATAAAAGTAAGAATTGTGTTTTACTAATAATAATATTGTGAACTGAAAAAATGATATAGATTTTTTTAAAATTAATTATTAATTTATTAAATTTACTTTGTAAAAATTGAAAAAATAAACATACATGTATAAATGTTTATTCTGAAGTTTAAAAAAATTTTAAATGGCATTTTTGTACATACTGCCATTGGTGAGATAACATTGGTTGGATGGGTACTTCTGACATTTCAGATTGATTGACAGTCAAATTTTTGTCAAAATAAACCGCGGTTAGTTTGAGGGGCGGTTAGTATAAGTTTTCAATAGTCCTTTCTACATGTAATTAAGCAAAAACTTGGGGGGATTTTGTAATTTCCTCTAATTTAAACTAAAAAGATATTAGAAAAAATCCACTGAAACACACAAATAATTAAAAAAGAAAAAAAAAAACAAGAAAGAAATGAAAACACAGGAAGCAGAAAGTAGAATTAGAATCCCACAAAAACAATGAGCACCCAGAAAACCCCAAAAAACCAAGTAAACATAACGCATCCAAGCAAATACAACCAAAAAGAATAATCAGTGGAGAAGATCTTCTTTCAAATCTATCTCTCTGGGTTTCTCCCCCATCTCTCTCTCTCTCTGTTAAGCCACATCACAAATAGTGTTCCCTTAGTTGCTGTCTGTTTGTTGAAGTCATCTGTGAATGGATATTTTTACTTGCTAAAGGTTTTTGTTGGTGATTTTTGTTACAGATCTTGGATTGGAACTAGGGTTTTGTGGGGTTTATCGTTTTGCTTCGAAAATGGCCTCTCCATTTCCTATTCCAGTCACTGCTGCTCAGGTTTCCCTGTTTTTACTTCACTTTCTCCGTGTTGGTTTTAATTTTTCAATTTGGGTTTGTTTTGTTTGTTGGGATTTGTGTTGTAATTTGGGTTTCTGTTTTTATTTTTTAAAATTCTTTAACCTGATTGGTTCAGGTGGGGACGTACTTTGTTGGGCAGTACTATCAAGTTCTACAGCAACAGCCGGATTTTATTCACCAGTTTTACAGTGACGCCAGTACTATGCTTCGAATTGATGGAAACAATAGAGACACCGCCACCGCTATGCTGGTATATTCCTTTTATTTCGTTTTGTCTAAATTCTGGCTACTTGATTGAAATGTTGTATTAGCGGTGGTTGTTTCCGTATCGATTCTATAGATTATTCGCTTAATTGGAATGCCTGGTCAATGATGCTCTTGATTACTCAAGCTTTTTTCCTTGAAGGTTTACTGTCGGAATGGCCATTCTGCTTTACTTTTTGTGAAAGAAATAAAGAATATGATTGGTCTATTATTATTACATATACTAGGCTTGTAACTAGTTGTTGTATGCACACCAGTAAAGTATTTTACAAAAGTGGTGCTCATTTGATGTGAGACCAGTGGATTTCTCTTTCTCTGCTTGCCCAATCATATTAATGTGAAACAGAGATGAAACATACAAATTATAGCAACGGGATTATTCTAATTTTTATGGCAAGAAATTTAGGATTTTTTTTTTTTTGTGTAAATTATTTTCATAAATGAATACAATGGCAGTTTGTTTTGTATTTATATTTTGGGGGCTATAGCAATATTTTTTCTTATAGTTGTCCTGTTAATATCAGGTTGTTATTAACCAAAGAGTCCATTCACGATGACATGTATTTTTGAGTTGGTAGTTTTGTCACTATCTACATAATTGGAAACTTTAAAGAAAGCAATGGTTGCAAATGTTGTGGTTTTTTTCTTTTTATTAATTTAAATCTTATTTGTCTTAATATAGTTATTGAAATTTTCTTTTTCTTATCTATTTGGCAGCAAATCCATACACTCATCATGTCACTCAATTTTTCTGCAATTGAAGTCAAGACAGCACATTCCCTTGAATCTTGGAATGGAGGCGTTCTTGTTATGGTTTCTGGTTCTGTGCAAGTTAAAGATTTTAGTGGGAGGAGGAAATTTGTTCAAACCTTTTTCCTTGCACCTCAAGAGAAAGGTTATTTTGTTCTTAATGATATTTTTCACTTCATTGATGACGAACCAGTAAACCACCATCCAGCAATCTTATTAGCCCAGGCCAATCTCAATTCCAAACTTAATGCTTCTGCAACAATTCCAGAACCAGGTATCTTTATATCGTGAATTCTGGAGTTCTAGTATTTTATCATCACTTGGCAGAATAATATCTATTCTGTAGAATAACAAAGAAGGGAAATAGGCTATTGACCAATGTTAGGCTATTATATTATGGAATTACAGTGGTTATGTATTTTGCATTCATTCGTGTGATATTTTATCATTAGAGAGAATGTTTCTGTGTTCTATGTAATTGCTGAATGTTAATTGTGTTCTGTTTGGTCTGGAGCATGTCATTGATGTCTATGGGAAACTAGTTTATCTCTCACTAATTTCTTATATTGCGACCTCTTCCTCCCTTAACTTGAGCTTCATAATAAAATCTTTCTCTGAGATGTTGGGCAGAAAAATGTGATATTATGATATGTTCTGAAAAATAAAACTGATATGTTTGGCAGTATCAAAGTATTTGATGGATGGTGAAATTCAGGCAAGGGAGTATGTGGATCAGGTTGATGTCAAACAAAATGGTCCAGTTGACAACTACAGTTTCCCAGAACAACGGTTACAGCAAGTCCCTGAGGCTGAAAATATTTTGGAGGACAATTCTGCTGAAGACTTGAATGGTTCGCTTCTCGGTACAGCTAATGCTGTACATGATCATCTGCCTGCTTCTGTCGAGGAACCTGTTGGAGAGCCCCAAAAGCACACATATGCGTCTATTGTAATTGTCACAGTTATTTTATTTTATTTATTTTTATTTACTGTGTGCTCCTGTGCATGTGCCTTTGTGAATATGTATGTATAGCTATTGAATGAGATATTGTAGACTAATTATCTGTTTTTCTTTTCTCTGTTCTTTTTACTTTTGTGCTTGACTATTGGAAGCTACTGGTTGCTAAAGAACAATCCACACCATCAGTTGCTCCCCAGGCTACTGTAAACAAAAATGCACCACCTGCTTCAGACTGGAGTCTTGCTCCTCAGCCAACCACTCAGCAAGCACCTTTGCTTTCAAATGCATATGAAAAGTCAGGATATGAAATAGGGGAGGAGGTTTCAGCTGTTGAAGATGAAGGTCATCTTTTAACTGCTATCGTTAAACATATTGTTTATGGTGTAGGGACTTTTAATCTGACAAAATCTCATGAGAACCAACATACGGAATGATTACTATTAATTGTACCCAGAAGAAAAGAAAAGAAAAATTATTTGCTTTTAATTGCTTTTGTAGCTTGAAAATTACAAGGTATTGATTGATTTACTTGAGGTATCATTGTTTATATCTGATATGGTTTTATATGAATTATTTCAGGAGAAATAAAGTCAGTTTATGTGAGGAACTTGCCTCCTAATGTATCTGAATCTGAAATTGCGGAGGAGTTTAAAAAGTTTGGTGAACTCAGTTCAGAGGGAGTTGTAATCCGGAGTCGCAAGGTTCATTTCCTAGGCTTATGTTTTGGCTATACTGCAATATTTCTTTCTTGAACTTAACACCCTAAAATTCATTTCTTGTTTGCAGGATGTTGGTGTTTGCTATGCATTTGTTGAGTTTGAAGATGTATCTGGCGTTCAAAATGCAGTCAAGGTCTGCTTTTTTTGCCTTTAAACATAGTGTGCCAGGTTATTGAACACCATAATTGCTGCTGATTAGCTTTTAAAATAACGTGCATTTTACAACACTAGGGGAGGGTCATAAATAGCCCAAATACAATTGGGAGTCTTAGCTCTCAAGGATAAGATTTGAAAATCACAAGGCACCGGGGGTGGGTTTTAACACCTTAAGTGGACATTTGTATACTATAGAAATCTAGTTGCCTCTGTTGATCCTCACCTGTTGGCCTTTTATGATTTTAACAAGATTAAAGTGCTGGCATTATGTGTTCCAATTAATAAGGATGCATTAGTTTCCTCTTGCCCCCTCACCCTGCTTTTATTGTTTGTTATTTTTTTCATTCATTGGTGTCATCTAGCCATTCTTTAACTGGCGTGTTCATTTTAAAATTGTACCAGCATGTTTGATTAAAAGTTGTGTTTGAGCTAGACTCTTGAAATTTATATGTTCGCTTATCCATGTGTTCTTATTATATGTATGTAGGCGGGTTCTGCACAAGTTGCTGGACGACAGGTGTATATTGAGGAGCGTAGACCAAACAGCAATATACCATCTCGAGGAGGAAGTATGTTTGTTTGTTTTCGTATTGATAGTTTAAATAGTAATGATATTTTCTCAATTTTCATGCACGTAACCCTGGGGTTGGTTTGAGCATAAAAGACCATTGAATTGTACAAAGAGGTCAGGTTTTCAAAATTCCTTGGGGTGGGGAAGAAAACAAAGTTGTAGACACCTATTACAGGTGACTTCTTAGCATAATATGATGACTATTTGGGTGGCTTCCACGATCCCATGTGTTTTCCACCCAATGCTCTTTGAAACTTACATTGGGTTGTATGAGTCTGATTGGGTGCAACGGATAAATTTGTCTTCTTCTGCATACTCGTGTAAGAGATCATAATGGTTGCATCTAGAATTATGACAGCAATCTCTGTTCGATGACACTGGGAAATTGAATAACTGCAAGAAGTTGTATGGCTTATGTGCTCTACACTATAAATTAATAACTTTTGCATAGCATCATGAATTAGCAGTCTTTTTTTATTTTTGTTCTGTATTTCTCCAATGATTGAAATTTCTCTACAGGAAGGGGAAGAGGCCGGGGCAGCTACCTAACAGATGCTCCAAGGGGCCGTTTTGGTGCAAGAAGTTATGGCAGAGGAGGTGGTTATGACGGGGGTGACCGAGACTACAACAGACCAAGAGGAAATGGTTTGTACAGACCAGTGCCACGCCAGGAAAGAGGATTTTCAGGTCACCTAGTATCAAGAAGTGGACAGAATTTATCAGAGTAACATTCTAGATCTTCTCACAAAGGGAAGAGATCAAAGTTTTGGTTCCAACCATTCAACTCAACATATTCTTCTTTGTTGGTTTCAGGAACTATATATTGATACCTTGAGAAGTAAGTTTAATCTACATGTGATGTCATTGTTGATTTGAAGGTGTTTTCGAATACTTATTTTATTTGATAAAGTTTCTAATTTAATGGGTAAATTACATGTTCAATTTTGAGCTCATTTAATCCAATTGAAGTGACTTTTAGCGTTGGCTCTCTGATTGATAGAACTTCTTCACTTTGATTTGTCTAATATTTCCTTTATTCATTCATTAAATGTAAAAGTTTGGGCTCAAGTGTTTTAGACGCAAAAATTTGTCTTAGCATCACATGCACATCAAATGTACTGGAAAAAACAGCATTAACAAATAGGATTTGACATTTTTGAATCGTTCGTGTATGGCGTAAGCATAGATTTTATCGATACAACACAGCCAAGCAACCAACACTAGCAAATAGCTATGGTCTCTGAATCTTGGCCTTGTTTGTGCTCTCCTGAGTATTTTTTTTCATTTGTCCTCTTTGATGTCCTTTGTGTATTGTACTAAAAAAGTATGTATTGCTGTTTACTTGATGCACAATGAGAATGAGATTGCCGACATGTAATCTGTGCTAGGCTTAAGCATTTGTTGTTGTCATCGCTCCTTGACGGCGTTGAGGCACCTGCTGAAAGTGATCTTCATCTTCTGCTTCTTCATCTTCAGCTTCCCAGAGGAAGTTAGCATATGCAGCGAGAACATGGCTGAAAACGGAAAAAAGAGAACATAGCACGTTCATGTAAATTCATCTAAGCACAGTTAATTTAAATGCAAAGGGAGTATGAGTTGCAGTACACACACATAATACAGGAGACATGGTGATTCTGTGAGAGTATTTTACCTATCTCCAGGAGTAGCTTCAACTGCTCGCTCAAAAAAGCTCAAGGCTTTGTCATGATCATGGTGAAGTTCCCACACCAATCTAGCATACTGTGACATGACTTCACCGTCTGCTGGATCGACTAGTATGGCCCGGGAGTAGTACTCCTGTGCTCCTTGAAGGTCTCCTTTCTGTCAACCAAAACCAGCAAAATTGCAGACTTCAAATATTGTTTAGTGCAACGATTTAATTCGGAAGATTAAGGAGACCAACTTCACAATTCCAAACTCAGACAACCAGTTACTTTAGAACTCAGATAACAAAGTATTATTCTTTGACCACTAGAGCAAAGTTAACTAATCAGTAGTCCAAGAGAAAAATGCTGCTGAAATCCATTAATTACATTGGTCTATTATTCGTGTACAAGGAATTTATAGCTTACCTGAGACAATAATTGTGCATAATTTCTCAGAAACAAAGCATTGCAAGGATTTTCCTCAACCATCCTCCCCAGATACTCCTCAAGACTGCCACTGCTGTTGCCATCCGCTGCCTTAGAGTTTGCCACATCAATCCAGAGCCCTTCTGCGGTGTCCGGGGATGGGCTAACCGGCTGAAGCATATTTCGATCCTCCTTTTTAATCTGCGGAAAAATTTAAGAAGCATTGCAACCAGTTCAACTATGATACCAAATGCCAAAAAGAAAACCAAAAGAGGGTTAAGATATCAATATTCATATAACCAAGGGTTGTGGAAACGATAGTACCTGAATGTGTTCTTGTTGTGCTGTATCATCTTCCTCATCATTCTCCACTTCCCAGAGGAAACTTGCATGAGCTGCCAGAACATTGCTGAAAACAAGATACGAAACATTTAAATTTTGGACATGTCAATCACAAGATCGATGTCAACTTCGCTCTAGAAATCGAACCAACTCAATTCAGAGCTAACTCCAACTGTTTGTAAAGTGAATTGAACAGGCTAATCTGTTCAAGAAATCAGGCTATGCAAGCAAACTCACCTATTTTGAGGAGCAGCTTGAACTGCACGTTCAAAGTAAATTGAGGCTTTACTTTGGTCATGATGAAGCTCCCAAATCAGTTTTGCATACTGCATCAAAATCTCACCATCTCCAGGATCTGCCATTGTAGCACGATGATAGTAGTCCTCAGCTCCATAAAGGTCTCCCTTAGCCTGTCAGGACAACAATAAACGATCACAAACGGCATCAGTAAGCATAATTTCTCATATACATAGTCAAAATTTTCTCATAAGCTACTCAATGACTCAATTAAACCAGAATCAGAAAAGGGAGATTCGAATCATTCTCTCACCTGCAGGAGCTGAGCATAATTTCTTAGAAACAAAGGGTGGTGGGGGTATTCATCAATCATTCTCTGGTAATACTCTTCAGCATCAGCGCTGTTATCGAAATTCGGCAGAATGAAATCAATAACTTCCCTATCATAGTCAAATCCAGAAACATCAATCCCAAGTCCTGTGGCAAGGTACATGGGAGGACTAACTGGCCGTTCAATTTCTTCTCCAATCTTCAAATCACAAATTCCATTATTCAATCCATCTTCATCATCTTCTCCCTCTTCCTCAATCAACGCCATATTCTTCGTCTCACTCCCAAAACTGAAATCACCAGCTTCTATGCAGTCTCCGATTGGAACAGTTCTAGTTAAAGTTTCTACTCTCTGCGGCAGATCTCCATCATCTTCCTCGGAAATAAATATCGAAAACGAGGGTTCAGTTTTCAGCATGGTTCTGTTATGTAAGAGAGAAGACTTCTTCTGTGCATTCAAATAACGAAACTCTTCAATATCACAAGAAGTATAAGCCAACCCTTTCAAGTCTCCATCCGAGAAAGCTCTTCCAAATCCTTTACTGGGTTCTTGATTGCATTCAGAAGGCGAATGAGGAGAAGAGGAGGAACATGAGAATGGTGTCGAACTGCGTTTGTGCAGGCCGCCGCGAGAGGAGGAGGAAAGTTGTTTGATTGTGTCGTCAATCTCTGTACCGGCAGTGTTGGAGAAAGAAGGGATAAGGGATCCAGTAACCGGTGTTGATGAGCTTCTGAGACGCATGTTATTGAGATCTACAAAAAGGATTATAGGATTCTGTGCCCGGTGAGCTGTGAATGAGCGGATTGTACGGGGCAAATAACATAAATAAATCTAATCCCAAGACAAAACTTAGAATGACATCATGACACGAGATGATGAACATGAAGCCAATCTTTCCATGTACGCACCGTGAGTTGATAACGTGATGTCAAGATGCACGTGATAACATTTGAGCTAAGGGGATTCCTTTCTTGCAAATCCCGTGAAAAACAAAGCATCACATGACATGACATGCATGCATGCATGACAATACATATATGTAAACTACGTATTAACAGATCTAGCGAATTTACTTACCTTTGTCTCTTGGACATGGCTGTGCTGAGAGAAAGATTACTCGCAGAACTCTGTTTTAGGGAGAAAGACAAGAATTTGACACGTGTAATTTCTCTTGAATACATTAGTGTCTCACGTGTCTCTCGTGATCTTCTTTCTGTGAGATTTAGTGAATTTTCATTCAATTGTGATGTAAGAAATTTAATTTGGCTCGGAAATAAATAACCATAAATATTAATTAAACTTATATTTGAACATAAAATCATATACTTTGAGTTTTATACTTGAGTTGATACAGCAATCAATATATATATATATATATATATTTGATTAAAAAATAAATATTAATTAGATTTATAATTCGATCGGTAATATGATCGATATTAATTACTTCAATTGATAAATATTTTGAGACGATAATGCAAACTCTTGTCTTGTAAGATTTTGACTTTATTATAGAATTTTTCAGGCGAGTTTGAGATTGTTATAGATTTTAAATAATTTATTTTTATTGTGTAGAAAAAATAATTAATTATAAAGATAATTACTTAAATATTTAATAAATTTTATTTTTAAATTATTGTGAGTTTCAAAATATTTTATATGCATTTGACAAATTTTAATATTAAAATCTCGTGATAATGCAAATAACTAAAAACATGCACAATATTAAATAAAAAAGTATTAGATAGAAATAAGAATTTTTTTTGTATATTAATTTTGTAATTTTAATATAATTTATAGTAAAAAAAATATTTTTTCAATTATGTTTTCAAGAAAAAAAATTATTATATTATCTAATTTTAAACTAGCCTTTAATACCATAAAAAAATGTTTGATAATTACATAGGCTAATATATTTTCGACCTATATTAGGTGTGATACTATAACTTTTACTAATTATAATTCATGTTTAAGTGAAAAAGAAAATTAAGAATAGAGTTGATTTTGATATTACGTGAGATTAATTTTTAAAATATTTTAATTTTTTTAAATTTTAAAATATAATTTAAAATTTTATTAACGTAATTTCTAGAAATAAAGTGTTTACGAAATAAAATACTATAAATTATTTTAGTCTTATTATTTTGTCAGCTAGATAAGAATTATTTTCTATTTTTTTAATCTTTAATTAATTTTTATTTATTAAAAAAATAAAAAAATAGATAAAATAAAATTTAGAATTTTTATTATTTTTTATACGAATTTTTAAAAATAAATATACAAAATATTAGGAGGAGAGGATTTTAGTCTGGCGCCCGAAACTCGAGGAGTATCCAACATACATGCTGTCAATGCATCGTTCTTACAGAACATGAGGCTAGTTATCTAATTGTAATAAACACTAACAATCTAACAGTATTCACAACGTCACCCAGCTAGATTTCCCCGACAAGTAATCTTAATAACATTCCCATTCAACTAACAGAAATTAATCAAATAAATTAATTATTGATAATTTGGTTCAAATATAGCCTGTAATCTGGTTTGCACGAACCTGGGTCAAACAACTAATTACCAACCAAATACCATTTCCATTGGCTTCGCTCTTCTTGAAACAAATATCCAACGCTCGCCTTCCGAATTCTCTTATTCTCTCTCTTCCCGCATTTGCTCTACTAGTTTCACATCTTTTGATGCTAACGAGTCCCCCTTCGTCCTTGCTTGGGACGTAGGACGGCAACAGGGCCCTCCTATCATCGTCGCCACCTGCCAGAAATCTTCGTCTCGTTTATCATCTTCATCAGTTGTTGTTTATCGTTTTCAGGTGTTTGATTGTTTAAAGATGTCTTCGTCTATTCTTGCTCCTTTTCAACTCCTGGAACTCAACATAATCTCCGCCCAGGATCTTTCCCCCGTCTCCCGTTCCATGCGAGCGTATGCGGTGGCTTGGGTTCATCCTAACCGTAAGCTTTCCACGCGCGTCGACGCTCATGGCCGAAATAACCCCACTTGGAACGATAAATTTGTGTTCCGTGTTGATGAGGAGTTTCTTCGCAACGACACCTCGGCTGTGATGATTGAGATCTTCGCTTTGCATTGGTTTCGGGACATTCACGTTGGGACGGTACGTGTTTTGGTGGGTAATCTGATTCCTTCGCCGGCACAGTCTCGCAACCAGTCGAGCAAGAGTTTGGGAATGAGGTTTGTTGCACTGCAAGTTCGCCGTCCGTCAGGGAGGCCTCAGGGGATCTTAAACATCGGTATCTCGCTACTTGATAGTTCCATGCGTAGCATGCCGTTGTATACGCAAGTCAGCTCTGCAGTTGGATATCGCCATTTGATGGGCGAGGAGGATCCATTTGCAAAAAACACCAGTACGATCGTCAGTAATAATCAAAACTCCATTTCATTCGTCGGGAAGTCTGATCTCCGTCGGACAAAGAGTGATACCAGTTCCATGATCGGTTCGGAAATTGCCCCCAGATCCAAGGTCAAAACTGGAAAAGCAAATTCCATGGTCAGCGGGTCTGAACGGGGCGGGAAGAAAATCAAAAACGGAAGTTCAAAATCTAGCTCGATATTTAGTGGATCAGATATATTTAAGAAAAACAACAAGGTTTGCAATTCCACCTTGAGCGACTCGGATATATTGAAAGATCCGTCCAACAAGCCAAACCCGGGAAAAGTCGTTTTGTTTAACGGTTTCGAAAATATTGCTTTGGACTCGTCAACGAGGAATAAAACCGTAAAAGCAGGATCGATGATTAGCGGGTCGGACGGTGCAGGCGCACCCACAAAAAGGGACTCACCGGCAGCAGAAATCAAGAAACAAAACGGGTTGGAAAAGGGGTCACTGCACAAGCCGTTTTCGAATGGCCAAGGATACGGATATGTATCCCCGAATGTACTAAAATTACACAAAAAGGGAAGCCAGCCAGTAATAACCCAATCCGAGCTTGGTCCATCGCCGTCGGAGGTGGCGGCGGCCAAGGCGAAAGAGAAGTTGCTAAAGCACGCAAACGACGAAGATAGCTCTGTCATGATGGCCTGGGAGAAGGACAGCAGCGTGGAAGGATTGCAATCGAAACTGGAGCGCTGGAGAGCCGAGCTGCCCCCACTATACGACTCGAGTTTTCTGTCCAGCAGCGCCGGCGGAGGAGGAGGTGGAGGTACCACAGCCAGGCACAGCCGGAGGCACACTGACGGCAACGCCGGACCCGGATTGTTTTCGTGTTTCAGTAACATATGCGGATGTGAATGCTCCATTGTTTGCGGGTCGGGTAATTCGGGTAAAAAGGGTCGGAAGAAATGGGGCAGTAGTGGGCGCTTGATTCGAAGTCCGTCAGTAAATAATTCGGACTTTATTTGAGTGAACAAAGTGCGTCGTCGTTTCACGGTCACATGCATGGGCGCAGGATAAGGAGTTGCACACCAATGGTGGATGTTAGAGAGGTGAAGTCCGTTAGGCCATTTCCCACCTCCAAAAAAGAAATTCAAGTCATTCAGGATTCTGCCTGTATGGCTCGGCGGTTTGTACGGAGAATCTTATTCTTTATATTTTTCTTTTATTTTTATGACAAAATTAAGAATAATGTGACATGGGGATTAGGACTTTTTTGTTCATTGAAAATGAGATTTGAATTATCTTTGTTTTATGAATGAAATATCTAACTTATTTATCTTCTAACGTCGGAGAAATATTTTTTATTATTTAATATTATTTGTGTATAATTAATAAATATATTGTAATGAATAAGGTAATTAAGTTATTTTTATAATTTTTTATTATAAATAATTTGAAATTAAAAGTTGGAATAACTTTTAAACCATGGGTATTATAAAATAAAAGTATTTAAATGTTATCTATTAGTTTAAAGTGTTTAGATTTTAATTAAAAATTAGTGTTATTAAATATTTTTTAAATTTTATTTTTAAAGTACGGTAAAATTATTATAATTTTAAAAAAAATTAATATGATTTATCCATATAAAAATGTTGAACTTAGATTAGTTAATCAACAAGCAGATGCACTAGATTGAATGATTTTTCTTTTTTCATTTGATACTTGAATCTTGAATCTTGAATTACAAATATATTCTCATGTTGTTGTTGAGATTAAGCAATAACCAAATACGAGGGAGATAATGTGCTTCAAATAGGCAATATTATTTCAACTTAATTATTCGTGTTTCTGCTTAAATTTGTGTAAAGTAAAATTTAGAGTTTTAAAAAATTTATATTGATCAAAATTATGAAAAAATCTTTTAATTTAATTATTAGACAATTATTATAAAGAATATTGTTGGTTATTTTTTAAAATAAATTTTGAATTCATTATTCATATTTTCATATTAATATGATTTTTTTTAAGAAAAATATGATTGATAAATGAATCATTACTTACTATTGTAAAACCTAAGAAAATATTGAAGATAAATTTCATTTATGCTATAAAGGCTAAATCAAATTAGGTTACATTTATTTTTCTCTCCTTTTACCTTGGCATGATAATTTTATTTTATTTTTCTTAATTAGAAACTCTAAATCTCTTTTGTTTACTATCGTCTATAAATTTTAACTACAAGTCCTAACAAAAGCTACTAAGTAATCCAATCTCCAAAATAAAGTTATCAACAGGTCTAAGTCTATAAATAAAAGTGGTTATACTAAATGTGGGAGGATCCTCGTAAAAAATGGGAAACTTATTTTAATTATATAGTTTATGAATTTTTGCTGAGTTCTTACAATTAAATGTATGAGAACCCACATAAAAAGGCGTGGCTATACTTAAATATGTGAAAATCCTCGTAAAGAAAAGGAGTAGTTATGCTCAATTACGTGAGGACTTAAATTTTAAAAAAAATTAATTTCTTTAGTTGAAATTTTATAGTTGTCTCTTAAGGCACGAGCTCAACTAGAAGTGGACAAATTCAATTTAAATTTAAAAGATAAACTAATCCAAAATTGTTAATTTCAATTTATGTCAATATGATCTAATCTAATAATAGAATTTAAATTGAATCGATCCAAACCAATAAATGTCAATTTGGATTAGTTTAAATTAATAGTTTAGATTTAAACTCAAAATATTATCAAAATTATAAATTTTACTTATTTTATCAAATTATATTTATTTTAAAATTAAAAAATAAAATCTAATTATAAGACATGTATTAAAATATATTTATCATTAGGTCAAAAAATAAATTTAATTGCAATATCCACAACAAAATATATTTATTATTAGACAAAAAATAATTTAATTGAAAAATTTATCTATTAGATTGTCAAATGTACAATTCTAATTTTTTTTATAATGTAAAATAGCTAATAAAAAATTATATGGTATAAAATTTGAAACTATAACGTAAATTTTGAAATGTTTTATAGAAAATTTAAAATATATAATAAATAATATTTAAAATATAAATAAAAATTTAAAATATATAAATAAAAAATTTTAATAATATAATAAATAATACTTAAAATACTAATAATAAATTGAAAATATTAATATAAAAATTTGAAAAAATTTTTACCCATAATTATATGCATGTATCATTGACAATCCCACGAAACTGGTAAAAGAATATCCCCACACCGACACCGTTTTGATTGATGGGCCCGGTTCAAGGAAACCTTCCGTACCAATCCTCATTAACGCCTGTGCTAATAGCTGTGCTTAACCTTCAGGCAATTAACACAACGCCCCCTCGCTGCCAATTCAATCCCACGCGCTCTCCTTTTCTTACAAGACACGCTTCATTTTAATTTGCCTAATAAACACGTTTTAACATTTAGCTTCGAAGCATGCGCGCGTGGAGTAGAAATACATTTATTTACTTTATTTGTTCCGAATAAAAAGTGTCAAGCTGTCTCGGACCAAAAAAACGCGAGCAAAAGCTTTGGTCCCCCGGTCAGCGGCGTACCCTGTCGGATTGCGTGGCGCTCAACCACAGGTTGGAGGCATGTGTTTCTGTCGGCTTGTCTCACCAAAGCGACAACGTCCTGCCTTTGTACTCTTTTACCCTTTTCCTCTTCTTGTATTTATACTCATCCCTGTGTATAAAAGTACACCTTATTAATACTATTTTTATCCTAATTTATTTAATTTCATAAAAAATGTCTCCCTTTGCTTTTTCACAGCCATAATTATTTAGTATTATTATTATTTAATATTTTTATTTTACATAATGCAAGACATTTAGACTTTTGCAATATATTATCTTAAACCTTTTTTTTAGGGAAAATATTTTTTTATTTTCTACTTTTTATACGTATTTTTAATAAAAATTTTAACAAAGATATGATTTTTATTTTTATTTTTTTAAAAAATATCGATTAATATTACTTTTATTGCATGTTATGAAGCTATAATTCAATCCATTCAAAATGTCGGATCGAATCAAATAAATATTTTGATAATTGTGATTATTTGGATAAAATATTAAAACATATATTAAAATTATGTCAAGCTTTTGTATGAATAGGTAAACTAGATTGTGTTTATATTTTAATAAAATAAACATTCAATATAATTTAAAATTTAAAAAAATTATTTTAAAATAAAATTGAATTTTATTATGAGTATTACAAAATCAATCAATTTTCAAATTAGCTTAAGTTCTTAAGAACTTCATAAATCTCAAATATATTATTATTATTATTATTATTATTATTATTATTATTATTATTAAAGAAAATGATTCAACACTTTTAAAATTCCTAAAATTATTCATGACACTTCCTTTCTTTCACAAACAAAATATACGAAATTGTGGGATGGCACAAAAATAGTTATATAAATATTTGATTAAATTAACAAATTAAAAATGTATTAATTTGCACTTGTGTTTTTAGGTATCCCCACATTCCATTGCAATTGCTTGCATATAATCTTTTTCTTTAGGTCTCAGCTTTCTAAACACAAGGCTTTGTGCTCTTTATCCTTAAAATAGTGGAAGAATGGAAGAGAGGGGCATATAATATTAGGACAAGTCAATATGCCCTTTTTTTTTTTTTTTTGGGTTGTAAAAAGACCAAAACTTTAGGCTTTAATTTAATCTATGCCTTTTATTTTAAAGTTAAGTGACACCTAATCTCTAATTAAGCATTTGTTAATATTCTTTAATTGAGTAGTTTAAAAATTATTGTATAGAATATTTGGAATTTTGTGATATAACTTTTTTTAATGGATAATTTTGTTCATGGGCAATTTTTTTAGGATTAAATCTTAAAGTGTATTGTTTTACTAAATAATTTTTTATAAAATATATATATATATATATATATATATATTAGCATGTTGGGCCATAAATTATTAGTTAAATAGATACAATATATTTATCTTATATTATTTAATACAAAATTTTGAAATTCGTAATAAAAAATTTAAAATATGTGATAAAAAATATTAAATAATTAATATAAAAATTAAAAAATTTAAATATAAAATATATTATATATTATATATATTTTATATAATTTTAAATAAATATTTAAAGGTGTGATTAAAAAATAATTTACAATTGTAAAAGTTCACAAAGCCATCATATCTTATGTACGTAAAATCATTAGCCATCATAATAAAAGAGACAAATCTATTATCACTCTTCACCCCTTTGCAGAATGGAAAACTATAACTGTAGTAAATTCCTCAAAAAAAAAAAAAAAATTGCTGCCTTTTTTACACTTGACATTGATGACTAAGCCCAATTACAGTGACAGCAAACAAGAAAATGCCACTGGGTGTTACAACTGTAAAAAATTATGGCAGATTAAAAGACAATTCCAACCAAGAAGTTGGAGCCCAAGCCAGCTGCTTCAGTTCTATCAACGCTGCTTACAGCCTTACAGGTTTCTTGGGGATTTCACTCTCTCTGTTTTTCGTTCTTTTGGGTATAATTTTTGATATATTTTTCTGGTATCTCAATAGATTCTAAAGGAACATGATCATGTCAAGAAAAAATGGAGTAAAAGAAATGGTGGGAGTGCTTAGCGCACTACCGGACACATGGGTCCCATCATCATCACTTGCCACCTTCTTCTCTTTCCACCCAAAACTCTGAATTCCTTTCTTTCACTCTTAAAACTCTTGTTCTTACTTGCTCTTCTTTTTATTTCTTGACTGTCAAATCCTGAACAACCTCCACACACACACACACACACACACAAAAAAAAAAAAAAAAAACTCTCCTTGTTTCTTCTTGTTGTCATGCAAGGTGGACTTAGTTTACTTGGCGGCGATGTAGGTGGTGGTGGCTCTAATAGGGTTGAGAAAGAGTATGTTGAGGCAAGTACATACCCAGATGACGATGAGAGTGATGAGCTGGAGCTTGGACTCGGGCTGAGTCTTGGCGGCGGTGGTGGTGGAGGGAAAGGGAAAGTAAGTGCATGGGGCGAGTGTGGTAGAATTTTGACAGCAAAGGACTTTCCTTCTGCTGTCGCCACTCAAGCAAACAGAGCTAATGCTTATTCTCCTGTTGCTACTGCTGCTGTTTCTGGAACTAAGAGAGCTGCTGACTCTGTTTCTCATGAGGGTGGATCATCCCCGCCAGGCGTCGGGTTAAATTTTTTTACTGCGCAAACTTTTTGTATTCTCTGTGTTTATGAATATGCATTCATTCTTACATTTTCTTTCTTGTATATGTTTGGTAAGAAAATTGATGGAAAGGGTATTGCATATCTGTATGTCCATGGATGCTCATAAGAATGAGCTAGTAAGAGTCAAGTTCTTGATTTCTCTATTTTCTTAGATTTAGTAATTAACGAGCTTAATTAAGCCAGACCAACTTTCTCGATCCTCTGTTATCTTTGCACTGAGAATTTTTTTAAAAAAAATTTATTTCCATTTATGGTTTGCTACATCATCCTATTCCATTTTTTGGCTTTTTCTTATTTAGCAATTAATAGGTGTTTAGGCTACTATATGCCTACTTTATTTCGGTTCGGTATTTTCTTCATATATTCTATGATTAATTATGCTGATTTTGTGATAAAAATGTGATTTTTTGTACACTGACAAATTCCATTTTGATAAATTGGTTCTTATCCTTCTCCTTTTAATGTTTAGCTATTTATTGCCATAAATTGTTTTGTGGAAACAGTCAGGTTGTGGGATGGCCCCCTATTAGAGCTTATAGGATGAACAGCTTGGTTAACCAAGCAAAGACTCCGAGATCTGAAGAAGAGAAAGTGACCATTGAAAAAGATAAACCAAACGATAATTTGAAGAAGAAAGTTTGCAATGGAAACAAAACCCATAGTACTTTTAATGAGAAGGGGCATCTTGGGTTTGTTAAGGTGAATATGGATGGAGTTCCAATAGGAAGGAAGGTGGATTTGAATGCTCATGCCTGCTACGAGACTTTAGCTCAAACATTGGAGGAGATGTTTTTCAACTCCACCTCAACAATCAATTCAATCAGTAAGTTCTCTTCCTCTTTGTGTTATGATCTTTGAATTGTTAAAAATTGGACTAATAAAGCATTTCGTTCATGGTTACTTGTTTTAATTATGTTCATATGTGTTAGTTGATATGAAAATTGATGCATGCCCCGAGCATTATGTTCAATCAACTAAACAATTGTTGTTGCTTTATGTTTCTTTGCCTGATGTTTGTAGTTTTTTTTGGTTTTATTGATATTGATACTCTGATTATGTGATTGGAATCAGGCATAGAGAAGGATCCTGGAACAAAGCTCTCTAAGCTTTTGGCTGGATCGTCAGAGTTTGTGCTCACCTACGAAGATAAAGAGGGAGATTGGATGCTTGTGGGAGATGTTCCTTGGGGGTATGTATCTATCATAAACACAATTGCAAAGTTGTGATTTGCTGAATACAACTGCAAAAATATGTAATTTAATCTGTGAGTGCAAGATCTGTGGTTGCAACTGTGATGCTTAGCATACATGAACCATAGTTTTTGGGCTAGTCCAGTTGAGAATCTTACACCTAATGAGTTATTTGGTACTTGAATGATCAAAATATTGCTGTTGTTTTAAATATACATTGCTACTCCTGTCTAATCAAATAAAATGATAATAGGAAAAGATGTTTCTTGGTTCAATTTGTTTTCTTCTTGTGATCAGGATGTTTCTCAGCTCAGTAAAAAGGCTTCGAATCATGAGGACTTCTGAGGCAAATGGACTTGGTATGCATTTGGCTAATACTTTTTACCGTATTCTGCTTTTGCTACCCCTGTACTTTCTAAATCTAGCTAATCCTTTTGTTACAGCTCCAAGATTCCAACATCGGAATGATATACAAAGAGCAAAGCTGGTTTAGTCCTGTCCTATAATCTGAATTCCTGAAAGATGGAGAAACAAACAGTTTGCAAACTGAAGCTAAAGAATAGTAGACAAATCGACAAGTTCAAACATTTCGCCAAAGATTGTTTTTCTGTTCCTTTATTCCCCTTTGCCTTTTAGGGTTATCCTCATCCCATATCCGGTTCTTGCTGGTTTTTGTTTTTGTTTTGGTAGGCCATATTCATTTTAGGTTTTCTGTCTATATAGTGCTTCTATACGGGGGCCTGCTCAATTACTTTGACTATGCCGCTTTCTCATACTGTAAATATGGGAGTACTTGATGTCTTGAGTGTTGAGTTTTGCTACATGCAATGCAGTGGAGTCAGTCGTTCTCTTGGTTATAGAAGAAAAAGCTCGTGTGGCTTTTACCTATTGATGTTTTGTGTTGGTTGGCCATGTTTTCAGCCTGTGATGGTGCTTGATTGAACCTAGAGCTTGGAAATGTTCTGTGTTTAGCTTGGCATACTTCAATTAATTGAATCTTTGCGACTTAATCATTCATTTGTATCAATCAATTCTTCCATGCAATATCTCATGATTTTTACAAAGTGGGATCGATTAGTTTCAGTTACAGTTATTTGAAATCTTCCTACCCTTTTACAGGAACTAATACAACTTCTGAATATTCCCAGGCAAAACCAAGTGCAAGTACCCTGTTTATAAATTATAAACTCTAAACCCAAAAAAAAAAAAAAATCATTACGCTTGAATCTGAAACAGCATAAAACACACTGATTATATGCTCTATAATTTTTCAGGAACAAAATCCTGGACAAATTTGGCCAGAAGTTTAGAGGCTAACAAAATCAGACATATTCTTCTATATCCATATGCATCATTTCAATGACATTAATGGAATGAGTGCGTGTTGAAAAAGATAGTGTTTAGGAAAAAAGGGACAGTCTTGTGTCTGAAGATAATGCAATCATTCTGATTTTGACTGCAGATGAATATTCATGAACATTTTCATTTTGTTTTACTTGATCATATTATATTGGAATGGGAATGGGACAGACAAAACTGTATCTCATTTACTTCTCATTCTTCCTTTTACCTCTAGATCATTCCTTCTCAAATTTTCTTACTGGTCATCAAGAGAGTCGCCTCCAAAAGTTCTCTGCTACCTTTTTCTTGTCTTTTGTTGCTCATATTTCTCTGCTTTAATTTGTCCATGAAACTTTATGAATCCCCCCACCATCTCCAAGGCATCTCTCTTTTGCTACACATGTAGTTTCATGCAAACACAGATTACAGAAATTGGAACGCCGACACAGCTGGAAAGCTGACTTATTGGTATTGGCAACGGCTCCACACACTGGACAACTAATCCTTCTAAGTCCTTAATGGGTGGAAGAGAAGATGATTCACAATTATTATATCCCACCCCACTCCATTAATTGTTGTTGAGTAAAAATGTAAAGGTGTGAGTTAGATCATCATCCTTATTGCATTTATTTTTGCCGTACGGTGCACATTGATCTGCTCGACTAAAAAATGTCCATTCAGCAAACTGTTGTTGAGGGCCTGTGATTCATGGAACATGATTTTGTCAGTTTCTTTCGTTGTGTTCCCCCAAAATTGTCTTAGTTATTATGATTACTATTTTTTCAAAAAAAAAAAAACCAATAACCTCAAGTCGGTCTATAATTTGAAAACAATACAGCTGGAGACTTCCTTAGATACTGTAGTATATCTGTCCACCACTAAATATAGTTTGAAATAATGCACATGTAAGAACATGTCTGATTTTGTCAGCCTTTTGGCTCAAAAATGATTAAAGCATGTGAATATTTAAATCTCAGATGTGAGATTTTAAGCTACAGATTATATTTGCTGTCTATTGTAGAATGAAGCCACTACTTATCAAGTAAACATTTATCAACAATTTCGTATGAAAATATTTGGACATTATACAACGGCTGTTGTTCCATCGAGTGAGATGCTAAATCATCAATGACATTCATATATATTCATCTATCAGATAAAAGCCTTATACTGCAAATCCTTGCAATAGTTTTTATTAAAGCTGTTGTTATAAATATTATTTCATTAAAACCCACTTAACCATGATAGTGTCATAACATACAAAATCAGTTGGAAGCAGCAGAACAGAAAACAGTACTTCAGATCCAGGCTGCATTCCAAACACCCTTGCTAATAGGAATCTTACACCATATCATACATGGCACAAAAAAGTCATAGAATACCAAGTGGTCGATTCAGAATTTAGACGTCTACTGCAAGAACTCTCTAGGATCAGTGACATAACCAGTCAAAGCAGATGCTGCTGCTGTGTATGGTGAAGCAAGATATATCTGGCCTTCCTTGTGTCCCATCCTACCAGGGAAGTTCCTATTAGTTGTTGAGACACAGACCTGCAATGACAGACAGCCTCAGAAGAGTTGAAACAAATATTATAGTGTACTGAAGTTTAACTAACAAATGGAGCATCCATATGATTATTGATCAGATTGGTCAAGAAAATGGATAAAATGTGAAACCACACTCATACTGCACCCCATCCATCTGGAAAACTTGGTTCAGTTCCTCCATCGATAAGAGGACAAATTGGGGAACAGTTACATTAGTAGACAGAGAAGCAAGCAACCCACAGGACACTTTTGTTGTGAGCTGATCATTAAGCAGAAAATCAGTTCATGCAGTGTTTAGGATAGCTTTTTTGTTAGAGAGGATAAGTTTGAGATCATTGACAAGATTTCTACATCTTGCATATTACAACTCTCAGCTTCCTCAGTCATCTTTGATTTGTACGAGTACCTACAGAATTCGTCATCGTTGGGATTTGCAGATGCGAATACTGCCAGCAGCAGTCCCAATTAGTAGTGTTAACAGTCTATGCTTGTATGAAGATCAGTATATGGCATTATGAAATGTATAAAAATGAACCGAGAGCTACTTCAGATCCAATGGTCAAACTATATGCTGTTCAAGATGTCACAGTAGCGGGAAAAAAAATACTTGCCATGGGTTCATTCATGCGTGCATAAGTATCTTTGGGGCCACCCAAGCAAGCACCACAGCTAGGACTTGCAGGTGTGTCGCAACCAGCTTCTTCAAATATCTGGGAGCAAGTCTTGCCACCAGATCCTGGTACTGGAAGAGCATATACATCCATCCAAACCTGTCCATTGAACCACATAGATAGACAACATTTAAATCAGGATTGATTTTCTTTGATTACATATTCCTATCTAACTACAAACAGCAAATGCAAAAATAACAAAAATTGTGCAGAACTATGCACCTTTTGGGTAGCAGGGACAAGGAATGTCGGAACTTTGACCCTTTTTCCCTGAAGATAAGCAATTTAACAAGATGCAGTTACATTCCAGACAAAAAAAAAGAAAAAAATTCATGATTTCCATAAAATAAAGAGAAATTCAATGTCATTGAATAAGAGAGAAACATCCATCAAAATCACAAGACAGGTAACAATGAAAGTGAGGTGTCAACTGTTTTCCATATTCTTCAAACTAGGATTCAGCATGTCTTCAAATATATCAGACTACCATTGGGTTGTAAAATAGTAACAGAAACAAGTAACATTGAGCATAGCTCTTACTGATGCAAGAAAGACTTTGGCTGCAGCTAGAAAATCCTCTGTTTTGCCACCAGTACAAGATCCAATGTATACTCTGTCAATTTTCACGTCTTTGCATTCCCTTGCTAAAGCACGATTATCAGGAGAATGAGGCTGCACAAGTACATATACTATTACTTATGGCGATCAAAAGACAGTTAACTAATAAAAAAACAATTTAAAGTGAGGAGAAACAGAGGTCTTTCACTTCAAACTACATAAAATCACCCACCTTTGCCACCAGTGGCTCCAGCTTGGAGATATCAAATCTATACTCGGAGAGAAAACTGAAAGCCAGCAAAAAGAAAAGTATCAAACTGATATCAATGTAAATAACATAGAAATAGAGAATATTTTGCTATTAAGTCAAATAGACTGGTTCATAGAATTTCAGAGAAACCACAGAGATACATATATAAATGGAATTAGGAACATAATTCTTATATCACTAAAGAAATGATATTTAATAAACATTTGATCACGAGAAACTACCTTGCTTTTTCATCACTATAAACTGGTTCATAGGCCACAGAAGTTTTATCCTGTGGAAAACAACAGATAATATTATTAAGTCCATGCTCACATAAACAAAAATGTAAGTGAAAAAGAAAAGATAACCTTGTGAAAGAACATGAAATCATCTCAGTAATTTATGGATCATATGTATATCTATCCTATTGAATTTACCTCAAGATACTTAAATGTTGTACTATCAGCAGGGATCACACCATTCTTTCCCCCCGCTTCAACAACCATGTTGCACAGTGTCATACGCTCTTCCATCTGTCCCGACATGTACAACCGGGGTGATAAAATTCATAAGTCATTTAAGGATAACAAACAACTGCAGACAGAAATCAGAAAACCTAATATCCTTGCAATTAGAGATCAATTGGAGTTTACTTACATTTAAACTTTCAACTGTTGTCCCAACGAACTCCATAGATTTATATGTTGCACCAGCCACGGATATTTCACCAATTATCTGCAAGGAGTCACAATTTCAACACAGCCAAAAGGGGAAGCTCTTAACACCCAATAATAGTCATAAGATTCAAACTCCACATGTTTTCAATATGTGTTATATCCATTGAAAGGGGAACAAAAAAAAAAAAAGAAAAAAAGGAACAACAAATCTTACTTGTAAAATCAAATCCTTCGCAAGCAAATAATCGGGCATTTCACCATCCATAACAAATCTCAAAGTTGGGGGCACCTACAAATTATAGATACAAAACATTAAATTAATGAAGAAAAAAAGCATAAGAAAAAAGCAAGTAAACTAGTTTTGGAAAGACATTTTAAGTTCTTAGAATTTGTTAAGTAGGACAAGTATTAAGCTCAAAGAAAAGGAAAAAAAAGAGAAAGACTCCTTTTTTTCCTGACTATTACATAACTTTTTGAGCTGGTTCTTTTACCAGAAAACAAATAGAGAGTTTGTACACATGACATTTATGCTTAAAGGTTATATTAACTTTCTAAATTTAAAGCAGACAGTACTGAATACTCTATTCCTATGATTGTTATATGGGCATAGAACAAGGACCAAAACAGGTTTAATCTAATTGGCTTCCCAGCAACAAACAGATATCTACCAAAAATATAGGAGTTTAAGACAGATGCATTGAATCTACAAAATAGTTTCGAATCCCATTACACTCACCTTCAAACTTCCAACATGTTTTAACCTCATGCAAAACACATAAAAAAAATATTCAAAAAGTTAATATGCTTAGGCAGTTAATTTATATGCATTACAGCAATCCTACCGCTTGATAAGAAAAAATAAGTGGGGCCAGTTGTAAATTGCATTCTTATATTAAGGTAGTCAATGAATATTACAACAGTCACTCCATTTTGGTATAGATTGCAACTGTTCTCCTTTTGATTATCAATATGGTAAGTATGACTTGTCATCTCTGGTGAGATCAGAAAAGGGTAAATGTACTAGTTCAATAACAATAAAGGTTAAATCCTGCCTTGAACTAAATTGTTGTGCAGAAAAGTGGTACAAGGGATGGAAGATTGCCATTAAGGGTGGGCGAAAGACACCGGAAACCAAAGAAACTGTACCAAACCAGCTCGATCAGTCTGGTGTTAAATACTCTTTTAAACAATAAAAAATAAGAAAAAAATGAGTTTTTTACTACAAAAACTGCATAATTACAATTCCATTTCAGTAGAACTGAAAACCAAATCGAGAGCCAGTTCAATGAGTTATATTGAAATTTTTTTTGTGACGCATGGTGCAAAGTAACTAGAGAGTAATGAAATGTCACCATGGGCATGCCCACACCTAATCATCAACTATATAAGGGGCCCTAAACCTAACTTTATCTTCACAACCTTCTCTTCCAACCCTCTAGCCTGCCGCCTCTCTCCATTTTCTCTCCTTGTTAGTCCATCTTTTAGCCCATCGACCAACATGTGTGTGTGCGTGTGTGTGTGTTTGGGAGGGGGGGTGGGTAAGGGCGCGTGCGCATGCATGTGTGTCTATATAGACACACACACACACCCACACACACAAAAGTATGCATATATGCATCCATATGTATTGGAAAAAGAAAAGGAAGAAATTGAAATAAGAAACAAAACAACAAATATAGAAAGCGAAAAAGTGTAACATGACACATATCCTATTGCTGCCACCTCAGCCTTTATCCTTACTGAAACTGTGCACTGTCCTTAATGCATTAGTTAGCAGGCAATAGAAAAAAAAATATTAACTTTTCGTTCTCAATTTCCCGAAGCCAAGTTGCTCTAAAGTATTTACTCAATGCATATTTTTGAATTTCTACAGAACATTTATGCCAGTTTACCATCACAGAAAGAAAACATGACCAAACCTTAAGCAAGAGTTTCCCTGCTCCCAATACAAAACCTGCATCAGTGTTGCCAATGCCGGTAGCAAATTGTCCAAATGCTCCAGCAGTACAGGTATGAGAGTCTGTACCTAGCAAGACCTAATAGCAGTGGTGAAAGGATTAAAATCAGTTAGAAAAATATTGGAAAAATTAATATTGAGTATGAACCATTCAAGACTTCAGTAATACATTCGCACCTCTCCAGGCCTGCAATGACCTTCTTGGGCAAGTGCAATATGGCATACACCTTTGTAATCAGGGTTAGCCTGCAAATTTTTTAAGTTTACTATTTCATCATTCTCAATAAACAGGGAATAATAGAATCCCAGCTCTATTGAAATACCACACGGCAATCAAAGTAAAAACAATGACAGAGCTATACCTTAAAATTACTAAGATCTTTGATATCATAAAAATACTTGATATTCTGCTCCGTGCAGAAATCTCTCAAGATATCCACATTACGATTTGCACGTTCATCGCTTGTAAATATATAATGATCAGGTATAATGACAACCCTTTCATGGTCCCAAACCTTCAACAAGAACGAAGTAATGTAGATATAGCATATATTTATAGGTAAACACATGCACTTGTGCGCACAATGCACAAAGGGAGAAAGAGAGAGAATCCAATGCTGATCTACATAAGCTTTTCAACTCAGAGTTTAACAGGAAGAAGAAATGACAAGGTATATGAGCTAAAAGGAAAACAAAATACGTTGAGAAGATATTAATAACAAAAAGATCTATAAAGATCCCTCGATGAACATGGTTTTCAGACATCTCATATAAATAGAAACCGTTTGGCAATTCCCACAGAATTCCAAAGGAACATCTTATTAACAATCAAGAAGGTATACATGTTACTCTCTCCACATTACATAGAAAACATACCATTTTTACCTCAAGAAATTACTAACTTTTGACTCATAAAATGCAATGGATGACACTAAGTGAATGCTTGAAAGATTCAAGACCATACTCCCAGTTAGCATGTTACCTTAAACACTAATAAACAACCAAAGCTCAACAGTTAGTATAAGAAATAAATCACGTTGATACAGCACTTGACCTACAGTTATCTCAATACCCTAGCATTCACAAGTTAATTGAAACAACAAAATATACAGACATCACAAGTGATCCCTAACAATTTCAATACCTCAGTGTAAGGGGTAATTTTTGCAATCTAATTACTAAAACATATAAAATATGTAGATAATGGCTTGAGCTATGTAAATATCAGTACCTTAGCATTTTCGCCAAACTCTTTTTTAAAGATACCGATGGAACCAGGGCCACAAACATCATGGGTCATCAAGATATCAACATTAACCCATACATTTTCTCCTGGGCTCAACTGGGGTTTCTCTGAGGCCCTGGCCAGTATCTTCTCAGTCATTGTCATCGCATTCTTTACCTAAAAAATCCAACAAAATGACATTAAACGTTGATCACTTGAAACCCCATAATTTTCAGAAAGAAAATCTTTAAAATTTGCAATTAAAAAATTCACAATAATCGAAGTCAGTGACCCATTAATCAAAAGCACCAGCATTTGAGATACTAAATGCGATCCTTTAATCTAAATGGTCAGTACTCTTAACCAATTAATCAAATCATCATCACATTAAGGTCCAAAAATGGAAACTTAACCGAGCCAGTGGTAGCAGGTCTGCGTTCCGATTGCTGAGGTGCCATGACCGACATAATTTTCTTGGTCACTGTTGACTTCTTGCATTTGTTGATGGAAAATTGTGATGCCGAAGGGAAACAAAAGCGACCCAAATCCTAAAAATAAATAAATCAATCAATGAATCATGAGTTGTTATAGAGCAAACCATTTATAGAAGAGGTATTTCAGTGATAAAACCACCAAATTGGAAACATGGGTTAAAGAAACAGTAGACATATCAGTTCACATAATAAGAGAAATTGTCGAAGCCCTTGCTATTAAACCTTGTTGTTGATGAAAGAAGATGTTGGCGCTGGAGAAATCGCAGACGAAGCCATGTTTGTTCTGAAGAAATTACGGTGAGTTTTTGATTGGTTTGGAATCTTTCAGTAGGGATTAAGACAGTGTAAGCGCGTCTGTTCCCAGTAAATGGAAATGAAGGGGGCGGGCGAGAAAGTGACAATAAGAAGAGAAACGCGTGGGAGGCAGCAGCTCGCTTGCATTTATTGGGTAAAGATGTTGATATAACTGGGTTGGAACCTTTTGTCGGGGAGTTCTTTTCTATTTTGACTTCTATGAAAATGAATCAGAAAAGGATTGGGCCAAGGCTTCCTGGATCAGTTTAGCCCAAAGTTATCCAGGCCTAGCCCAAACAAAATACCATCAAAGCTTCAGTCAGTCTCGTATGTGTGCATGCGCCCACGTATACATTAGTACCAAGGGTATTTTCTTTTTACACAAGGATTTTACACTAAATATGTGTCATTACTATTTGAACGGTAAATATTGTATTTTACATGTATACTAATTATGATTTATTAAATATATATATATATATTAAATTTAATCTCAATCATTAAAAGTACATTAATTTGATAGTTAAAAAATTAGAATTAAATTTTGTACAGAGTTAAAAGGCTTTCAATATTTTTCATGTATATATAAGGTTAAGATCAAGAGCTTCAAATTTTTTTCATATAATTTCTTATATCATTTATATACTATTAAATTAATATTTAATTTTATTTAAATATTAATTTCATATTTTATATGTACATTAATTATAATATATTAATTACATATGTTATACTTAATCTCAATCAATAAAAGTATGTTGATTTAATATTTAAAAAATTAGTGTAAACAATTATGTAAAGTTAAAAAACTCTTGATTCTTTTCTATTATACATATATGAAAAAATCGAGAATATTTTAACTTTATAAAATTTTTTATATTAATTTTTCAATCATTAAATTAATGTACTTTCAATGATTAAATTTAGCACATACATTAATTTTTTACTAGATATCATGATGTAAAGTATATATAAAGAGATTATACAAAGATTACAGTCTTCATATTTTGTTTATACTATTAGGGCATCTAGCTAAAAAGAAAATAAAAAGTCAGACAAAATGTGATGGAGTCCAATTTTTGAGTTTCAAGGAAAGAAAAATGTTTTGTAGTACAAATTCTTATGCAAAAGTAATTATTATTATTATTATTATTATTTGAAAAATTAAATTATTAGATATACTTCTTATAAATATTCTAATTATTTTAACAAAGTATATCAATTAAGAGATTTGTAAAAAAAAAAAAATCAATGATTAATATGATGGTAATTCAATTCAAATTTTGAATTCGGTATCAATAACTTATAACATTTGATCATATTAGTTTAGTATTTGAGACGTCTTTTTTTTTTAAATTTAATTTCAAAAGTAGAGTTGAAAAAATATTTTAGTAAACACTAATTTTCTTTAAAACTCGTGTATAATTTTAATAACACATTAACATTGAATGATTATAATCATAAAAGTTGTAGCTTTAAAGTCACAACAGCTTGATCTCAAATATATCATTATTAATGATATTTTACAATATAGTGTAAGATTAGTTAATTGATTGCAACCTTTAGATTGTATGGTATGTTTCGATTGAAAAACTCGTAATTAATTAAAAAAATAAATATTAATATTCTATGTTGTGTTAAGTTTAAAGAATAATACAAAT
This sequence comes from Swietenia macrophylla, assembly GCA_032401905.1. Lineage (NCBI taxonomy): Eukaryota > Viridiplantae > Streptophyta > Magnoliopsida > Sapindales > Meliaceae > Swietenia > Swietenia macrophylla. The sequence continues at coordinate 3,417,536 of CP135582.1, forward strand.
TGGTTGTATCCCAATTTTTATTTCAAGTAATCATGTGGATTTTATTGATAACATAATGATATAAAATATAAAATTGTTAATTAATCTATAAATTATAAAATTTATTATGTAATTAATAAAAGTAAGAGAATTATAGAAGCAGACACGAATTTTGGATCCCTAAGTAAGTTTTAAAAATATGAATTTCCCGACAAATTTAATGTTGAGTCATCAATAAATAATGCACAATTAATTTTAATCTTAATTTTTAATTTTAAACTAAATTTTGATCTTTTATTGATTGTCAATCGTACTGCATGCCCTGACAACCATTATTATCCACTTGAAATAAACAGAAAAAAATCACATAGAGTTACTAGCATCACTTGAAGCCTAAGTATCCTAAATTTTAAGTCAAAATACATAATAACCCACTTTTAGTCAATTTATAAAACTTATTCCACCTATGAGTAAAAAGGATCGTGAAAAAATTTTGTCTCTGATAGCCCTTGAATTAGTTTCAAGGCTCTGAAGTCACGTAACCATGAAGGAGCTCTGTCAATTTGCAGAAGCGTACTACAAAAATAACCCTAAAAAAATTTAGCTTGAACCTAAAAAGAGATTGTGGGCTAAGATAATAAATACTGTATATTATACCATTAACCGAGTGTATTTACGTCTAAACTTAGGTAAGATTGCTTATGAAATTTGAAAAGATAAGAAACTAAACTTGACTTATTTTCATATCTTTGGGAGCATATGTTACAATTTAAATGACAAACAATAGAGGGATAAGTTTGATTCTAAAAGCAACGAAGATATTTTTCTTGGATATTTACATAATAGTCGAGTATATCGTGTGTATAATATAAAAACTCGAATTATTATGAAATTTGTAAATGTTGTCATTGATGATCTTAAAGATTTTATAGATTATCTACAAAATGAAGTAATAACTAGAATCATTAAGGAAAGTTAAGAAAAATCCCAGAAAAATGATGAAAATTGCAAAAAAATTGTTTGTCTGAATGTTACAACAAAAATAGAAGACATTGTTGCAACAGACGTGTCGCAACATGTTGAAACAGATCTTGACTCAAAATCAATCAAACTCTTACTGATCAGTTAAAAAAAAAGTCACATCATTAGAGTAAAAAAAATCATACCTCTGATCTGATTATAGGTAATTTTTAGGAAAATATAGTAACAAGAAGAAGGTATGTAAATATTGTCAAATATGTTTGTTACACTTCCTTAATTGAACTCAAAAATGTCAAGAAAGTTTTGTTAGATTGATCTTGGCATACACTATGTAAGGAGAGTTAGAATAATTTGTAAGAAATATTGTATGAATGTTAGTATCTAGACTTAAGCACAATAATATTATTAGAACCACATAGGTATTCAAGAATAAAACTAATGAATTTAGTAATGTAGTAAGAAATAAAATTAGATTAGTTGCTTAAGAATACACACAAATTGAAAGAATTGATTTCGATGGGACCTTTACTCCGGTGGCTAAGTTAGAATTAATCAAATTACTTCTTACCATTTCATATGTTTAAGATTTCAAATTATTTCAAACGGATGTAAAAAATAAATTTTTGAATAGCTTGCTAAATAAAAAAGAATATGTAGAACAACTTAAAGGTTTTGTAGATCCTGAGTTTTCCGATTATGTTTTCAAACTTCATAATGTATCGTATGGGTTTAAACAAATTTCTAAGGTATGGTACGAGAGATTAACTAAATTTTTGTGTAAAAAATGATACAAAAGAAGAATAAATAATAAAATATTATTCATCAAAAATTTTAATTATGAAATTATAATTACTCAAATTTATATAGATGATATTGTTTTTTATTCTACTTCTAAGAACAAAGTGTAAGAGTTTGTGGAATAAATGAAAAATAAATTTGAGATGAGCTTGATTATTGAACTAACGTATTTTCTTAGTTTGCATGTTAAACAATTTGAGAATTGTATTTTTATCACTCAAAGTAAGTATGTCAAAAACTTAGTAAAAAAGTTTGGGTTAAAAAGTACTAAACACTTCAAGACACCCGTTAGAACCAATGTAAAATTGTCAAAAGATGATAGTGGTTCAAGTGTTGAATTAGATTTTTTTTATTGTGGTTGCATGCATTTATTATTATTTAGAATCTAAGATCAATCTCGGCTAAATTGAAAAAAAATTTATTTTTTAATCTAAAACATATTTTGAAAAAAATAAATACAATAAATACAATCAAAATTTGTATCTTCCTTAAGTTTAGAAAACATATGTTATCTAATATTAATTGTTAATAATTTTTTTTTTTTCGTGATTTCATTATTTGAATTAATTTTATCAATAAATTTTTTTTACCGTATAAATGCTAAATTTAGAAAATTGATTTTATGCATAGAATTCTATTATAATCAATATTTTTGTGTATATTAATAAGATAATTATAAAAATTATAATCTAAACAAATAAATAAATATTTCAAATGATAAACAATTATTTGTCAATGATTTGCATAGAATAATGAAAGCTGTTACTCATTTAGAGTTAGTTTTCAGATACTATGGTAAATTTCAAAAAAGGTACCCCGAAGTTTGACGAAGCAACAAATACGGGCAGGATTTGGCTAATTTTAACAAAGCAATCCCTGGCGTTATGAAACGTTTAACCACCGTTTGCCGTTTGGAGGATAAATTGGTGGCGGCGATTCGAGGGAGGGGGAGGGAAACTGGGGTGTAAGAGTCCTTAATTTATACTAAACAACGGGTTCGGTTTTCGCTTTCCCAATTGAAGGACAGTTTCCGAAATCGAATTCCAACACAATAAACTATCAAGAGTTGACAAATATGTACGTAAAAGACCAAGAATAAAATGGAAGATGCAGGTATGCAGATGCATAAGCATTCGTAGTATATTTAATGCGCAAATGGTTGCTCGTTTTTTACCCTTAAGCTGCTGGGGTTCTTTCACACATTAACCAGCTGCAACATTAATAATGAAGCAGAACAGAAATGGACGAGTTGCAACGGACGGCAAAAGTCTATTACCATTCGGGAAGCAACCAAGAAAGGAGGTTATTCAACTACCGGTCCAGTACGGTTGCTAGTAATTGTACTATTCATTGTACTACGAACGTAAATAGACAGGAATGGACATCATATTCATAAACATTAACGTACATTTTCATTTGGAAACAGGGGAAGCGATTATGATTACACGTATATATTTTTACACTTAAATTTTTTTTTTATTTTATAACTTCTAATGTTTTTTGTAAAATTTACGATAAAAAATAATATTAAAAAATATAAAACAAATAATAAAAAGTACTTTAAATATAAATATAAAATTTAAAACGTGTAACGAAAAATTTAAAATATGTAGTTAATAGTAATTAAAACGTAAATATAAATTTTAAAATATTATCGTAAAAGTTGAAACAAATAAATATAACTGTTGCATGGATAATTTTTGAAAACAGACCAAAATACATATACATATATATATATATATAGCTGGATTATGAATCTAAAATCATTTTGCAAGAGACTTATAGTCCCTATAATATCTTATTTATTATATATCTTATATTTAATGAAATAAAGAATAAATTATGAGAAATTAATTATTTAATAGAATTTTTTACTTCGATGAAAAGTGGATCATAATTACGGTAAAAAAATCGGTACTATCTCTATCACATCATATTTTATTGATTAAGTTATCTTAATATAATTTAACGTTAAAAAAAAAAGAATTAATTGAAAAACTTGACTGTAACTTATCTTAATATCATGATATTTTACAATAAAGTGTGAGATAAGTTAATTAACAGTAACTTGTAGATTGTATGGGATGTGTCGATTGAAAAACTTGTAATTAATTGAAATAAAAAATATTAATATTGATATAAGATATAAAATAATTAATTAATTTATAAATTATAAAATTTATTATTTAATTAATAAAAGTATGTTCGCTGCCAAAAGCAAACATGAATTTTGGGTTCCTAAACAAAATTTAAAAATATTATTTTCTTAACAAATTTAATGTTAGATTAAAAAAATAATTAATATATAATTAATTTTAAGCTTAATTCTTAATTTTAAACTAAAATTTGATATTCAAGACGGTGGTCGTCGCACATATCACGTGCCAAGACAACCAAGTAATTATTCACCCGGAGTTATTAGCATTACTTGGGGCCTACGCTCCTACTTTCAGTCAATTTATAGGACTCGGTCCCCCCCGGAGAAAAAGGGATCGTGGAAAAATTGAGTCTCTGACGGCCCTTAAATCAGTTTCAAGGGTCTGAAGTCACGCAACCATGGAAGAGCTACGTCGAGCTGCAGAAGCGTATTACAAAAATAGCCCCAAAAAAATTCGGCGTGAAGCCAAGAAGTTCTTCAAATCAGTGGACACGAACAAGGATAACAAGATTACCCTCGCTGAGTTCGTTGAGCTTCTTCAACAAACAGGCTACCAGTGGATTCATCCGAGTTTATTCAGTGAGCTCGATCAAAATCATGATGGCAGCCTGGATTTCTGGGAGGTTCTAACCTTGTATTACCTCGTGAGGACTCGACATGTTTGCTGCAAATACTGCAGAACCTTCCTCACAGGGCTGTATTTTACGTGTGTTGAATGTTTTAATAGATCTGGTGACACTTACGATCTTTGTTCGAGTTGTTACGGACAGCGGAAGTTCCGCCACAACCACTCCCAGTTCTCGGACAGCTACGTCTTGCTCCGGTCTAGTAGACCGGGGTCTTCTACAAGTGCGGCAAACACGAATCCGGTGAGTAAAGTTTTAAGAAAGATCATTTTTCACTCCAGGAAAAACAATACGATTTTAACCACAAATATATTCACTCACTTGATTAAGATTAAATTTTTAAAAAATAAAACAAAAATTTTTAAATATATAATATAAAAAATTAAAATTAAAATATAAAATTTAAAATAATTAATATAAAAATTTACATATATTTTATATTCAATATAGTATCGAGAAACTCGTATATTTACATAAATAATGTTATAGCTTGCATTATATTGTTCTATCGGGTAATTTGCATTTTTCAAGCTAAACATGGTAACTATACTCATAAACAATTTAACTTTCGTGCTTGTAATGATGCAGCCAAGCAATCCTCAATCTAATGCGGCCGTTCCAGTTGATCCTGCAAAGGTAAAACGAGTGAATTTTACTAAAATTTAATAATTATCGAATATTTTAATTATTATATTTTTAAAATAAAATAAAAATTACGAATTTTTAATACTTTGTGTGACCGAGCAAGGGGCACAAATATTATTTTTTCCAGTCATATTTATCCGACAAAGAAAAAAATTCAAATAATCTTATATTATCGTGTTTAATATTATTCGCAAGATAATGATTTATAAATTTTTCGATGGTGATATTAAATATATTGATAAATGTTATTATGATATTTGTTCGAGCAAATTACAAAATAGAAAACAATTTTCGGAAGTAGTGTACAAACCTTCCTAATAAATCAATTTGATTTTTGTGTTTGCAGATAAAATTGTTGGAGGCATTGAACGCAATATTTGACGGAGCGTTGCCAATTGCCGGAGCATTGGTAACTGTCGGGGCGGCTGCCGGTAATTGTACTACAATGTAATATTTATTGTATCATGAAAGGAGACATGAGCAAACATCAAATTAATCTGTGGTGACTTTGTAAGAGGTTTGTGGTTGAGATGATATCTTATTGTTATATTGCTTAAATTTAATAAAATAAAGAATAAAATTATGTTAAAAAAATTGTATAAATATTATAATCTTAATAAATAATATTAGAAATATAATTTGTTTCGTATAAATTAACTAATAAAATTATTATATCGGTTAGCATATAATTATTGTTATATAACTTGTTTGGTGTAATTCTTTTATGCAAGCTGACATTTAGATGTGTCTAACAGACTGGTCCAATTCGAAAAAAATGAGACAATGAGAACTTGCGAGGTAGGTTGGTCTGACCTGCTTGAATAAGAAAAAGCTCAACACTATCCTTGAGTTTGACCCATGAGAGCTAGCTCGCAGGCCTAACACGTCTCTTTTTTTATTTTTTAAATAGAAATAAAAATAATTTAATTAATATTATAAATTTAAATTAATTTTTAATAAAAAATAAACTTATTTGATATATAAATAAATTAAATAAATAGAATATTTTGATTTTATTTATTTATATATCAAATAAGTTAATAATATTATATATTATTAAAATATTAAAAATATAAGTACACGGGCTAATCCAAACTTATAATAGACCTTAATTTCTCGTCCAGTCTAAACTCATAATGTAAGTCGGAACTTGATCTTGCCGTATTATTTATGGGTTGAGCCGGGTCAAACCTGAGCTAGCTCGACTTCTTTAACACTTTTAGTGATATTATAAGTCTATTTATATAAAAGAATTTATACGTGGTTTAAATATTATTTTTAATATAATAAAAAGAAATTTAATTTAGATTTAGAATCGTGTACAGTACAACCTACTTAGGTATCTATCGAGAAAATTAGGTGTAATTAAAGGTTGCAACTTGCAGAAATATCCACGAGATTTATCTTCATTCATTCATTCAAGTCTTAGTGTCTCCCTTGTTTTCATAAAATAAATTTTCAATTAATATATTTGATAACTTAATTAATATTTAATTATTTTCATTAAGGTGAAAATTGTAATTAAACCCCCAAAAAAAAGTGAGTGGGGTGTTATAACAAAAAAAAAAATGTACTGGCTGGAAATTTTGAAAATACAATTAATTTAAACAAAAATATTATTAACATAGGTCTAGTATAGTTTTTAAATAAAAATATTATTAATATATAATATACTCTTTCAAGAGTGGTAATTAATTAAAAAAAGAGAAACAATAATAAGATTTTAAGGTATGTTTTAAGTTCGATAAAATTCTAAGTGGAATTGTTTCACTACATCAATTACGTTAATGCGAAGAGTTTATCCAATTAATAAAAAAAAAAAAATTACTCTTAATAAATATTTAAAAATTTAAATAAATATTATTATTTAATTTTTTTTTATTCTCTTAAGCGTGGGGTGTTATATTATTACTATAGAAATTTGCAAAATAGACAACTTTTTTCGGATTAAGTAGTATCCGAACAGTCCTAATAAATCACTTTGATTTCGTATTTGCAGGAAAATTGGTGGAAAGCATTAATTTCAGCACTAGAGACAGCTTTAAGGATTGCGAGTATGGCTGCAGTATTATGTAATATTTATTGTATTACAATACCAGGTAAGTAGCGAGGATTATACATCAAATTCATAAACATTAACATATATTTTCATACGTGAAAGAGCTCGGACAAAAATATCTAGTTGGATAATGAATCTGCGGGCGGTGACCTTGTAAGAGATTTGTGGTCCATATGACATCTTATTGTAATATATCTAATTGAGACTGTATCCCTACAAAACTATGTCATTAGATTAAATTATGAAGGTTAGCTCGTTATGAATCTTACTTCGAGCTAAGATATGGTTAGTTCTACGGGAGCATAGTCATTTCTTAAGGATAATACTTTTATATATACTTGGACTCGTTGTATCTATAAATGTTAAATTGATATCAAATCAAAGCATCAATTAGATTAGTTGTTCTTTTGGTTTTCACATTTCTTAGTTTCTATGCTTTATGTAATTATGGCCAAAGCAATTTAGTAGCAAATATTCTTGTTAATACACACGTGCGCGCGCATACGTACATATATAAGTACGTAAGTAAGTATGTATGTATGTATAATTTAGCATATATTTATATACAAAGATATTATTTTTAATTTGTGATGATTGCAACGTTAGTAAACGATGGCTATATACAAGGAGACAAAGACCAACCAGGCACTAGCCAACGATCCAAGTCAATGGAGAGCAGCTAGTGGATTTGTCTTCAATCTCCATTGAATTGGTCGAAAGAAGAAGGATTCTTAAACCCGTCTCAAAAAATAAAAGGGTTTTAATCATGGGAAGATAGTGTTGAAGAGCACTTGGGGTATTTCTAAAATATTAAAGGAGTTATGGATTACTTGGTCAAAAATTAAGGGGTATGGGGCATATTCCTTGCTATTGACCGTGGAATGAATAAAGAACACGAACCTCGTTTGTCTTTAGCAATGCAACTTTTAAAGTCCTTTTAAGTCCCATGAATATAACTCAGTCTGCTTCAAATGGAGAAGAAAAAGAAGATGGCGGTGTATAGTGACTGCAACAACTTACCTCTAATAAAATGTCAATCGCATGCACTCAGATGTTCACGTCAGCTATTGTGGTGGGACAGTTCCCTAAGACTTTCTCTTCAGTCAATTTTGTCTTGAACGGTTCGAAACAAATTAAGAGGACGAAGAAGAATATTCCAAGTCGTCGAACAACATGGCCTAGTTTCCCACTTCTTAGCAACTTCTCCAGTCAATTTATCAAACCTTAATTCAAGTAACTCAGTGGTATTTTTTTAATAAATAATAAAGATAGTAAGCGTAAGTCATATAAAACAGAAATAAAATAAAATAATTACTAAAAGTAAAATTAAAAAATAAAATAAAAAATTCAGTGTCTAATTTGTAAACTCCGACCTACTGTAATTCAGTCTGCTGAGTCACGTGTAAACGGGAAAACGAGCGGACATTATCACATCCCAAATTCCAGACATCGTCTTTCTCTTGTCCTTTCACTTTCTTCATCCCTGTCAAAACAAATGTTATAAAATATTATAAAGTGAAAAAATAATAATTAATTTTTTTTTTCCTGGCGGGAAGAGACACTGAGCACTGCTTATCTATCAAAAACCCCGACCAAAACCCTATAAATGTTCTATTCCTTTCCTTGTTTCTTTCTTTAAATTAGATTTCTCCACTGAACAAGAACCCTGAACTCACTGTTACACCATGTACTGGCTAGCAACCAGAAGCGCCGTCGTTTCCTTTCCTAAGTTGCGCTCCCTCTCTCTTTTCCTGCGTCCCCCTCTTCGCAATTTCTCTCCATTTCGCCCCTCTCCGTGGCTTCTGTAATTTCTTCCTCTCTATATATTTTTGGTGTTTCTTATTTTATTATTATTAAAATCAAAGGAACGGTAGAGATTCTGGGATAATGATTTAGGTCTGTGTGTATGTAGTCGCATGGCATTTTTTAATTAATTAATCAAATTAGCACATGTTCTGAGTTTTTTTTTTTTTCCATTTTATAAAGCGTGTCAAAAACCCAAAAGCGTTATCGATTCTATTATTTGGTATTTGGCTTAATAAATGAAGTGCTTTCGGAATGAAATTATTTGTTTTGGAAAAGCGCTTAATTGACGTAAAACAATTTTTGGACAGGAAAAGCAATTGTGATGTTTTATGGACAAGCGTTTGTGCTTTTTCCAGAAAGCACTTTTAGTTGTTCTTGTAGTTTTCAAAAGCAATCCTAAAGATAACTAAGACATGATGAGCTATAGAGTTGTGTTATAACTGTTGCAATTTGTTTGTGATTTTTGCTAGCTAATTGTGAACCTTTATTCATTGACAACAGGTGCAGGCAATATAGGCAGGTTTATTGTTTCAAAGATCGGAAGAGTTTGAGAGGAATAACAAAAGCTTCCAAGAAAGTCAAAGTATCAAATGACAATGTATTAAATGATAAGGATCTTTCCCACATAATGTGGTGGCAGGAGGTGAATTGCTTGATTTATGTATATTGATAAATAGAATCTGATATGTCTGTAAAAGAATTTGATTTAAGAATAAAAGTTCTTGTGTAAGATCCAAAGATCTAATTTGCATGAAGTAATCATGAATGTATGGGAATCTCAATTATGTTGGAATGTTGATTGTATTTTTTGGTTTCACCTGATAACCTTAATGTAATATAATGTTGATTACTTTTGTAATGGTTGTCATGTTAGTAACCGTAAACCATGACATAACTTGGAAGGTCAAAATGAGACAACACATTACAATCTTATGGACTACTTGAATGAGTCTTGAAGGAAATTTTCATTGCTTTTCTCATTTTAAATTTTGTGTTATCTTTCTTTAGGGAACAATTATTGGCCTTGCTTTTATAAAAATTTTATCAGTGTCACCTCATAAGTTATGGACTTACGTTTAATACGCTCACAGCGAATTGTTGAAAAACAGGTAAGAAGAATGAATCTGTCTTTCAATTTTCTTACTGAAAACAAATAAAAATTCTCAGAGTAACTTTTTTTTTTTCCTCTCTAGTTAGGGATGGTGTAGCTTGAGAAATCAACTCTTTGCAAATTTAGTGTGGTCATCTTTTACTATATGTATATCTATCTCTTTTTAATAATTATTTAATTCCCTAATTGTGTAGGATGGAGTACTTGTGGTGTCTTGATTATATTTTTCTTTATCCTCCAAAAAAACAAATAAATGAAATGTACATTCCCCCTTTTTTTTTTTTTTTTTTTCTATTTCATTACCAAATTTTATCATATAAATAATTTGTTGAATTCTATGACAGTAAGTGTAGCTTATGCAGTTTTTGGTCTGTTATTGTAGAGGCTGCAAATGTGCCAGAAGCCTTCTACTCTGCATCTCATCAAAAGGATCAAATATTCCAATTTGCTTGGCTTGGATGTTAACTTGAAAAATGGGAGGTTAGCCTCTGAGATTTGGAAATTAACTTATTAATATTTCATCAAGAATTTTACATCTTTGCATCAAAAAGGGGGGGAAAAGAATCAAATTAGCTTCTACAAGATACTTGCTTCTTTTGGCTCGTGAAGGTAGAGGACTTTTGTCATTTCTGAAGTCAAAGATGTAGTATATGCAATGCAAGCTTAACCTACATATATAATCATAATAGGGGTTAAATTCTCATGGATGAAGTTAGTAACATCTTTTTGTTGTAATTTTGATGATTGGAATGAATCACTTGTAGCAGAGCTGGTCGTGCACAGGGTTTGGGCTTATAATTGAAAAGTCTTAACCTACATATTTATTCATAATCGAGGTTAAATTCTTGTAGAGAAAGTTAGTAATGTCTTTTTGTTATAGTCTTGAGGATTGGTGTGAATCACTTGTAATAGAGCTGGCGATGCACTGGGTTGGGTTTATCATTGAAAAGTCTTAATCTACATATTTATTCTTATCAGGGTTAAATTCTTATAGAAAAAGTAAGCAATGTCTATTTGTTGTGATCTCGAGAATTGGAACGAATCATTGTAACAGAGCTGGTTGTGCGCTGTGTTGGTTTAGAATTGAAAAGTCTTAACCTTCATATTTTTTCATAATTGGGCCTAAATTCTTGTAGAGAAAGTTAGTAACATCATTTCATTGTAATCTTGAGGATTGTAATGAATCACTTGCAACAGAGCTGGTTGTGTGTTGGGTTAGGTTTAGCATTGAAAAGTCTTCATAGTCAACTTGGACCTTAATACAATAGGCATTTAGTTGGTTCTTGATATGAAAAAAAGGGACAGAGAGATTTGGCTTGGTTGGTGTTCCATTACTATCATCTTTTTTTTAAGCTTCTCTATGTCATTTTGTATGGAGAGACAAATAGTGGGGTAGTTCATTGTTAGACTGGTGTATATAATTGGTGTCATGGGTGTTGTTTGTGCAGGGAGTTAAGTTTTATTTTGTTCTTTTTCCTCACTTATGTGGTGAATCGTTGTTCTTTTGGGCTCTTTCCCTCTTACATGATGAATCTTTGGTTTCCTTGGGTTAGTTTATGAGGATTAGTGTCTTGGCGTGTCTTTTAAGAAGCTGGAATGGAATTGGCGAAAATGCTCTGTGTAAGTGTGGTAAAATTTGCCAACTTATGTTCTGAGCGAAGTCGATGCCTGTTCGAAGGTTTTTGTGGTGAAAACTACAAATTTCTTCTCTTTGGAGGATGTGATGGTTTCTTTTTTCCATTGCAGTCTAAAAGAAGGAACACTCAATTGGGAGATGTTGCAGTTCAAGTCAAGGTTTCCGCGTGAAGTTTTGCTCTGCCGAGTATGCTAACTTCTTTTCCTTAAGTTCTACCATTGTTCGGTTGTATGCAATAGTTTATAGAGCAATGCTTGTTATTGTCTGTTGCATCTCTGAAAATTTCAAATTTTTACTTCAATATGCAATCATCGGCAATAGATATGTTCTCTTTTCCACCCCACCCTTCCCCTTTCTTTTGGTAGAGAGGAACTGATTATATATGCTTGTTATTCACAGTGATTATTTGTTTAGTTAGATTCAGTTGTACCTAATGATCATTGCTGCAACTGTTCTATCTTTCAGGTTGGTGATTTTTATGAAGCCATTGGAATAGATGCTTGTATTCTTGTTGAGAATGCTGGGTTGAATCCATTTGGTGGTTTGCGTCCAGAGAGTATCCCAAAAGCTGGCTGCCCCGTTGTGGTATCAAATTTATGCTTTGCTGCATGTTGTTGTTTATTTCTTTGTGCTCATATTACCATATACATTAAGTGTTTTTATGCTAAATATAATGCATTTGTTTTGTCTTTCCTCATTCAAAGAGAGAAGAAAAACCCCTATATTTGCAATGGCATTCCATTGACAAAAAGCCTTCTGCTCTGTTAGCATTTCTTGCATTGATTTTGCTTATAACAGGGTGAAGTTAAAGAAATTTTATGCGGCTCGGGTAAGGGGATGGGGAAATCATTTTGTATGCTCTATGAAAGTACTTTTAGAACATAAGTTGCTTTGGAGTGGACAATAAGGCATTTAGAACAGTGCATAGTAAGTTCCATAGCATTCCTTTAATAAAACCAATTAAACACGAGGAGCTTCCTAGAATGGCTTGGTAAGCAAGCAAACTTCAGCAATGAAAGAAAGTGGTTACTTCCCATGGCAGCATGTTACGGTTTTTGGCATGAAGTGGTGTTGAAGTTAGTTATTATGTGGTTTTGATCTTCAACAATTTGAGCAAATTTTTTCTATGGTTTTTAGTATTTGTTTATGAAGTCCTTGTATCTTTGTTTCTTTGATTGGGAGAGGACTCGTTTATTTTTATAATTTTTCTCTGGTAAATATTTTATTTGATTAGTCATTGGTTCAAGAAAATCTTCTCTTAAACTGTAAATTTCTTGAGGCCCCTTTGGTATAACTTTTCAAGTAGAGTTTCTTGGAATAGAACTTTTACAAGTAAAACTTTTATAAGTAGAGCTTTTGACGAAAATTATTGGTGGTTTGTTGTCACAAACATCTTTCTTGTAAAAATTGTATAGTTTCCTTAATAGACAAATTTTTTAAAGCTATGTTATGGATGAAACAATGGAAAACTTTTAAAATAAAATAAGGATATTTCAGACAATTTAACCTTTTTAAAAAGCTCAAAATCTCTACTTACAAAAATACAAAATTTGGGACAGCTTTTTTAATCCTCCAAAAGCTCTTCTTCATTGACAACCAAGCGACACCAAACAAGAAAAAAAAATGAAAAGAGCTTTTGACATTAAAACACCCTTTCGGCCAATAGACAAGTTATACCAAACGGACACTTCGTCGACCTTAAATAGCTTATTTGAACTTGAAGGAAAAAGGAAGGAAGATGTAAATGAGCTATGGGATTAAACTCTTATCTTTGCTTCCCTTTGGGCTTTGGTCTCAAAGGATTTTCAAGACACTTCTATTTTTTTTTTTTAAATTAATCTCAATTGGGAAGGAGATTTGGCTTAATATTGTGTCTTCAGAGTAGCTTGACATATTTTGGGTGTGCTTGTGATCTTTTATACTGGTCCTGGACAGGGGATGTCAGCAGCATACTGATATTGAACTGTACTATTGTTGTTAGCTCAAAAATGGGCATTTTTCTTTAAATTTTTTTTTTATGCCCAAGATCCCTAGTTTACTTTGTCAATAGTTATTTCCAGTTCCTTTTTTTCTTTGAAAAGAGAGGGAAAAAAAAAAGATGTTTCCTCTTTGTTTTATCATCTGTGTTGTGATCAATTACATGTGTGATTTTTTTTTAATGCTCTTGAATTTTTTTACATCCTTTTGCAGAATCTTCGGCAAACTTTGGATGACCTGACACGTAATGGTTATTCAGTGGTGAGTTTAGTGATTATAATGATGTTATGGATCTGTAACTATGTGTGATGTATGTGTATACATGCTACTAAATTGTAAATTTATATACTACCAGTGGAGATATAAGCTCAATTTCGGAAATTTGATACTCTACATTAGTCCTTGATATGCGAAGCTGTTTTTGAGCCTGGCTCCCTGGATCCATGTCGTTCTGGTTGGGACAAGTGAAGAACCGCCCCCGGTAGACTCGAAGAGCTCTTGCTCTGGAAATCCTCGTATTTATTGCAGGATAATAGAATCATATATATCACTTGCTTTTGAAGCCCTACCAATCTGTTGAAATAAGGGAAAAGAAAAAATGAAAACTGCTTGCCCCCGCTTTGGAATGGCTACAATCATATTTGTTAATTGTAGAGTTGAAACAGCTAATAGATCAATAAATATCTCTACAAAGGGGAAGAGGGATCTATAGAAGCTTTTGTGTCTCGAAATGTTTGAATTACTTTTTAACATCTGAACCTTTGCAAGAAGCTTCCTCATAGGGCAAAGGTGGTCTAACACTAACAGTTTCTTTTATGTATGCAATGTTCAGTAAATCTTTTGAAAATCATGCCTTCGTTGTGTAGTTAATAGTGTTTGTAAGAATATTTGGGTTGAATGTTTTCTGTCTAGTTAGTGTAACTGTGCGAGTATTAATGTGAGTTGAATAATTTAGTGCAGCTGGCTAGTTAGCTAGTAGTTGGGTGTTAGATAGTTGTCTTAAGTTGTTAGTTGTCACTTCTCTGTTGTAAATGAAATATGCTTCGTCTTTGTACTAAGAGAATCAAGGAATATAAGAAAAAATGTAGCAAATTTCATTTCAGTTTTTCTTTGCTAACATGGTATCAGGGTGGGACTACAAACTACTCAAATTCTGAGTTCATTCTTGGCCTTCATTGTCAAGAATATTTCATTTTTGGCTGTCATTGACAAGAATTCTGATTACATTCTTGGCCTTCACTGCCAAGCATTCTGATTTCATGCTTGGCCGTCATTGCCAAGCATTCTGATTTCATTCTTTGCCTTCATTGACAAGCATTCTGATTTCATTCTTGGCCTTCTTTGCCAAGCATTCTGATTTCTTTCCTGGCCTTCATTGCCAAGAATTTTGATTTATTTCTTGGCCTTCAATGCCAAGAATTCTGATTTCTTTCTTGGCCTTCATTGCCCAGATTTATTATCCTTCTTTCTTCATTTTTGGCCTTAATTGCCATTACTTCCTAGTAGATGTTGTTACTTTCTTCTCAATCCAGAAATGTCAGAAACTTCTGAAGTTGTAGAATACTGAATTCACTGTAGTTTTGAGAGGTGATTGAACATTATGGGATCATTTTCAAGAGGAACCATATGCTGTTGTTTCGGTACTGGGAGAGACACAATTTGCTAGAAATGCTGTTTTTGGTTTTAAGTCCTCAAACCTTGGTGAGTCGGTAAAAGAGAAAACAGCAGGGCGCATTTCAGCCAGCAGTGTTGCATCTATTTCTATCCAACATCTGAGAAAAGGGGCCCAGATGCAGTTTGTGAGCACTTTTGAAGTCTGCAGAATGGTCCACATGCATGGTTACTGATGTTAGATTTGTTTCTGCCCGTATAGGAATTATTGCAAAAGCTCCTATTCTGCCAAAGGATCTAGGAAATAACATAGATAGAAATGGTGGACTCAAGTTGTGGGGTCGTGTGTTCCAAAAACAACAAAACAGGTTGCAGAGCTTAAATTGCAGTGTGGACAGATCATAAGTATTGAGGTTTCTGCTGATAAAGTTGCTATGAAGTCCTGAAAAGAAAGAGAGGAGGAAATCAATAGAATGGTTGAGATGGTGGATGTTTTCCTTTGGGCCGGAAAAAAATACTCTACTAATGACCGAGTCGAAAACTCATAAATGGAAAATTTTGACATTTCAGATTACTTAGTTCAGACTATTAAGTTCAACATTTCATCAAATCTTAGTCAAGCTAGGTATGCGAAATACCTTTGCATCCGCTTGAGGGGCAGTGTCAGAATATTTGGGTTGAGTGTTTTCTGTCTGGTTAGTGCAGCTTTGTGAGTATTACTGTGCGAGTTGAATAACTTAGTGCAGCTGTCTAGTTAGCTAGTAGTTGGGTGTTAGATGGTGCTAGATAGTTGTTAGTTCTCCATTGTAAAACCTATAAATATGCTTCATCTTTTTTCTTAGAGAATCAGAAATCAAGACAAAATATAACAAATTTCAGTTCAGTTTTTCTTTCCCAACAGTGCAACGTAAGTTGTATTCTGCAAACTGTTCAAAAATTATTATGCATTTTCTTATTTTATTTATTTATTTATTTTTATGGACAACAAGTTGTTCCCCCACTTCTATTTTGATCTTCTTTACAGCTTGTCTATTGTAGATATGTCAAGGCACTGACTCCGTTTTACAAGTTTGTTCAATGGTTGAATTTTGGTCTTTGCAGTGCATAGTGGAGGAAGTGCAGGGTCCAACACAAGCTCGTTCTCGTAAAGGTCGTTTTATATCTGGGTAATCACATGATAATGACTTAGTGCTTTTGATTTTTCTTATTTTCCGTATTAATGGAGAATATACACATTTATCTTCAGATTCACCTTAATTTTCTATTCTCCCTTTTCTTTTTTAAACTTAAGAAGAGATGTAATTTTTGTTTCAGTATTGTCAAAATATTTTAAATTTGCCAAGTCAATTCACTGCTCTAAGAAGTAGTTGATATTTACCTTGCACTTAGGCAAAATTAAACCCAAAGAGATAGAATTAGGTGCCTTTCTGCCCGTTTTAATATTCTTTCGGTGGTGTCGTAACATTTTCTAAATTGATTTGTTGATAAGTTTTTCTGTAAATACACAGAAGAAAGGAATGTTGCCTCCACAGCCAGGAGCTTGTTCTGTTGCACATGGGATATAAGATTTAAGATATGCTGCTTTCTACAGTGGGATTGGCTAAAACAAGAAATGGATTAAAATCTGGATATGGTTTGGGAATAACAGTTTCTGATTCTTGGTTGATACTGCTTTTAGTCAATGGCATTTAAGTTTTATTGTTGTTCCAGGTCTGAAGAAAATAATGACAAAGATTGCTGTGTATATGGATATATTTATTGTAGTCGAAATTTCATGGAAATAAAATATTTAGCGTGCAAAATAACTGCCAATGTGTATGGCATTGCAATGCTTTTTCACCTTATAGAAGTGATAAGTATGGCTAGGAAGTGAAAATTGTTGTTGATGTACTGTTGATTAGAATTTACATTTGAATATCTAGATATTATTTCTCAAATTCAAATATTATTTCCATTATGTTTTGAAAGCAACTCCCTCATTGAGGAGCTCATTTTCCAGCCTATAATTGGTGGCTGTGGTCTCGTACATAATTATTGATTATCAAGCCATGTGAGATCCCTATAAATAGATGCAACCTTTGACTCTTTTTATGTTTTGTTTTGTTTTTTCTTTTTGTTTTTGGTAATTATTTGTGCTCCATTTATAGGGCACATTGATTTTTGTTCAATTCAAATCACTTTGTAGATAGCAAATCTGCATGCGAGTTACAGCCATTATATGATGACATCAGCCACCATCGTATTATATCTAAATGGTCATCCATAGAAATTATTAAGTGATTTTGAAGAGGGGTAGAATGGTGAGTGGCTTGCCTTAACATTATAAAAATGTGGCAGAATTTCTTTATCTCCAAGGACATTAACAACACATTTAAGTAACTTTTGTTTTATCTTTGACAAGAAACTGACAAATCTTTATGAATATTAATAGAAAAAAGAAAAAATGTACAGAGAGGTGAACAGGCTATCCACTGTAAGGCTATAGATGTGTGATCCGGACAGCTCAAAGTTAACACACAAAAAAAAAAGGAAAAAGACAACTCAAAATAAGCTGTGCCACCCACTGAATGGATTATTTATGTCTTGCAGTCATTTTATGCTTCCTAAACATGTTTATGGTCCAAGTGGTAGTTGCTTTTTGGCCACACTAAAGCATATGCATTGTGCCAAAGTCTTTTACATCTTTTTGAGGTTTTATTTGGGGACATAGATATGAAGCTGCTTGTGCTACAAGTATTAGTTTTTTTTAATCACATGTAGCCTTTTGATTTTATCTGTTTCTCCATACATTTCTTGACACACATATCTTGTTCTGACATGTTTTTAAGTATCCAGGCATGCACATCCAGGTAGTCCTTACGTATTTGGCCTTGTGGGAGTTGATCATGATCTAGACTTTCCAGAGCCAATGCCTGTTGTTGGTATGAACAAATTTGCATGTTGCAAAGTCAAGTAATTTGTTTTCCAGAAAATAAGCTTGGTTTTGCTGCATATAGTTATGATTTGTGGTTTTAAATGATTTGGGTAGCAAGTTTTAGAAATCTTTTTTCATCATACAGACAAACTGAGTTGTGGATTTAAGGTTTAAGTTTAGTTATGTTTCTTGGTCAGCATTGCTTAGTTTTAGTTATTACATTTTAGTCACTTTCCATAATGTAATTTAATAACTTTGCTTCTGTTTATTGCATATTTTGTTGTTCTACATGACTCATTTTTATCCATGAAATGGATTTTCTTTTAATAAAAGTTTTCAAATGGTGCAACCTGTTGTGCAAAGTATACTTGATCCGTTTAAATGGTGCTATCATAAGTCATAAGTATGTCTTCTAATCTCATGTTTTATATATGCACTTGACTACTATGTGTAACTAAGTTAGTTTTCATTATGCATGCTATCAGCTGTTCTAATTGGAAACTTTAATAAAATTCTACTGATTACTTAAATTGTTGCGGGACTTCCAGGAATATCTCGTTCTGCAAGGGGCTATTGCATAATATTAATCTTAGAGACTATGAAGACATACACCTTAGAGGATGGTCTGACTGAAGATGCTTTGGTTACAAAGCTTCGTACCTGCCGGTACCATCACCTGTTTCTGCATACATCATTGAGACATAATACCTCAGGTTTACCTTCTCTTCTATTTTATTGCCAAGGCTGTTACTCCTTTGTTTGTAGTGATGAAGCTTGGCAATACATTTCTAGATGACAATGACTGAAGTCTCTTTTGTATGACTGTCCCTGAATTCTTCATTGGTACCCGTTTTTTATTGCTACAGCATTATATTTAGATAAACATGAAGCTTTTCTTGTCCAACAGAGTCTGGGTAATTTTCTCTTTTTCATTGTATCTGACAGTATTGTCTGATTGATATAATTCTTACTGTCTGCTGAAATCCATAATTGAGTTATTGGGTTCATGCAATTTCTTTCATTGAGTTATTCTTCCCCAGAAAGGAAAAAAAAAATCATGAGTGTAAGGGCAAAAGCAGACATTGGGTATTGTACCAACAGGTAGGCAAGGCATAAGCTGTTGGGCATGATGCAAGTCATTTGGTTTTCTATCTTTGCCTTTTTGAGGTGTTTAAGAATCCATCTCAAATTATTATGAAAGACATTCTCTCTGCTAGTTTTCTGCTTGGATTCTTGGGTGTATGTTTTCTGTTTTATCTTTCAATTAAAAACTGCTCTTACTTGTCAAATGGCTAAATTAAGGCTTATAGGGTGTAAACTTGTTGACCAAACCACAATCTGTGATCTGTAATCTTTTGGTCTCCTATGAATAAGATCACTCATTGAGATATAAAAGGAAGAAATGTAAGATGGTACATGGCTTGAGCAAATCTCTTTCATTTCTGACACTTTTTCTACTGTAATTATGTTTTCGAGTGCTGGTAAAATATTTTGTCTTTGCAATGTGCCTTGGGAATGCATTTTGAGATTTTTGCTTTGTCTAATGCAGGCTGTGAGTTTTTATATTGTATTATTAGAAAATATTTTTCTCTAAATGTTAAGTGCTATAACTTAACAATATCCATGTAACAGATATGATCGTTGAAGCATAAAACACATGTCACTTGCACATGGTTTAGTTCTTTTCTTGATGCTAAATCACGCATTTGACCCTTTAGCATATTGGAGACTTCATTGCAGGAACTTGTCGCTGGGGAGAATTTGGTGAGGGTGGCTTGTTGTGGGGAGAATGCAATGCTAGACACTTTGAATGGTTTGAAGGCAACCCTGTTACTGAGGTTTTGTTAAAGGTTCACTTTTAAACAAGTTTATTCATACTTTAGTATTTCTGCTGTTATCATTATTGTTGAGTTATCATTTGACCCAAAGCTTAAGCTGTCTAAACAATAGTATTTAAGTGTGAACGTTTCCCCTCATGAGCAAGCTTGGATCCATTTAGTGGGTCTGTCACCTGGATCCAAATATTAAACATGTGCAGCCCACTTTGGTTTGTGAATTAAACTTTAATCAATCATTAGTTCCTGGAGAGATTCGTAAAGAAGACCATGGGGTCAAGCTTACTTTGATATCATGTATATCATGTAGAGTCACCATTTGTCCTAAAAACTTATATAGAAGGTCACAGCTCAAACGATGGTATTAAGTTTTAACAATTATATAGTTTTGAAAAATCTATTCATATGATCTGAACATATGATTCAACATTTTTGCAGGTGAAGGAGCTTTATGGTCTCGAAAATGAAGTTACATTCAGAAATGTCACTGTGTCTTATGAAAATAGACCTCGCCCTTTACATCTGGGAACAGCAACACAAATTGGTCAGTTTAACACATCGAAAAAAAAATTATACATGATTGTTCATGTTATACCAAGCGATATTATGTGATATTGCTTTGCTTGCTGCTTACTTCTAGGTGCCATACCAACTGAAGGAATACCTTGTTTGTTAAAGGTGTTGCTTCCATCAAATTGCACCGGTCTACCTACATTGTGAGTGAGAAATTTTTTTTGTTTATTTTCTTTACCTTAAGAAAACTTATTAGTGTGCCATGTTGTGATTTTGGTTGATTAATATATGTGGTATCCTTAAGTTTTTTGCATTGAGTTTTTGATAATGGAGAACTCACAACTAATACTAGAAGCATGTTTGGTGTGTTTGTATTTGAGTGGATAAGAACATTAAATTAAGTCAAATGTCTGAGTGGTCTTTTGCGCCGGAGTAGTTATCCTAAGTTGTTGCCTATCAAGTGATTGTACTTGTTTCATATGTCTCTTCTAACCCTCCCTCCATCCTCTCCCACATGCCACGCCCCAGCACACAACACCCAGTCACCCGACCCTGACGCGCCCCCAAAACCAACCCCCCCCCCCCCAAAAAAAATAAAAAAACAAAAAAGAAAAAGCTGCAGTGCTATTTTCATATTGTGATTCAGGAAGTTCCTGTGCTTATTAATTGGATCTGTGCTGCTTTTGTTGCTGAGCTGTAAAACAACTATGTTGTTGTTATCTTGAGGAACCTTAATGGTTCTAGAGGCAACCTGGTTGACAGCCAGTGGGTTGAGTTTAACAAATTTCTTTTGGGATGCTGAAGATATTTATTGCAGTTTATTTTTTGATGCCTTTAGGACTATTTCCATAGAAAAGTGGTTCTGCTTTGAAGTATTTTGTTCTCTACAAAAATGAACTGCTTCTGGTTTTACTTGTCCTTGTGCCATGCAAGCTAAGGAATTCCATGTTAAGAAGATAATTTGATACTTTAATTTTGTTTTGACTTGCTTTTTATGAAACTTGATTAATTTAAAACTTGAATGGAAATCATAGTACAGCAGGTTTCAGATATTAACTAAAGTGGCCGGAATAATATTTTCTCATTAGTTTGTTTTTAAATTTCAACCTCTCAGGTATGTGAGAGATCTTCTCCTCAATCCTCCAGCTTTTGAGATTGCATCCACAATACAGGGTGAGTTGATGCAATTTGCATCAGTGCATCTTTTGGTTATAGGGAGTGGAGTTAATCAAGAGCATAGAATTACAGTCTTCAAGCTGTACCCGTTATCCTCCTTTAAGCTTTATCCATTATCCTCCTTTAAGCTTGTGCTAAAATATGATTACTAAGTTGTAGTCTTCATGCAGCAACATGCAAACTCATGAGTAATGTCACATGCTCGATTCCTGAGTTTACGTGTGTTTCACCCGCAAAGGTTAGGTTAATTTACTCTGGAAATAGCTTTTATATAAAATAACTTTGCATATGAAATAATACGTGAGCTTTTGACTGATTTTCTTGCTATTTTTCTATTGTTCTTGTGGTGTCTGCTCAATTATTTTTGGATTCTATCATAATTTGTTGAAGGTGTTTCAAACAATTTTATAAGTTAATAGTGTATAGACTTTTTGATTTTGGAAAGGAATTTTTAGTTCATGGAATGGAGCATTAATACAAACAATACGTTGATATAATGAAGCAATTTGTCCATCCTCTTTCTTTCATAATTTATATATTAGGCATCTTAGAACACACACACACACAGAGACTTGTTAATTCATACTTTTATATCTGATCCTGGCATCTTTGTGTTGTGCAGCTGGTGAAGCTACTAGAACTGAGGGAGGCCAATCATATCGAGTTTTGTAGAATAAAAAATGTACTTGATGAAATCTTGCACATGTATGGAAATTCTGAGCTTAATGAAATCCTGAAATTATTGATGGATCCTACGTGGGTTTCGACAGGGTTGAAAATTGACTTTGAGACATTAGTAAGTAATAACATATTGTCGTATGTATCTTTCGTATGTAATTCTGCAAAAATAAAATGTTTATATATTCTAGAGCCTTGTCTGAATACAGCAGTAAAAAAAAAGGAGAAATGACCAACATGGGTTGGAACCATATGGTGTACAGCTTGTTAGACTAAAGCTCTTCTTCCTTTTGGTTTAACCACAGATGATGAAAAAGAAAGTATGGTCAAAGAGTCTACTTGTGATATCATTAATCTATTAATCAGAATCAGAAAAGAATCTAGTTGGAAGTTTCACTAGGACTCAGCCTATAGTATTAGATTGAGAAATTAAAGAATCCTTTAAGGGTTTGTGGTATCTGCCATGCCTATAGAAATGGTTGCCACCAAATTTTGAACTTGTAAAAGTATTTACATGTTGGTGATTCTAGTAAAACATGATTCTAAAATATCACAGTCAACAAAATTTGTCATGTTCCATTGCCTTGTTTCTCTTTAGGTTAAGGAATGCAGATGTGCATCGGTCAGAATTGGTGAAATGATCTCTCTTGATGGTGAAAGTGATCAAAATAAAAGCTCCCATAATATCATTCCAAGTGATTTTTTTGAGGATATGGAGTCTCCATGGAAAGGTCGTGTGAAGAGGATCCACATAGAGGACGAAATTGCAGAAGTCGAAAAGGCTGCTGAAGCATTATCTTTAGCAGTAAGTCAGCCATTTGGACACTAATTTTCTCCTATTGTATAGTATCTTCATGTTTCACTTTGATATTTCTTGGAAGGGTTTCTTCTTTTTACGTTATAGTTCATTGTGGTATGTGCATGCTTTTAGTTTGACAATATTGTAAGATTTTGTGTCAAAGTTTCTACTTTCTGAACATTCTTGGTCAGCAGCTGAGTCCACATTTCATGTACTGTCTTATTCTTTTTTTACATCAAAGCTCGTACTTTCTGTGCTTTCTTGGTCTGCTCCTATGAATCTACAATGTAGAATATTATTTGTTTCTTAATGCACTTCTTGTCTCTTAGTTCAATTGGTTACATTTCACAGGGGTGTTCAGCACTTTGGTACCTTGAATGTCAAATTTGTGTTCGGAAATATCTTTTGTTCTCTCTGGTATTTCATGCAAAAATAAGACATTTTACCCAAATGGAATACCTTATTATGCAAATATGGTTTTTAAGTGTCTTGGAAAACCTGAACTCCAGACTATTATACAACCACAACCAATTTTAACACCAATTATTGTGAAACAATCATGAAAGAAATTATTATTTTTCATTTGTGAAGTCCAAATTTTATGATAAATTTAAACATGTGATACCGTATTAGCATAGAGCTTTGTTGTTGTTTCTGTTAGAAAACATGTTATTGCTGAGACAGTTGGCATGAGCCCACAATGTTGGGAAGCTTAAATTTTTGTGCATTCCAATGCCTAATCCAGTTTTCATGCCAGCCAAAAATGTGGTATTCTTCCTGGATGTTAGTTCGTCATTTAAATTTAAATTTTATAAGTCTAAACAAGTTAATTATTTTCCTTTGATGATGCTGTTGACCTTGTTACTATAGTATATAAGCTTTATGGCAATGCTGTCAAACATTGGAATTTATGACTCTTCACTAAATATGATCTATTCTTTTTTGTAATTTCTCACCTCAATCAACACATGCATATATATGCTGGTCATCCATTTGCTTTTTATATTTTAGGGCCTTTCTTTCCCGAAATTTTCATTCCATCCTCTTATATCTTTGGGCATTAGATTACGGAAGACTTTCTACCTATCATATCAAGAATAAAAGCTACATCAGCACCACTTGGTGGTCCAAAGGGAGAAATATTATACGCTAGAGAGCATGAAGCTGTATGGTTCAAGGGAAAGCGGTTTAGGCCAACAGTCTGGGCTGGTACCCCTGGAGAAGAACAAATTAAACAGCTTAAGCCTGCTGTAGATTCTAAAGGTAGAAAGGTTGGGGAAGAATGGTTTAGTACATTGAAGGTTGAAGATGCTTTAATGAGGTGTGATTTTTTTATAGGAAGCAATATAAGATATTTCTGTTATTCTTTATTAAAATAGTGCTTTTTTTGTTTATTAAATATTGGTAAAAATCTATATTTCTGTTGCAGGTATCATGAGGCTGGTGCCAAGGCAAAAGCTAAGGTCTTGGAATTGTTGAGAGGACTATCATCAGAGTTGCAAACCAAAATTAATATCCTTGTCTTTGCTTCAATGTTGCTTGTTATTGCGAAGGCATTATTTGCTCACGTGAGGTTTGATACAAGTTTTCCTGAATCGACTTTGTTATGTGATCTCCTAACTATTGGATTTATCTTTACAATCTGTTTCATTATATGTAATAGACAACCATTATAGATTTACTGCTAATTGGGCAATTTGACAAACTCGTAGAGATATTCTTAGACTGTTAATCAATTGTTTTTATTGGCTTATGCTAAATTTTTTATTATCTTATGGGTGAGCTGACGGAAGTTGAAGTTTAATGAATATTTACTATCTTCTACACTAAAGTAGAAACTCTGTTCAGGATAGGCTGGCTTTAAATTTTGCTAATGTTCTGATGTATATCAATTTAACAGCCATTCTAATTGTATCTGGAAATGTTTATATCTTCATACTATTTCAGCCTACTGAACTGGCTTTAAATTTTTTATTTTTGTTAAGAATATCAATAATTATGAATTGCTACATCTATGTCATTCCATCTTAGGTTGTTTTATTAAGTCAAATGAAATGACAATCTCCATCTAAAAGCTAACTAACTAGGATGAGAATATATCTTTTGTACATTTCAATTGAACGTCGATACATGCATCTATGGTTCTCTGGAGTGTCTTGAATCCTCAACTCAACACCAACTCAACCACTGCTTACTGATTTATTAACTGATAGTTTGTGAAAATGAATTTACTGGTTTTTATTTCTTCACACTTGTATGTGGATTGTATTGCTGTAACATTGTTGGTTTTAAGGCTATGTCAGTGTTACCTGTACTTACTATTCTTGCTAATTCTTTCTAGTTTTGACCTGATTGATATTTTACAGTGAAGGGAGGAGAAGGAAATGGGTTTTTCCTACTCTTGCAGGGTTCAATAGGTCTAAGGTAGTATCCAACAATTTGATTAATGTTTTTTATTAAAGTTATGTCCTTTCTTTCGGGCTTAGTAACCATGTTCGCTGGGACCATATTGTGTACCTTTTTATAATTCCTATCTTTCTATGGTAATCATGCTTAACTGTGCAACTTGTGCAAATGCTATATTACTCCATATGAATGCTGATCAGTTGGGATGTAATGCAAATCTATTACACTCATGTCTTCATAGTTTCATCATAACATTACTGATGCAGCTGAGAGAGAGCCAAAGATATATGGTATGTTGAATTTAGATAATCTGTGAACTATAATAAAACCTGTGGGTTTGAGCTGTATCTCTATCATGGTCTTGCACAGTAGTACAGTTGGTATTTATAAAGATAGACTAGATAAGAGAATATTTTGTCCCTTAGCACTGTATTGACTCGATTTCTTAGATATTCCTGGTTTACCTCAGCCAGGGGAAAATATCCTTAGCCAGGCAGCATTTAGGTGAAGAGAGACTGATGGAAAGTGATTTCAATGTCCTGAAAAGTTTTCTGTATGAATTAAAGTTTTCAACTGAAATCTGTGCCTTAGGCCATCAATTTTTTTTCTACATTGTCTTTTGAACATTGAAATATTTCAATGTGATCTTATGATTGTTGGGTTGACTGATTGTCTTCAAAAATATGAAGAAGACACTTCATTAACCATTAATGTGTTTTAGCTGTATCATGCAGTATTTGAATTCTCTGTAAAAGAAGTCCCAGAATATATATGTGCGCACTCGTGCACATGCACGCGCATGTGTATATGAAACGTAAATCTCATTACATGGATACACATTCATGGTGTCTCATATTTCTATGTGTTGTATGCAGGATAAAGAACTAGATGCAGCAAATTGCTTGAAGATATTTGGTCTATCACCGTATTGGTTTGATGTAGCGGAAGGCAGTGCTGTACATAATACAGTTGCTATGCAGTCATTATTCCTCCTGACTGGACCAAATGGGGGTGGTAAATCTAGTTTGCTTCGATCAATTTGTGCCGCTGCATTACTTGGAATATGCGGATTTATGGTGCCTGCAGAGTCAGCCTGGATTCCTTACTTTGATGCTATCATGCTTCACATGAAATCTTACGACAGCCCGGCAGATGGAAAAAGTTCATTTCAGGTATATTTTATGCTGGTAACTTATGCTATATGTTAGTTAGGTTTAGATCTCATTCCAATGTAGATAAGTTTAGGAATGATCTTGCAAACTACAGGAGTGACTGTTGTAGGTGAGAAAATGTGAGCTCTGGAAGTTTGTAAATCTCATTCCATTTATGCATTATTTGTTAAGAGGGGGAAATAACTATTTACGCACTGTACATAACCTCTGACCTCAAATCAGCTTCTGTATTTTTAAGTGAAGTATGGTTTCCCTCAAATATCCATATGTTTAATCCCCTATGCTGTTACTAGTCCACTATTTAACTTTAGCGAAAAAGGCATAATTTCTTACCTATTTGTGGATTCTGAAAATGTCTGCATTCTGAATTACTGTTGCAAAAGGTCTAGTCTATTAAGGTGCATGTTACCCAATGCCAGCAGCAGCAGCAGTTTGTACTTTCAACATGTAGTTTCTACGTATAATTATTAAAAAATGATAATAATATATGTTGTCAACTGATATGCATATATTTCTGTTGTAATGTTTCAGGTAGAAATGTCAGAAATGCGGTCTATTGTGACTGGAGCAACTTCTAGAAGTCTTGTGCTTGTAGATGAAATTTGCCGAGGAACAGAAACAGCTAAAGGAACTTGTATTGCTGGTAGTATTATTGAGATGCTTGATAAAATTGGTTGTCTGGGAATTGTATCCACTCACTTGCATGGAATTTTTGCTTTGCCACTTAATATTAAGAACACTGTGTATAAAGCAATGGGAACAGAGTGTGTTGATGGACAAACCAAACCAACTTGGAAGTTAATAGATGGGATTTGTAGAGAGAGCCTTGCATTTGAAACAGCTAAAAGGGAAGGAGTACCTGAAATGATAATTGAAAGAGCTGAAGACCTTTATTTTTCAGTTTATGTAAAAGAAAATTCTTCAAAAAGAATTGATTGTAAAGGAAGACAAATTGGCTCTGAAACAAGGGTTAATGGCTCCGATGACACCCATCTCCATTTGAGTAAGACCAAGGTGGGATCAGTTGATCATGAGATTGAGCCAATGATGAAAATGAAAGTCTCACTGAAGGAAATAGAAAGGGCAGTTGCTGTAGTTTGTCAGAAGTTGACTGAGCTCAATAAGGAGGAAAACATGTCCGAATTTGCAGCAGTAAATTCTGTCATGATTGCTGCTAGGGAACAGCCACCTCCATCAGTTATAGGTGCTTCATGCGTCTATGTGATGCTAAGACCTGATAAGAAACTATATGTTGGACAGGTTTTTCTCGACATTTTTTTTCATTATTTTTATTTATCATTGCAAGTTGGAATCAAATGTTGTAATTTATTTGATCTCGAAAAGATGCATTGCACTACGGCATAGCAATGAATGTTTTTCCTAGTCACAGCATGCATTCATTGCATTTTTTCTGTGCTGCAGTAAATTGAAACAGTTTGTTGAAACTGAACTTGAACTATTAATTTATAATTTATGCCGTTCGTTTATGTTTGCTAGACTGATGATCTTGATGGCCGAATCCGTGCTCACCGTGCAAAAGAGGGGATGCAGAGTGCCGCTTTCCTTTATTTTGTAGTCCCAGGGAAGAGCATTGCTTGCCAAATGGAAACTCTGCTAATCAACCATCTCTATAATCAAGGGTTCCTCATGGCCAGCATTGCCGATGGCAAGCACAGAAATTTTGGCACATCCAATCGGTTAGTAGAAACTTTGACAGTTAATTAGTGATTCAGTGGCCTTGATCCTACATTTTTGTTTAAAATGCTTAGCTTTTCAGCGAGAGAAACAAATTGGTTGTGTTCTCATCTCGTGTATATGTATGTAAAATGACAAAGTTCATAGGATTAAGAATCCTAGTAGCAGTTGGTGCAGCAATTTTGTTTCTTGTTGCAGTTGTTTCACTTGCGGTGTCTGCTGTACATGCTTCTTCTCAGAACAATGATAGCACATTGATATGTATTGATTACTCTTCATGGTATCTGAATGTTCTCCCATTTATATGAGCGAAGTCCAACCATATGTTTTTTGCGGTCATTTTGCAACTACTAGTATGTACCAGATGTGTTTTTTACTTGATTTTAAAAGCACCACAGAACAAGTGAACACGCTTTTATTTAATAATAAATATTTATTGCTCGATCATTTATATTTAATCGTTAATAATTTTATTTTATAATAGTTAGGACTTGAAATTAACAAACACTTTGATTTCAAATATTTTTCACTCCTAAATAGATATATTACAAAATAAAAATTTTTATCAGTCAAAAAATAAGTTAATAGTTTTGTAAATTTTTTATAATTTATTTTTAAATTTTTATCTAAAACAAATATTGCAAAATCACTAATGAAAAATTATTAATTTTTTATTAATTAATAAATACGAAACTCTTACTATTACCTTAATCACTCTTATTATTACCTTAAACGATTAATAAACACACTCATATTTTTCAAAAAGTGGATCTTGCTCTAATAGTCCTGAATAAATTAAATACATGTATTAAAATAAAAAGGCTGCTTATTCCACAATAATGAAAGTATTTTTTTTCACTCTTTCGTATGGTACAGGGAATTTCACTTGGAAAAGAAGATGTTCCATACTAATGAATTCGGGTCCATGATCATGGGTTCTAATGCACGAGAACTACATCTAGCACTTACCAATGAGGCCCTCCTTCTATCTTACATTGATCCAAGTCTCATTTTCCGAACACGATTTTTGATAATATATATATATATATATATAAAAGTTTGATATATCTAATAAGAACTTAGTAAATTAGCATACATAACACAAATTTTTCTAAAAGTTATTAATAAAGAAACAATAATTTTACAAGTAAATCACAAATACATCTTTTAAAATTTAAAAAAAGATTATAGTTAAATTAAAAGTTTAAGTTTAATCGCACTAATTTCTCAACTAACGTATTTTTTATGTTAGCTCTTATCGTTAAAGGTAACATCGTAAAAATTTAATTATAACCTCAATTTCTAGCCGTTATTCAAGCTTAAATCTAGCTAAAAATTTAATTTTTAAGTGTATTTCAATAATTTCTTAATTTAACTATAAATTATACTATTTCTATCAGGGTGCAGGTAAGTGTGATTAAAGAAAAATTTTAGGGTTTTTTTTTTTTAATTTTTAACTAGATAACACATTTTTCAAGTTCAAAGTCAATTTTAGTCTATTTGAAAAACTAAATTTAATTTTACCCAAAAACATGATTTTGTACCAAAATACTCTTATTTTATAAAGTTGTCTCATTTTAATTTGTAATTATGGTATCTTATTTCAATTTGTAAAGTTCAATACCTGCATATTTTATCAATAAAAAAAAAAAATATCAAAATTCTTAATGTTTTGGTGAGATATCTCGACAAAATGTTATAATTTCAAATATTTAATATAAAATTCAGTCCAATTTTTTCAAAATTTTTCAATAAAAAATTATGTGTGAATTTTAGTATTTAATATTGACCTCTTATGATATTATTACACAAAAATGAGTTTCATGTTTGCCTGCATGTGATTTGCGAAAATTTATGTTATTTGTTATCTTCGAAAATTTATTAATTTTTTTCCCGTCAAATATAATATAAATGCTATATAACAAAAATAGTAAACTCAATCATCTATATGAACACAGGTACATCATTGAACTATAAAATCTGCTGGGACCATAAACTTTAAATATTATTCTCTTCCTCAATAATACACGTTAGTTAGTTGGATCAAAATCAAAAGAACATCCCAGTATTAAGTAATCTAGGAATTTAACAACAAAAGCTCTTACTGTCTCCTCTGTTGCTGTTCTATTGAGGAACATCCCTGAGCAAATGAATTGTCTGAAGTAGTGATTCGTTGTCAGCCAAATCTGTCCTGTTGACGACATAAAGAATGTTTTGTCTTAATAAAGACGGAAGAAGTACGCACATCCCTACCACATAATTTGTGAGTTTGACACTAAAATTCATAAAGTTTATGTACACATGGTATAACAAAATTTATGGACAAAATCTTTATTGGAAAACTTCGAAAAATGTACTTAATTTCATATTGAATATTGAAAATTTTCATATTTTGTCGAATTATGCTATAAAGTATAAAAAAATTATGATATTTTGTCGAGAATCTTGCCAAAGTGTCAAAATTTTTTGATAAATTATTGAATATCTTGCCAAAATATTAAACATTTCGACATTACATTGAGAATTTTATTTAAATATTGGTATTCTGATCGTTTGTAAAATTACAAAATGAAGTATTTTTTTATTATATATTTTTTGATCAAAATTAAATTTAGTACTTAAAACAAGCTAAAATTAAGTTTGAGTTTATAAAATGTGTTATTTAATAAAAAAAAATCATAAATTTTTGCTTAATTATAATATGAAAAAATTCTAAACCTACCTTTATTTTAAACCCTATTTATTTAGGTATATAATTAATTTTAACTCAATCTTATTAAAATGACTTGTTCGGTTATTTTTAAAATAAAATCACTTGTTCTTAAAACATAATATAACAAATTTATAAATAATAACATGCTCGTGAACAGGACACCCTTAGAGTCTAGTGGTTTTTTTTTTATTTTCTTTTTTATACTACTATTCTGTTGCACTATAATATTAATATTAATATCAATATATCATAATTATTATTAATATAATTATTATTATTGTAAATCATAAATTGATGAGAAAATAAAAAAAATTTAACGGTTGTAAACTCACCAAAAATTCGTCAAAGTATTGTATTTTTTAAATTGAGATAGAATTAAAATTGTAAGTAATTTTTGAGTTAGTGTTGAAAGTATTTCAAGTTTGTGTTGATTTAAAATTAAGCAATTATGTGAAATAAAATTGTTTAAAAATAACAAAATTGATGATTTTGATAATATAAAATTTTAAAAAATATATATATATATATATATGTATACGTAAATAGCATTCAAAATTAGGTTATTTTAAAAAAAATTTCCTTTCAATTTTTTTTTTAATTTTTTTTGGTGATATTTCGTAATTTTGTCCGCTTCAAATAATTTAGTATAATCGCCGCAACTCCGTCGGGAAGTGTGCCCCAAATGGACGAGGTGGTGGAGGCGGTGGAGAAGGCGAAGAAAGAGAGGGACGAATCGTTTGCCAAAACTCAACAACATATAAAGGCAATTGAAAATTACGGGAAGTCTAGAGAAGAGAAAGAGGAGTTCGAATTCGTTTCAAAGATTGAACGGGCTGGCTTAAGATGGGCTGTCTTTACTTAATTCGTTACGGTTTCAGCTTGATCTACTTGCTCCTCAGTTGCCCACTCATGATCAAGTTCAGTCTGCCAAGTCTGTACTTAAATCTTGGAAGAAAGAATGTAACAGGTACTGTATTTTTTGTCTATCTCTTTATATGTTTGTGTTCTATTTACAAATGTCTTGTCTGCTTGGTTGCTGAGAAAATTAAGGGAAAATGGAGAAAAATTTAAACTTTAAATGTCATTGAATTTGTTTTGGTTTTCTAGATAGAGAACTTATGACTCTTAAAAGTTAAATCCGCAGGCATAATTTACATTATGTATCACTTTGTACTGTAGTGTCAATGATAGAGATTCAAGAACATTCCCAAATTTCACGCTGTGTAGTTCTGTTATTTTGTACGCTTGACCTCTGCTGATTTTTGTCTTGTTTTTTCCAGGACAAAGGCTGGAATGACATCAGCTGCAGAAAGCATCACAGAGAGCCTTAGCCGTACTTGTCAACTGATGGTTCAGGTTTGTTGTTTGTGTGCTTGTGTGTTTTTCTCACTTCTGTTTATTATGTGTCCTTTGACTCTGGTTCAACGGCCTACTTATTTATTTTGACTATGTCGTTCTGTGCATATGTAGGAGGTGGAAAGAAGTGCAAGCACACTAATGACTTTTGGTAGGTATTTCTATTTCTATATGTACCAAGAAGGGAAAAGAAAATCATTCTTCTATGTTTGTGGCTTTTGCTTTAACAAATGTGTTTGTCAGCATTATTTCTTTTATTTTCTTAGTACTAGTTTGAACTTTTCTTACCATTGTGACTGTGTTACAAATTAACATTTCATTATTCTGTCAGCAATGTAGATATGAACTTGTAAATGTATTATACAAGAAAAGTAGATTTTATTCATGGATGTTACCTAAGCTGCAGATCTGGAACATTCGAGTCATTTTTGTGCCTGAATGGTGTCAAAAGGGAGAGTGTTGGTTTTGTATGGTATTTTGTTCACTCTGCATCTTTGTTCTTTGAAGTCTAAGCATATTGCAGATGAACCACCTTGGCATTTGAGACCAGTCTGACTTCCTTTTGAGTTGTTAGGATCAGTCTCTTCATCTCCATTAGTATTTGTTATCTAATGAAATTTTAACAGGGACACATTAGCTGTGTGATTCTAATCTTCTAAAGTTTGGCACATTTCCCTTGTTTTTTAGATCAATTCTGGTCGTTGTTTCCCTGCATCTACTTTGCATGCTTTATAAGGAATAACAGTATATGAATGAGTCTTATTCCTTCTAATTCTAATGTTAATGTGGCCTTGGACTTATTCGGAATTGTTTAAGACCTAGAGAATCTATGATTTCAAGACCTTGATTTTTCAATTCTGGGACAACAAAGCAAGCACATCGAATTTTCATTTTTTCTTCTGGTAAAATTTTTTCTTCATTAAATGACAAAGATTAGTAAGTTTCTCACCAGAACAGAGTTTCTCGGACGTAAGTTGAGCTTCCTTCCAAAGGTTCAAATTGTTGAAAAAGTAGATCACAGCAAGCTTGTAAAATGGATTGAGGGAACGAACAATGGAATTAAGAACAGTTGGTAGTTGCAAAATGCTTTCCTTTAGAAAGCCCATAGCTGATTCTATATGTGTGAATGAAATATCCATGGCTCTACAAAAAATAAACTAAGATAATAGCTTGCTTGCTGTACGGCTGTCTAGTATGAACTTTAGACATGATTGTCCTGCTGTTCTTTGATGAAAGGGGTTCGGAGGAACTAACTAACTTATTATATATTAAACTACAAATGCTTTCCTTTAGAAAGCCCATAGCTGATTCTCTATGTGCGAATGAAATATTCATGGCTCTACAAAAAAATAAAATAAGACAATATCTTGCTTGCTGCATGGCTGTCTAATATGAACTTCAGATATGATTGTCCTGCTGTTCTTTGATGAAAGGGGTTTGGAGGAACCAACTTATTATATATTCGTTGGGTTTGTAGATGAATCTGGGGGGTATTGCAAAAGGCTGAAAGTGAATACAAGGGCCACCATTCGTTGTTGATGAGAACCCAAAACCTGCTCTCTACAAGGTAGCATCATGTCACGGGACGTTATGTTTTGCTTGAACCTGTGCGGCGCTTAGTTAGTGTCGAACTCTCGTAACTAAACTAAGCAAGCTTCAATCGTTGCACGAAAGATAATTTTGAGCACACTAGGATGTTTAGGAGACTAGAGAAAGTAAGAGAATTGTAAGAAGAATGTTTTGAATTGAATCAAAGAATTACAAGACTATAAAACTTTACAACTCTTTAGAACTACTTGTTTATATTTTCAGTGGGATGGTTTGGTTTAACGAAGTGAGGCCTATTTATAGTTGGAGGTGGGTAGAATGGATGGTTAAGATTTGCTCTACAAAAGCCACTTTGGATGGTCAAGATTTATTTTCCATTTTATATGCAAATGGGAGGAAAAATTCAAACTCAAATGGTTAAAAAATCCTTTCAAATGTTATTTCCAATGGTACTTTGGGTCTTTTAGAAATTGGACTTATTTTTATACCATGAATGTGGGTTAAATTAAATTTGTTGTTTGCCCTATTTTAAGCCTCAAGCCCGCGTTCCGTGACATCTTTTCTCATTGAAGTCCTTGACGCCTTCGTCAAGTTTTCTTTGCTTGTATGCTTTGATGGCATTGTGAAATTGCCATAGGTCTTCCTCTTTCTCCCAATTAGTTTCGTGGTTTAACAAGTTTTTTCACTTAATTAGATACTTTATGTAGTTGAAAATTTCGCTTTTTCGTACAAGTCGATAAAGTTTCTTACAAACTAGGGTTGCCACGCAAGTTAAAAATTTATTCGATCTTTTATGTGAGCTGCTTAAAGCCATACAATGTAGATGAGAAAGGCACAAGTCACAACGAGTCACATAGAGTGCTGCTCAACAACTTAGCTTCTTTCAACCGTCAAGTTGAAGAAATTCTCATGGATCGACTTGTACGGTAAAACGAAATTCTCAACTACGTGGAGTACCTAATCAAGTGGAAGAATTTGCTAGATCATAAAGTTAGTTGGGAGAAGCATGAAGACCTATGGTAATTCCGTGATGTCATCAAAGTATATAAACAAAGGAAACTTGATGAGGGCGTCAGTGGGGGAGAATGTCATAGAACGCGGACTTAAGACTTAAAATGTAGCAGAAAACAAGTTTAATTTATCCCACATTCATGGTACAAAAATAAACTCAGTTTCTAAAAAACCCAAAGCACCATTGGAAGGAATATTTGGAGGGATTTTTCAAACATTTGAGTTTGAATTTTTCCTCCCATTTGTTTAGAAAATAGAGAATAAATCTTGATAATCTAAAATGGCTTTTGTAGAGCAAATCTTAACTATCTATTCCACTTACCTCTAACTATAAATAAGCTTCATTTTTTTAAGTCAAACCATCCTACCAAATATGTAAACAAGTAATACTAAAGAGTTATAAAATTTTGTAGTTTTGTAATTCTTTAATTCAATTAAAAGCATTCTTTTTTGAATTCTCTTGCTTTCTCTAGTCTTCTAAGAATTCTAGTGTGCTCAAAATCATCGTTCGCATTTTTGGGGTAGAATTGCCTCTTGAAATTTGCCTTGAATGCATCAAATGTGTTAATGGTGCACAATCCCCTTTCTATTTCAGTGTGGCGGCGTCTTCATTATAGTGCCATGTCATGCTCCAAGAAGAGGGTGCATGTGTTGATCTTGACGGCGTTATCATCTATGCTCATCATGTCTAGATAACGCTTCATCATTCAAAGGAAGTTTTTTATTTCCTTGACATTGCGCTTGCTTCCATATTTTGGCAGGTCGGAAACTCGAACTCTCAGTATGCCACTTGTTGTAGCTCTTGACGCTCTTACAGCCTTGCATATGATGAGATCTTGTTTCATGACATCTAACCTTGCATTTGTGGCGCTCATTTGCGCTGCCATGTTCCGCTTAAACTCTTCTATAGTCTAGTTCATGGATACGACGAAAGAGTTAAAAGCATTGTGGAACTTACCTTTCATCTCAGCAGCGCCAGCTTCATGCTCACGCTCACGTTCATGCTTGTCAACCCTTAGTTCGAGAGTGTCAAGGTGACCTACCATATCGCCCATCGCTAGCTCAAGCTTGGTTACCCTTGCCTTTGCAGAGCGTAACATGTCTTTGGACAGATTCTTCTTCCCATCATGGGCCTTTCTACGGCTGCACTCCTCTTACAGCACTTCGGTTACGTTGCTTGGCTTCGCTTCCTTACTTGACATGATGAGAATTATGCTTTATATAGTTTCGAATTATTTTCACAAATTTGCTCTGATACTATATGTTACGGGACGTTATGTTTTGCTTGAACCCATACAACACTTAGCTAATATCGAACTCTCGTAACTAAATTAAATAAATCTTAATAATTGCGCGAATGATAATTTTGAGTACACTAAAATGCTTAAAAGACTAGAGAAAACAAGAAAATTGACAGAAAATTTGAAGAAGAATACTTTAAATTGAATCAAAGAATTATAAGACTATAAAGTTTTATAATTTTTTAGGACTACTTTTTTACACATTTAGTGAGATGGTTTGATCTGAGAAAGTGAGGTCTATTTATAGTTGGATGTGAATGGAATGGACGGTTAAAATTTACTCTACAAAGGTTATTTTAGACGGTCAAGATTTATTCTCCATTTTCTATGCAAATGCGAGGGGAAATTCAAATTCAAATGCTTGAAAAATCCTTCCAAATGTTCTCTCCAATGGTGCTTTGAGTTTTCTAGGAATTGGGTTTGTTTTTTACCATGAATGTAGGCTAAATTAAGTTTGTTTTTTACCCCATTTTAAGCCTCAAGCTCGCGATCCATGACAATCAGAATGTTATTGACAGGTTTAAACAAAAAGTATCTTATTTACTTATGGATAATTGCATTTGTTTATCAGTCCTGATGCTGAGTTTTATTTGGCCAGGGTGATACTTGCAGTAGGATTTTTCTTGTTTTCTTGTGCTGTTCTCTATGTCGTTTCAAAGCATATTGGGCTACTAATGCTGCAGAGGCAGTTTACTGCTGCCATAAAGGCTGGGATGGCTGGACAAGTGGAGATCAGACCTAGGGCTGTTGAAGATAGAGTAAATTTGGCTCACAGGCTATTCGTGATAGTGTAGTTGGGAGGGTGGAGGTTCCCTTACAGCAACCCATGGACGATGAACTTTAATGTTTGATAGATTCCATTGAAAAAGCTAATGTCCTATATTATGGAAGGTTAGTTGCCTTGTGCCCTTATTTTTTATGTGCCCTTATTTTTTATGGGCTATGCTTCACACAAACTATGTCAAAAGTATGCCTTCCAATGTGATATAGTCCTTTGTTTCTTTTATAGTTTGTATTATTCTGTTTTTGGTACAAATGTTCCTTTATTTTTTTTTTCCAATTTTTGAGAAATTTAATGCATAAGGAAAAGAATAAGGTTGGTTAATGTTTCTATCTCATTTTCCTAGTTTCATATAGTCATAATGAAAAAAACCATAAATCAGTAGAAAGAATATATACAACTTGTATGCATTTGTAGTGATGCAAACATAAATGAAGAACACTTGATAACTAAGAGAATTGTATAGAAAAGGACAATGGCAAATCACTATGTATTGGTTATCGTGACAAAAAAATTGTTACTTCTCGGCCCAGAGAGCAAATTGGTTTCATAAGGTAACATCAAAGATGAAAAATTTTTGCATTGTTAATGTCATGCCAGAAGCCAGAAATTTTTATGGGTTTTAGTATTGAGAAGATAGCCTGCGTTTTGACCTTTTCTCTGAACTCCAACACAAGTGCATTTGCTATTCTCTATCAAATACTCTGCTGTATCCATCCCCCTTGCCCCTCTTAATGAACCTCCCGGTCGCCTATATCTGTTACACAATTGCAGATAAAATCAACAAACAGGAAATGAACAATTTTTGCTTAATGTGTAGCAAACTGTGTAAGTTTTTTTAATTTCTGAATCAGGTGTTGATGAACAGGTTATGTATAGAGAAATCTGAGAATATTGTCTATTGCTTGCAACCCAGGGAACTTGAAGATGGTTTCTCAAAACTTACCCTAATATTGCACTGGAGAGACTTCGTCGCTGTCCTATAATAAGAAGATCAATACCAAGGGCTGTTGTCTGGGAAAGAAGGACAGAAGCCTTGGTACTAGATTCCAGTTGTACCTTAGCTACACGAACACGAATCTTCGGCTGTGCAACCTCACATGCTTGCTTCATTTCTTCAAGAAAATCCACCTCTCCTTGTGAGGCCACTCCTTCAGAAGACGAAGACAAGGCAGCTGTTGCGTTGTTGGAAGAATTAGAATTGCTAGGTCGCCTGAGGAAGGTAGCAAATGGATTTTTCCAGGTATTTGGGTTATCAACATGGATAAGAATCAACTCATCGTGCTCAAGCAATACATGGGAAAGTGCATATTGCAATGCACCAGCTGACTCCCGGGTTGGGTCGGCTACCACCATTACTTTTCTTGCTGGTGGGCTTCCAGCTTCCATCTCTTCTGGCGGCAACTAGTTCCACCAGCCACCACCACCACCTCTGCTAAGAGGCTTTAAGTTGGGGTGAAAAAGTTGGCTTGAAATGGGAGATGTTCATTTTGTTTTGCGTTTATCCGGGAAAGATAAAACTGCTAACAAATTGTTAGCTTTCTTTTTGTGATTCACATACAAGGATTCGTGGGCTTGTGCTAAATTTGGAGTTGAAAGTAAATATGTTAAGTTTGAGAAATATGCGTGCCCGCATTAGACTTGGTCAATGCCTACCTAAATTTGCAAATGAGAAACTTCTTCATGCTTTAGTTTTTATTATTATTTTTATTTGTTTAATTTCCCAGCATAGCAAAATTAAAAATAAATTATTTAGTATTGCATTTAGAATGATTACTTTACTAATTATACTTTTAATTGGCGTATAAAAAGAATACCACATTTTCCCATTTTGATTGATTCCCCAATTTCTATCGCACGTGAAGCAAGGTCAGCCATACTTTATAGCACACAATAGTCTCAAACGGAACCTGGCAAGATTGATAATCGAAATTTGGCATCGTATATATTAATATAAAAACTATTAATCATAAAATGATGGGAAAAAACAAGAACATGGTACAACATTGTGTTGAATGGCTGAAGTACTTCCTCTATGTAAACCAAATCACAGCAGAATTGAGATAATTAAATGCCATAGACACCTACAAGTCTCCAGGCAATTTTATCCCTTCTTGTGCATGATACAAGTAAATCTACAAAACGCTGTCAAGTGTTATAAATATCCAGAGGAGAGAGCTCGAACTGATAAGTCATGCTGAAAATTCTGCCTGTTAGTAGACAGAATATAAGGCGAAACTCTTCCCTGCAATTGCCAGCTAGATCATGCTATGGACGAAGCAGCAGCTTCCTGTGAGTAGTAAAATATTGATCTATCATCTGCCAGTCTCAAGGAAAGATCAGGTTTTATGATCCGGCATAATATTAACTTGTACATTATCTGATGTTCCAAAATTTTCAGCTTTTAGCATTTAATTTCTCTACTAGGATCTTGTTCAGCAGCCCTGGATTTGCTCTGCCTTTTGATATTTTCATCACCTGCTTATGGCTATAAAGTTCAGGATCACTCAAGCACAAAAACTTGGAACATAATCAAGGAAAACATGCACATAAAAAATAATAAATGAGTAAATGTTCTTGTAATGAGCTCTCCTATATTTTAGACAATTTGAAAATAAACCATTAAATACCCAACACCTCGGCCGACTATTTATCTTAAAGACTTTAACCAACATATTTCATATAAGGTCTGGTAAAAAATGCCAATATTTTTTATCAATTGGCCGAATATTTATCTTAAAGACTTTAACCAACATAATTCATACAAGGTCTGGTAAAAAATGCCAATATTTTTTATCAATTGAAATTTAGTCCAAATGGGTAGCTGATTTTTATAAATGTATGTAATCTTTACAAGAATTGTCTTGTTGTAGAATTCAATAGGCAAGTTCCTTAATGAATTAGATCCTCAATGAATTAGATTATCACAACATATATATCATGTTTGAAGACTTGAACAAAGAACAATCAAAATAAGACCCAGCTCATTAGAAAATAAAGAGATCGATATAATGTAGCTATTCTGAATTAATAAAATGACGTGTCTCAAAATTTGCAACACTAGTTATACCTGCCCAGCAAAAAAACCTTGTAGTTTAGTTTTGCCCCCTCGGTATTGCTCCAGTTGCTTTGGGTTCTCTGAGAGCACTTTATCTACCATCTTTTCAATCTCGGATGGATCTAGAATCTGCAATGTTTAAAAACTTGTGAGAAAACTACACAAATCCCTGCAAGTTATGATGTGTCTATCGTATTGACGTAAACAGATTACTGGTATATTTTGCTGTATCCAAAATCTTAGAGATAATTTTACTTCAAACACCGTTGGGGCCAAGATTTCTTAAGGTAGAAAATCTGGAAGAAAACCTTACAACAGAGCTTTAGCAAATTCTGGAAAAACACTGATTTTTTTTCACTGTATGTTGTCCCCTGTTATAGTAGTAGATTACAACTGCCTTTATTATTTCTAGGATGCCTCACAACTCTTGGTTTTTCTTGACTTCTTTTACATGGGGTTACACATAACAAAATTGACTCTTGACTCTCATTAATTACTACTAAATTAGCCATTGATGTTTGCATCAGATGTTGATCATCTTACAAACTTTTTTGAAGGGACAACAAAAATCATCACTCACATATCACACCACTTAATTGCTCCACTTGGTTTTCAGATGCATCAAGGAAAGAGAAGTAAACTTATTCAAATCATTCAGGCTTGTCCTTTATTAAATGAACCAAACTCAAATATTGGTCAGGCTGATTAACCATCTGTTTATTCTTGCTGAAACAAGTTCGAGCAACAAAGTGTATAACTTGCCTGAACCAGATCCTTCTCTTTTATAATGCCCTTAACAGTTCCACCTTTGGCCATCAGCTCAAAAAGTATCTGCAAACATATGGGAGTAGATAATCATACATACCACATATCCAAAGATAATTAATATATAACTAGAAATAGAAAAGAATATTTTGACCTATTCCCTCCCAGAGACAATAATTGATCTTAGGCTGGTTATCAACCGTCATATGGTCTCGATACCCATTTAACTCATTTACTACCATCAGACATGGAGATGCAAATTCTAGGACTTTGTGTTGAGATGCAGTAGCCAGAATGGCTATTTTAACCTCAGTCCTTGTAGGCATTTAATAATTTATGTCTACTGAGTATTTCTTTGACAAAATGCCATTTACGGGCATAAATTTAACAGTTGTCAATTTAGAGCGCTTTATCCACAAGAGAGGCTTCAGCTGAAAACTTTCCCACTAATGTAACAGTTGAAAACTGAATATGGAAAATGCAAGCCAAAACTTCAAAAGCTCATTTAGTTACCACAATCTGATCACAGAAACAAAAATCAATCATCAAACATCCACATGAACTAATCATATCTAGACTTCAAAGAATAAAAGCTAAAGATGTTTGAGTACAAAATGTAGCATTAGCAAAACAAGCAAGCTTATACCTCTTTCCCAATCTTCCCACTAATAGTTGCACTTTTTATGGAAGCTATCAGCTCAGCTAGCTCTTCGGCAGTAAGTTTGATCTCATCTATAGTCAATTTTTCATTTTTCATGTAAGCAACAATATCACCCATTATCCAATTGGCAGCCAGCTTCACATCAGCACCCTTTGCAATAGTTGCATCAAAAAATTGTGCGACCTAAGAATTTCAGTCAGAAAAAGGGCAAACATCTTTGATCATCTAGCAGGATATGCATATAAAGAAACAAAGTAACATAATATACAGGTAACTGAGACAGCATTTGCAGATTACACATTCAGGCCTGTCTAAAAGTAAGACTTGAGGTTGATGTTTTGAAGCATAGCCAAAGGCTTCAATAGTCTTTGGTACTTGCATATGAAAATGAGAAGCACTCAAAAGGCACATGCCAAGCCCTCAAACCTCACCACATATAATTGTTGAATGTAAGAGCAGAAAAACTGGGACAGTTAATGTTGCATGAAGAATAACTAAAACAAATTCATTTCATGGATTCATAAAGCCCAGTCTAGG
Source organism: Swietenia macrophylla (assembly GCA_032401905.1). Classification (NCBI taxonomy): domain Eukaryota; kingdom Viridiplantae; phylum Streptophyta; class Magnoliopsida; order Sapindales; family Meliaceae; genus Swietenia; species Swietenia macrophylla. The sequence continues at coordinate 3,459,842 of CP135582.1, forward strand.
TGACAACTTCTATATCACCTTTCTCATCAAAGAATGCAACTGATACACGTTCCTCTCTGTGGTTATATTCCAGAACATGTAAACTAATGAATATGATGATGCCAATGGCTACAATAACATCCAATACATCTAATATATAATAAAAAAGGACTAATATGGACTTACATTTATGTCATTAGTGAGGAAAAGTACATCTTGCATGCTTAAACCCATTTTTTCATATCTCCGACGCTTCATTTCAGGAAGTTCTGGTAAAGAGGACCGAATGCTGTCCACATATTCTTTAGTAAGAATAACTTCTGGGAGGTCAGGTTCTGGGAAGTATCGGTAATCAGCAAGTCCTTCTTTTTTTCTCATTGTAATTGTTTTCTATATAGTATACAAGGTTTATGGGGCATGTAAGTAGTCATAAATGACAAAGTTCAGCCTGTGTTTCAAATGTAGAACTACAATGAAATAAGATGTACTTGTAACCTGAGAACCTTCTTCCCAAAGACGAGTTTCTTGAACAATTTGATCATCCTGGCCTTGGCTATAGAGAAGGGCCTGCCGTGCTATCTCAAAATCAATGGCCCTGTTAATGGAGGAAAATGAGTTCAAATTCTTTATCTCAACCTGCGAGTACATAAACAGTTAATATGTCAGCAGTCAAAGTTCTCCAAATTATGGTACAATAAATACAGTTATTTAATCTTGCTATAGTTAATTCAAAATATTCATCATCCATGATGAAGCTATTCACAAGAAAGTAAAAATCTCTAGTTCAGGTATCAGATTGAAAGACAAAGCAATAACAGCAACCTCTACTCTTGCAGATTCTCAAACAGATGTTATGGACTTTGAACAACTAAAGTTATGTTAAAAGATTACAATTGGTATCATGGAGGCTCCGTATAACTTGAAATAAGGTGGTGTTCTCTCTGCAGAAGAATTTATTAGATTATTTTGGTACTCCATAGTTTCAGTTCATGGTACTCCATAGTTTCAGTTCATGCTTTGGTAACTAGGGAGGTTTCTTTTCTAGAAGCAAATATAAAACTAATAATGGATGGATCTCTTCAAGACACCCTCGAATGCATTATCTTAACAGGCAATCAACTTAATTTCAAATATAATGACTACTTTTTCTTTGAAGGTCAAATTAGTTAGTATGGACTTCTACAACCTCTATCCTTTTGCCACAAGAAAATCTTCACATAAAATTTATGAAATCTTGATTAGTGAAGATGAATAATTATTAGTAAATCTTCATCTAGACCTAATACTATTTATTCAGAGCATTTCACATGTTTAAATTCTTATTTCTGAATACACACAACAAGACACAGGATAAAATATTATTTTTCATTGCAAACTGAAGTGCTAAGTAAAAAAGAAACTCAACAACCTTTGTCCCAAATTTTGATTGGCCAACTGGTCGAATTGAGACATTTACATCACAGCGTAACGAACCTTCTTGCATATTTCCATTGCTCACTCCCAAATACCGAACCACCCTCTGTAATTCTGCTGCATATTCTGCAGCTTCAAGTCCAGTTCTCATATCAGGTTCAGAAACAATCTCAAGTAAGGGTACCCCTGCTCTATTCAGATCAACCTGCAAAGAATAACCAATAGTGTCAACAATGTTATGATACAGATGATAGTTATCAACATAAGCACCACAGTGACAACCATCAGCATCCCAGAAAAAAAGGTAAAACAAACCATAAAGTTTCACTTATAAGAGCCGCTAAACATAAATAAGCTGCATTATAACTGAATTAGTACACTAATAATTTTAATGTAACCCATAGATCATGTGGATAGTGCTCAATGTTTTTGAAAAAAGGATAAAAAGCAGTGCCAAGTGAGCAGAAGAAACCGATATCATCAACCAAAAAAGATAAACAAATACAGTAATTTAAGTAGAAATAAAATTAATTTCCTGTGAGTAATCCCCATCTTCTGAATGAAGCAGCTTCCCTGCATCCTCTTCCATATGAACTCTAGTAATGCCAAACCTCCTGTGTCCACCACCAAACTCAAAAGGAAGATCAACATCTAAGTGACCACCAGTGGCAATTGGGATATCAAACTGTGATATTTGGTAACCCTTTGGAAGGTCTGGATAGAAGTACTGTTTCCTGTCAAACTTTGAGTTCAATGACAGCTTGCAATTTAAAGCAAGGCCTAATTTTACTGCAAACTCAATCACTTTGGAGTTCAGTACTGGCAAGGCGCCGGGCAAACCCATACAAATGGGGCAGATACTAGTGTTTGGTTGAGTGCCATAATTGTAAGGGCAACCACAAAAGGCCTTGGTGAGTGTGGAGAGCTGGACATGGGTTTCTATACCGATGATTGCTTCATAGTCTTTAGTGATTTTATCAAGTGTTTTGGCTTTGGCCTGGTGGGCTTTTGGTGATCCTTTGATTTGCGGGGGTTGTTGCTTTTCTTGTGTAGCTGTTTGTGTATGTGTGCTTTTCACTGTGCAATAAACGACGCCAGTGTTTCTTCTAAGCAATGCAGTTGGGTTTATCAAGAAAGGATGTGTTTGTATCGTTCTAAACAATACGGAAGCCATGTTATCGGTTATTTACTCCAAACCGAAAATCAGACAACGCAACGTCTGCCTCTGCATATCATCAAACAGATCGTCAGCTAGCTAATAGTACAATGATGAATGTACACCCACTGCAAATAAAACAGAGACAACAACGCTTTATCGCTCACAATTTATAAGAGCTGCAATTAATAAATTTCCAGATTATATTTTCATACCCAAAACTTGACAATCAACCAAAATCATATAAATGAAAATTTTTGAAATTTGCCCAGAAAGTTTGCGTCTGCTCTGAAGTATGTGGCAGTGAAATATTGAGTAAGAAACTGAAAAAGGATAGATTCTGAAGGGTGCTCGGAAAAAAAAAAAATCATGGGAACGAATGAAGATAAGCAGGATAGCTCTGCAGTTAAACACAACATTACATAATAAAATAGATTGAATTGGAAACAGAAATAAAGCTTGTAAGTTTGAAAATCACAATTGACAAGAGTAATGAAAATGCTTGATGTCTCGCCTCACCTGCTTGAGCAGTCAAACAAAGAGAGGCTTAACAGCCTTCCAACAGTAATCCAAAATTCCGTGCACTTCATATTTTTAAGAGATAAATGGAGAACATGAAAAGAGATAAATTGACAAATAACTAAAAAACCACAGCCTAAACAAGATACAAAAAAAAATTACAGCTCGAGATCACCAAACTAGTGGGCGTGCCGGAGTGGTTATCGGGCATGACTAGAAATCATGTGGGCTCTGCCCGCGCAGGTTCGAATCCTGCCGCTCACGTCCGAAGATTGGTGATCAATTTTTTTTTTTTTTTTTTTAACAATGTGCTCGCTGCAAATTTCCAATACTTCTATTCCTTCTAAAAATGTATAAAAGAATAAAAAAAAAAAAATGAAGATAACTCCAATGCTCTAGTTGATTACATCAAATTTTTAATTAATCAATGATGTTCAATATCCGCCATGAACTAGATGGTGGCATTGCCAAAATCTTCTGTTATTAACGCTCATAAAATGGTTTGAACACTCTGTTCTTCTAAACTGAACATACCGATGCCATGAACTTCATACAAAGCATTCTATCCCAGTAATCATTCTTTTTGCAATCTAGAGAAGATTGATCAGCTGGCACAGAAATTGAGTGATTTCCACCCAAAAACAATGCTTGATCACCTGAGCAATAATCAATCAATCTCCAAGAGAAAAAGGAATGAAAAACAGAGAATTGTATGCAGCCGTCACAATGAAATCTAAGGAATTTGCATCGCATCAATTACGACGACATGATATTAATGAGGAGTCAAGATTATTATATAATTATTTTTAACGTATAAAAGAAGGTAAGAAATTAGACAAAATTAGGGAAAGTGAACAACACTAAACAAAATTATTAAGTTTGCTTAAAATAATAAATTATATTACACACCCAAAAAAAAAAAAAGAAATTAATTTGATTCAAACGTCGAGTTCAAAGCAAAACAAAAAAGGGTTCAGAAGTAGGACAAGACAGGGTTCTGGTTTTGGACTTGTCTGTTAGTTGAACAGTTTGAGCTCGAAGCAAGACAGAACATGGTTCTGGTTGTGGACTTAGTTTTACTTTAACAAGTCCAACCAAGGCTTTTGATTTTTTTTTTTTTTTTTGTAACCGGTTTTATTTTGAAGCTCATATTCACTTTTGGCTAATTTAAAAACTAATTCTTATTTGTGACAAAAAATAAATATTTTGAACGATTATATCCTTAAATTCTTTAAATTAATCAATTAATTTCTCTTGATAAATTTATCCTTGAGCTCTTTAAAGTTAATGAATTAATTTTTTTCAATAATTTATTAAAAAACTTTTTAAATTAATTTTTCTCCGTAAAATTTGTGAGAAAAATTATAATTTTACCTTAATGCTTTTGACAAATTCTTCTTCTGTATGTTTGACATGATCTGGGGGGTAAAAACATCAAAATTGATTCTTTTTGGCCACAGATATAAATTTATGTTGAAGTGGGCTATAATCAACATTGAGCCTAAATTGTGGACCATATCAGGAAAAAAACAGTTCAACCAATGGCAAATTTTCTTCTCACGGGGCATCCCTTTTTGCGCTTAAAACTTGCGTCTTTCTCGGCGAATAGGCTCGGGTATCATTACAATGGAGACGCAACAATCATGGAGAGTGAGATTGTCCTTCAAGAACGCTACAATATTGATTACCATTTTGAACGTGATCGCTGTTTTTATCTTGCTTCAGGGCTACCTCTCTTCTTTTGCCTCCTCTCGCGATAACGTTCCCGCAAACCAGCTTACTTCTGGTATCATTCTCTTTGAAATCTGAGCTGCTGTTATGAAAAAGAAGTGTAAATATCACCTTGGTATTGGGTAGTTTTGCTGGTAGTGGAGGAACTTCTGTTTAATTATGTTTACTTTGTATTACTATTATCTGGGTATACTTTTTTTTTTCTTGCCGAATATAGAAATACGATGATTTCTTGGTATGTGGTGTCGGTGATGAAATGGTTTGGGTTTGATGGTATTTAATGATGATGTTGGTTAAGCACTAACTCTTGGCTCAATTTATTTTTTTAAAAAAAAAAAATCATATATTGGCTTATTGTATTATGATTAAATTGAACAAAAATAGTTATAGATATATCGTTTTTCTTGTTTTCATATGGGACTTGACGTTTTCTTTTTTCTTATGCTTAAGTGTGTCTCAGTAATAGGGATATGGATCAGATGAGATACAGAGTTTCGTGGGTAGAACCTATGATTTGATATATGCTGTGCTGCTAAATGGGAAGGTTTTCTATAGTGGTAGGTCTCAGAATGTGGGTTTAGCTGAAGAACTTCTGGTTGAGGAATTGATGATTGAAGAGGAATTTTTGGATATTGCTAGGGAGATTTTTTTTCCTTTCATTCACTTGAGCTCATATTTCAATGTTTGCTGGAATTTAGTTCCAAATTGTACTTTGTAATTAATGTGTTTAAATTATAAACTTGTTTTTGAGATTTTTTTGTGTTCCTATCTTTAGATATGGGAAATTTCTGACTCTCATTTTGGTTTTTCTTTAAAATTCACCTTCAAGCTGATATTTAGTTCTTCATATATGTTGTATTAAGTTCCTGTTTTAAGAATTAGGTAAAATGCTACATGATGTTACTAATTCCTGAAATTTTGGATTTTAATATGGTAAATCTGTTCCCTCCTAACCCTGCTACCTGATTCCTATCCAATAATTTACACTTGATTGAGGATTTTCTTGTCTACTTGGTAAGTTTGCTTTGTCTTCCAGTTTAGCTTAATTTACATAGAGCAAAACTTTTCACTAAAGTTTGAAGTATGAAATTACAATAGATTTCTTGTCACAGAATCCTGCTTAACAGACTGGCAGTGGCCTATTTGGTTGCCAATCAATCTTATAGCTTTAAACTAATAGTGTTTTGAAATAGCCTGCAGTTGATAAGATTTGAATAAGGATTGATGATTTAACAAATTGAATAAATAATATATTCTTCCTTTCATGGCAAAGGTCAAATGCATAAAAATATCCTCCCATTCAAGCTTTGGTCTACATTAGGGAGGAAGATATTTAGTATGCAGGGTAAATCATTTATAACTAGATGAGTCTACAAGCTTATCCTTGTTTATAGGGGTGCTTCTATAACTGTGGCGTGGGCTTTAGTTTTTCATTCAAGGGAACTTGGGATGATGTCCTAAATTCTATCTATTGTTTCCATGGACAATTTTCTGATCTACAACAAAATTATAGTATCCAATTCATTTAGGAGTATTCTTAGGAGTAAGATAGATGGAGACTCTCGTGGGCATGTTTTTTATTTATGTTATCTCTATTTCATTTTGCTATTCAAGAGTGTGTGCACGTATGTTTGTTCTTCTTGTTTTTTTCAAATCTGAATATATTTTCTCTACTTCATTTACCATTGCCATTCAAACCCCAACACAGGATCCTGCTGAAAGTGGCATTTTTTTCATTTGTTTGTCAATGCACACATATCAGTTGATGATAACTTACCTCGTAAATTAACTCAAGTGTATCATATTACAATATAAATGCAGTTCAACTCAAGTACATCAAGGAATCTGAAGAGATTCGCCTTGCTATGCAACCACTGGAGCTGATGAAGGGAGTAAGCCTGATATTGGTTTTATGTTTTCAAAAAATTTTGTTAAACCTCCAATAAGATTGAAAATCCACCCAACCAAAAGAAAAAGATAGGTCTAAGTTCCCCTTTTTTTTTATCTTTGTTTCGGCTTATTATTGGTTTAATACCTCAGATGTGTCTACCCAATTGAAGTTGGATGAACATAAGAAGGCAAAACTTGTGGGAGATCATAGTGATACATATTTTGCATCAAGATTTGATTCTTTCCTCAATTCTTTTAGGTGAGGGAAATTCAGCAAGAGGCATATCGGGAACCTGAAATAGTTGTACAGAAGGATGCAAAGCAGACAGCAGCGGTTGATCTTTCTAAAAGGTTAAAAGATTTACGTTCAGTCAATGATGCTGCCAGCTTAAAAGGTGTCTGAAACTTCCTTTCCCCTACAAAATTATTGCTAATCTACAAAATCTAAGAACCAACAGCAGGACTTAGTCACAACCTTTTTCACCATAAATACTACATGTTATGTTTACACTATTTAACCCGCTTTTCCAGCAGTTTATCTTGTTGAAGTATTTCAGATTGGCATGTACGGAAAGGTGATTATACTAATATATATATATATATAAATTTTCAGCTTTAGAAGAATGGCGGAAACGAAAGATGGAACGAGCTAGGCAGCGGTACTTGGAGAAAAATGGAACCACCTCTCAAGCATGACATCTTTTTAGACAAAATTATGATGCTTGTATGAATATTGGATACATTAGTCAGTGTGAACCGTAATATTTAGTTTTCTTACTAGGACCCTTTCACATCTACATATAGCTCTTTTTTACCCTGAGCATATAAAAGTTAAATTATGGCAACATAATGATAAAGTTGGAGTTTCTGTAGTTTTTTGGAAAATTATATTCTGCACATTATACTATTTTTGATAATGAACTTCTCAGTCTCTAGTTTTCTTCCTTTTATAAAATAAAAAAAGGAAAGAAAAAAATCAGCTGTGGCTTAAAAGATATGATATTGAAATAGCAAACAGGACACCCAACAGGCACCAATTTCATCTATAAAACACTAATATTTTGCTGGTCAAGAATATCTTATACACAAATGTTTTCACGAATATGATTCATAAAATGATGTTATATATTTGACTTTTTCACTTTACCTTTATTATTACCATAATTGATTAATTCTTAAAGAGATGTATGTATATATGACATAATTGCGTTACACATTTTTACAAGTAAACTAGTAAAAACATTCTCCTGCAGGATCTTCTCCTCTTAACATGTGCACATTTATATTTCGTTTGGTGTTGGAAATATAATGATTTGCTGCCATTAAATAAAAATATTATATATCAAATATTAACAAAAATATAAATAAATTCAACAAAAAGTAAATGCTACGACACATTTTTTAAGTTATTTTTTTAGAAGCACTAAAATATTAAATATTAATAAAAATTTATAAGTAAATCAAATTAAAAATTAATATTACCACACATTCATTTTAACTTCATTTCAATGCATAACAGACACACTACAATCCAGGACAAGGCCTTGATAAAAATAGCACTTGCTGTATGCCTGGGTAAAAGTACTACTAGCTGTATTTTCAAAGACTCTGTTCTGAGAACTTCTTTACCATGCCTTGGCTTCGGATAACTTGGTAATCTGCCTCTCCAAATCTCTCCAGCACAAATCCACCACTAAAAGGAAAAAAAAATTTGAAAGGGACTTGACAAGATTGGCAAGATAGATCTATACATGCAAGCACCTAAAAAATGTCTGTACAAGCTCATCCAAGTTGAACTCAATATGTACAGAATATTGGTACAAGAGGCTTTTCCCTCCAAAGTCCAGAAAAAAAGAGGATTACAATTAGAACATGTCTGCAAAAGTCAGTGCAGAAACATCCACTGCTTATCAGAGAAAGTGCATTTTTTTTTTAATCTTTTACGTTTTTACTTGCAAGGAGTTACGGTAGCTCTTTTTTCCCATTTTTCTTAACCCCCAGCACAGGATCTTCCAGTGCTATCAACTCATGGCAAGATAATGAACAGAGGGACAGCAGAGCAGATGATGGATCGAAGCTATTTTATGATCTACTAATCATAATCACATTTGCAGCAACTACTTTTCCAGAAAAAGATGAGCCCAAAAATTCCAGGGACACGCTTGCAAAACTTTTGTACTAAATTATCTGATTTTCATCTGCAGAAGACAATTGCAGTATGTTAATATAGAAGATCATTGGTCATAAGACATGCAATCACAATAGTAAATAGTAACTACGGCATTGAAACAATGAGTTTTCACATTCATCAGAAACAACGCTTTATAGTTACATTGTAACAGCACAGAAAAAATTGACACAAAGTAACCACATAGTAGCTTCAAAATCAAACCACACTATTTGTCCAACAAATCCTACAGCCAACCACAACTTGGAGATTGAGCAACGATCAATTAGGATAAGTTATAAACAAAATCACTGTACTGAAACTTGAAATCACCAAAATCATAACCAGAAATAAATATGATGCACAAATGCATCTGCTTAAAGCTGAGCTCACAGCAGATGCAAAGTAATTATTAGCTTGTCCTTCTCCTCATTGCAGCTTTCAGATCAAAAACTGAAAATGAAGCGTACAATAACAAACACCGAAACTATCATGGAATTCAAGCTGCTCGACTTGGTAAAGTGGACTTAATTACTTAAAACAGGCCTTTTGAAAATATTTAACTGTACACATTTTCATCCACGAATTCAGTTTCCTAAACTCAAAAAAAGTATCATTGCAATGATGCAAGAGCTAGTTGTGTGCAAGTGCCTTATGACTAAGGCCAATCAACTATGAATCATAATGCACTTTCACCAAGAAGACTACATAAAATTCAAAACCTTCTGCACAATAGAAAATTCAAAATGACTTCAACAGAAAAGCACCATCAAATTTCCTACATTAGCTACCACCTTTATACTCCTTTCAACTGGAAGGCTAGAGACCATCCCAAAAGATTTGCATCAACCTCACTCTTCCTTCACTTCAGCACCATCAATCACAATCCTACAGTCTTCTTCTGCATGGCTTCGGGACAAATCAAAGCATTTGTTTCACTTTATCCTACTAAGGTGATTGAGAAAATGATCCCAAAGAGGAAACATAACTAGTATAAAATGAAAACGGCATTCAAATATGGAATCCAACATTAACAATGCCTTGCCCCACATGGAACATGGAGGCTACACTAAGCCATAGGATAGTCATTATATCTTTTATCTGTTAAATGCTACTTACTACCCCAGCAAGTTCAGTCTTATGTCTGTTAAATGATGAAAAGATGTATTCAATCATAGAGTATGAGAGGGCTAGAGTGATTAAAAAGGCTAAGATTTCTTTGGCTATACCGAGTTCTTGTAATTCCTTACACTCGGAAAATATTTTTGCCTTTTGGAAAGGGAAGAAAGCCAAAATTATGTAGAGTTTTGTTATTTCAGCTCTTTTATAGGTGTTATGGCAAGAGAGAAACAATCCTATTTTTGGAGATGAAAGGAAAGAAAACATAGTGCCTTATGGGAGAGGGTTTGGCTTTTTGCATCATTTTGGGCTTTGGTTTTGAAGGTCTTTAAATATTATCCTTTTTTCTTCATACATCTTAATGGGCAGGGTTTTAATAGTATAGATTTTCAATTAGGGGAAGTTTATGGATCCCATATCGGATAGTTGGATAGGATTTATATATATATATATATTATTTCCCTTCCCTTAATTGTCTTCTTTATTGCTTTTCTTTGTGGACACTACTCCACTATCATTCCGGACGTCTTTCTTCAATCTCCATATTTCTCAGTTCTTCTAAAGATCATAGACTATTAGCTAAGTTTTCCCTCTTTCTCTCCGCATAATCTTTTAAGTTAGAAGGCAAACTAAAACATTTGTTGTTTAACAACCTTAACATCCTATTTTTCAACAACATATGGAGGCTACACATTATACATTTGTTTATTTCTAGAAATGTTTAAGATCCATAAGGAATTAAATATTAATTATGCATCTCTGCACAACATGCACAGATGCAAGTTACAACAATTTTTCCATTTAATCCTGAAAAGAAAATTAACATCTAAATACATGATTATTTTTTCTTGATAACCACCTAGATGTTCACTCATGAAGGCAACCAGCACAGTTACCACTTACCATTTATTAATATTGATACCATAGGATGTTAGCAAAACTCAATTATCCAACTTCAGTATGTCATTAGTGCTATCATGAACACATTCGTGAACCATAATCATTTTAACATGGTCCACATCCACGTCTTAAAAGTAATTGAATTGGAGTTCTTAACTACAATTACAGCAGCTGCAAATCTAGTTCTCATACTCCATATATCATAAGTTCAATAATCAAATAGATCGAGTACATTCCATCTAGGGGTGGCAATGCCTTATTCATGTCAAGTTGTAATCGTGTTATGTCAAATAGAGGTCATCCCAAACCCGACCCATTTAATAATCATGTTAAGAATTTAAAACTCTAACCCAACACAATTAATAAGCGATTAAACGAGTTGTAATCATATCATCCATTTAGCTTTTTTTTTATATATTACAATATATTTTAATAATATTTCTGATACTATATACAAAAATATTAATCAATTTTATTTTAAATATAATTAAATACTTTTTAAAATGCGATAAATATAATAAAATTACTTAAAAATATAAAAAATACAAACTAAAATTATTAAATTATAAATATATCAATCTATTATAATTACTCAAATAGTTAATTGTGTCATAAATGAATTCATGAGTTAAAAACTCTAAACTCAAACCTGACACGATTATTAATCGTGTTGTGTCATGTTTATCTATTTAATAATCATGTTATTTTATGTCAACCCGAATCCGCAAATTTATGTCGAGTTCGTGTCGGTTAGGTAAGTTGTGTCAAAAATTGCCACCTTTAATTTCATCCTTCAACATCACTTCTAACCATGTATGTTTAGTCATTCTTTTTGCCCTTTAGAGCTTCTCGTCCATCAAAGTTCACTCTTGCTGACAATAAAGAATTACATGCCTAATATACATAAATCATTAAACCTACCTGCACTAAAATTTTACATACACATGCAAAATGCTCATGAGGTCATATACTATAATAATAGAAATGGCAGGATTTAATTCGGGTGTGTCAACCTGCTCTACAATAAAGCAGATGTTTCAAAAAAGAAGACATCTCCAACAATGTTTGAAAAATATGCAATCCTGCAACAAGAATACATCCAAGTTTGAATTTCCTATGATTTTACCTAAATATATCCTTGGATTTTGCTTGCTGTAATTGTCATCCTCATTTTATTGTTTGCTAAAGTAGTAAGGTTCAGTATAAGAGTCCATAATTCTTATGCCTGAACATTAGTACCTCAGATGCAACTCAGTAATTTAGTTTCCCCTGACTCCACACAGCCCATTGCATGCAATGCTGCAAAGGTAATATTCATCACACATTCCTAAGATGCTGCACAAGATGAATAAAACAAAACATAAAACATGTATATGCGAAGGATGGAAAAACTGGACACAGATTGCCTTGTTTACAACAGAATAACTAGAAAAGAATTATATAAAAATAAATAGCAAACAAATGAATGATTATCACAGAGAATATAACGAAGGTTCCACCCTCCAGAAGATGCTTGATTATTTGATGACCATGGTATGAAAGTTGCACAGAATATAGCACCAGCACCAATAATATTAGTCACATTCCTAAGAGCCTTCACAAGATAACATAACCAGGAATGATTGAATAATGTAAAGCAAAAAGCAACTCAAGCATCAAACAACATGTATGAAAGGTTGGACTGACTCATCTTGTAGCATGGCAAACATTTTGTTCACACAAAAATAAATACCTATTAACAGACACATTATATCTCGACTTCTTTATGTAAAACAGAAATATTGAAGATTCCATCTTCCAGTCCACTGATTATTTGACGACAGTGGTATGAATTTGTACGAGGAATAATCCGTAACAAAGTTCACATTGAACTAGTACAATTATAAAGCAGAAGAAAGACATCAATGAATTATGATATTCAAACAGAAATAAATCATGGTGCAAGTCAATAAGCCTTTAAACTAGTAGTATTGACAATTATGGGTATAGGAATTTGAGTTACCTCAATGCGTCATGCCCTTATCGTTGAGCTGTGTGACATTAAAAAAATACACCACCTCCACAAAGTATTTAGTTGCAAATAGCAAGCTTCCCTGACCATTCATCAGCCACCCCATAATCAAGACTAAGCTCCCTCAAAGGAGGGATGTTCTCCATTGCAAAAAGCATAAGGTGAGGGAACATCAAATTATTGTGATCATACAACACAAATTGCACCAGCACATTAGGAGTTGAACTATGACTCATATAGCAAGCCACATTTCTCATTCTCGAAACATCCATGGCAAAATCCAAAGGTGCCATCGAGGGATTAGAAGGGCGCCTATAGTCAGGAAATACCTGCGTCAGATCCCCCCACTCTGCCCATCTTGCAGAAAACCGATTAGGATAAACCAAACTATCGCCATTCATTGAGAAAATTTGAGCTTGCTCCATTGTTAGAACAACCCCTGTATATTCACATATAAAAGCACCAGCATGTATCAAGTCCAAAGACCTAACTCCCCATCCTGTCTCCCTCGACCTAAATACCTCCAATCTATTTCTCAGCCCCCTTTGAGAAACACGATTTCGACAATTTGGTGGACACTGACAAAACGCCCCGCATTCAATTACTAGTGGCTTCCCTCTCAAGAGATACCCATTATTATCATAAGCAAGCTCACCCCCATTCTTCATAGCACAAAAGCAACTATCAGTACAACCAGAAACACAATCACACCCAGCACCGTTATGGTTAAACACAAAGGGAGGAAACACAGTCTTCACTAGATACTCATAATATAATGGATCATAATCACCATCAATATCATTAAACAAAAGAACCGGCATATTCTCCTTCTTGCCTGATATATCAAGACTGAGATAACCCCTCGGTCTCACCAATAATGGCTTATTCCTAAGACTCTCAGCAAACCTCAAAACTGCACTACCCATTTCCGGTTGCCCATCAATTCTCAACAGTTTATACTTGTAAACACCAAAACCAGACTTACCCACATCAAACCAACAATCGAGAATCTTATAAAGACCATCGTAAACATAAACTTTACTACTAACACTACCTTGATATCTAAAACCTCTTATAACTCTCACCTCAATCCCATAATGCATACTCCTTTCCATAGCAAGATTGCCACCTTCCAGCTTCTGATGTTCACATTGCCTATTAAACTTATCTTGACCGCCATGTCCTGTGTATATAATAACATCTCCAGCATCTTCATCATCCTCATAGCCACCCGAGACAATAATACTCGTTGCTATTGGCTCCCCATTCGAGCTCTGGCTCGCCGGCAAGTAATCAATCCCAGCCTGGGGTTGTCCATGTAATCCAACAACACACAACTCCATCCGAAAAAAGAATAAATCGCCAATCTGCACACCAGGGATTGAGCCTACAATCCTTTTATCGCGATTTAGCCACAACCCCCGTTCCTTCATCACTGAAGATGCTGTCAAATCACCTCGCGCCCGCTTACCTTGTCCAACCCCTCTTCTTTTCTCTTCTGCATACATTGCAAAAATGCGAAAAGAATCATAAACCATTCTCGTTCTTCTCACAACATCACGGAAGTACCTCTCGTCCTCGGAGTTTAAATCAGTAACGCGAACCAGCTCAGAAGATCGTTTTGGTGCTTTTGGCCGCGGAACGACCGCGGCTGAGAGCTGGGCTTCTTGGCTTACAGGTACAACAGCCTGAGATTCGGGGTCCAGGACATCAACGTCGCCGTATTTACGTAATCTTTTGGCGAAAGCTGTGCGGAAGAGCTCGGAGATGCGGTAGAATTCCGAATAGACGTTTTGTTGCTCTGAAGGCAGAGAGACGGGGGTATTATCCGTATTAGCGAAGAAATTAGGGGTAGAGTCGGAAAGGAGTGGCTCTGGGGTATGGTGTGGGCGTACGAGCTGAGAGGTCCGGATTGGTTCGTCCAATGGCTCGGTCTTCGGCTCGATTTTGGGGGTTAAGAGTTTAGTGGTTGGTGCGGTGGTAGTGGTGGCGGTAACCGGCGACGGCAAGAGATTGAGGTCTTGAAATGGAACAAGAGAGCCCATTTTGCCGAAAGATTGAAACTTTGGTTCAATTATACAACTTACATGAAAAAATGGAGCTTCTGTTAGGGATTTACGGAGACGTTCAGAGATGCTTTCATGGCAGTTCCTAAGAACAACGGGTGGAGACAAGATTCTTTTCAATGTCAGAAAATAGAAACGAAAAAAAAATGAAGTTTTGTGCCAAGAAATGACGTGAATGTCCTTGTCTATTAGAGAGACAGTGCTGCCTTGAAAGTTTGAAAAGGGTACGGAGGATCGAGGCGGACCGACCTGTTGACGGCAGAGTTAACGCGAGGCCAAACACAAACGTTAAGACAGAGTCCCTCAATCCAGGGCCAATTATACGATGCCACGTCAACAGAATAAACCGAAAAGTTGAAAAAGAAATCACAAAAAGATTAAAAGCACCGAAAATTAAAACTGCATTTTATTGGATTATTTTCTTTAAAATATGTAATAATTTTATTTTATAATAAATTTTATAAAAAATATAATTATTTTTAATTTTAAATTAATTAATTAAAACACAAATATACTAATAACCTAATTATTCTTTATAAATAAAATTTTAATTCACTCGTTATTATTTAATTTTTAAAATTTGTCAACTTTTTTTAAAAATAAATAAAAGAATTTTTAATTATATATATATATATATACACATATTTACTAATTTTTTAATAAATTAATTTATATAAAATTTATAATTTATATTAAAATAATAATTTTATTATATAAATATTTAAATAGTATTAATTAATAATATTATTAAAACATTATAATGATATTATTGAATTATAATAACTGTATTTTAAAATTTTAATTTAAATTATTTTTTAAATAATATGATAGTATTTATTTTGAATAAATTAAACTTTGCATTATTAAAATGTTAGAATATAAATAAGCATTTAATATATATATATATATATATATTAAAAATAAAAAATTAAATAAAGATGAATAAATTAATATTTTTCTCATAAAGAATAAACAAATTAGGAATGTATTTTTCTTTTAATTAATTAATTTATAATAAAAAAAGATATAAACATATTTTTTTTATAAAATTTATTACAAAATAAAATTACCATAAATTTTTATATAAGATCAACTCGTATTATATAAATAAAAATTTTTAAATATATATATATAACAAAATAAATGGCATAATTTTTATTGAATAATGTGATAATAACGTTTTTTGTGTAATACTTTATTGTCTAAATGGCAGTAAATTAGAATAATTAATTAATAAAATAATAATATTTATGTAATTTTATATATCAAAATAATAACATTTATTGACTATGCATTGATTTTGTAAATCTGGAATAATAATGTATATTGACTCAATGAGTTGTTGTTATCACCTACCACCTTCTTTTTATGTGATTTTATAAAAAATAATAGATATTAATATATGGTTGATTTACATATATGTCATGATTTCATTGAATAGGTGAGTTATTATCACATAACTTTGGTATGATTTCGAGTAATAATAATAATAATAATAATAATTTTAAAATTTTAAATATACAAATATAATTTTAAAAAAAGGTTAAAAAAATTGATCTCTTAATTTTTTTAATTTTATAATTAAATGTCAAATAGATTAAGCTATCTCTTAGGCAAAAATTTTGGAGTAAGCAACAATCATCTATTTTACTAATTTGACAAAATAATTATCTAATTTTTTAAATTTAAAAATTTCTTTTTAGTCTCTATTATCAATTGACAACCATTCAATATAAATGGAGTAAGGTTAAAAAAAAAAAGTTCATTTGAATTAAACCTCTCACTATTTTAATAACTTAAAATTTATAAGAATCAAATTATTATTGAGGCAAATTAGAAAGTACTTAAATATAATTTTAAAAGAATTTGTAAATTAAATGTTATATTTTATTAATGAAATTTCACATTATTTTCTCAAATTTTGATAAATATTTTTAAGTTCACATGGCACCCCTTTTATATTTATGGTTGTTTTACCATAACCAAAGCTTAATAAAAATTTATCTAATTAATATGAACCCAAAACAATAACAAATTATTTAAAAAAAAATTAATAAATAAATACAATAAATTAACAAGTAAATAATATCAAATTAAGCTCTAAGTGTATAATTAAAATATGTGTAACAATTACAAACACGATTATAAAATAAAAAGATAGGAAAAGAGATATCTAGCATAATATTTTTATTCCTCAAATCATTTTTCAAGTGTTTTTTGGCACTTGCAAAGCTCAAATACAATTAAAATAGCGAATACACAGAGAAAAATCTCTCAAAAACTAAATTTACAAAGTTTAGTTCATGTATGTGTTCTTGATGAATGATAGACAAATATGAACTCCATATTTCTAGAAGATATTAAGAATAGATAAATATAAGGTTTTTAGCACAAAAAGATTACATTAAAAATGAATTGTAAATAGATTTATATAGATTTTAAAAAACTGGTCATAATAACTAATGTTTCAAATAAAAATTAATCCTAATTTCACAATTCAATGGTTTAAAAAATAATCATTCTCTATTTGTAGTTTAAAATTGGATCAATTACTATGCAAAAATTTATTATCATTCATATTTTTATAGGTACTATTAAACTAAATTGGCTCATTATTCACCCAATTTAGTATTCGTTCTAAATTTGTAATTTTAAAAATGCCGACTCAAATATTTCAATTTAAAACATTTTGAATTTTCTTAGAGCACTTAAAATATTAATTGTTTACCAAGTATAAAAATTAAACAATTTTAAAAAATCTTTGGTAAAATCACGTTTAAGTTGAAAATTTTGAACTCATTTTTATCACAACTTCATCTTATCAAAGTATATTAACTCTGTACAAAACTGAACACTTAAAAAAATAAATTAAATGTCTTGAAATTGATTCACTCTTCTATGAGCTTGAGTTCTTTGTGATATGCCATTAACTTGAGAGATTTTTGAGGATTTCTTGAGCTTGAGATGATATTCCTTTAAAGTTCTTAATTTTCTAAATTTTTATACTGCCAATTTAAAAAAATAAAGATGTGAGAATATTTGACTAAGAAAACAATACATCAACATTGGTTATCATCAAAACTTAGGCATATTCAACTTTAGAGCCAAAAATATTAACCAACCAAATGACTCATAAATTATATTGATAAAAGTTTTCAAATTAAAAACTTATAGCATCACACGTGCCCGCATACGGTAGTGTGAAAATTTAGAAAATATTTTTGTAATTGAAATAATTATTACAAACCAATCTTTTAGTCATAGCCTTTGTGACATATTGTACAAGTACAATTGGTTTGTAACAACTATTTTAATTACAAAAATATTAAGACAATATTATATTATTTATTTTTTTTAAAATTAATTATTAGTTATCAGGATTACGAAAATATAATTTAATATTTATTAATAATTATTAGATTAATTAATGGTCAAAAAGGCTAAGTTATATGAGACCATTCTAAATCTCAATTAAGTTATATGTGACCATTCTAAATCTCAACTAATTACATGTGATCAATTTAATATTAATAATTATCTAATATAATTTGAATTTTATATCTTAATTTTATATGTGTCAGATCATTCTAAATCTCAACTAACACGATGACAAAAGAAAATATTTATGACATTGACGATGTCTTCACCTAATTCCTTTGACATTTATAATTAAATTTTTTTAAAACTAACATGATGATGAAAGAAAATATTTATGACATTGACGATGTCTTCACCTAATTCCTTTGACATTTATAATTAAATTTTTTTAAAACTAACATGATGATGAAAGAAAATATTTATGACATTGACGATGTCTCCACCTAATTCCTTTGACATTTATAATTAATTTTTTTTTAAAAAAATTATATATATATATATATATATATATATATATATATAAGAGCGAAATAGTTTGATATTTTCATAAAATACAGTCTTTGATTAAATTATTGCGATATATATATTATTTTTGATCCTAAGCAACTAAGTGACCACTATATATATATATATATATATTAATAATATATTTAAACTTTTTATTTATTTTTTAGTTACAAAATATGTTTTAATTTACCATTACATACAATAATATACCATTATATATTTGTTGATTATAAATTTTTATGATCGTCATTTTTGTTACGATATTATAAATTTAATGATATTATAAATTTTAATGGTGATTAATAGCTTGTGTTGTAGTAAAGACAGGCAACTATATTATTATTATTATTATTGTTATAAATACACATTATTTTGTTTTTTATAATATCTTAAATAAATAAAAGTTCACATTTTATTTTGAATGCATTACACGAATATTTGCAATCACCCCACATAATAAACGATGTATTTCATATGCTCATCTTCTGTATATGCATACTACATTTCAGAAAGTAATATATCAGGAAAATTTTTTTTGCCATAATTGAGAGAATAATGCTTATATTTTAAAACTCCTTAGATACAAAATTTTTAAACCCATCTAATATCTAGATTAATCATCATGAAGTACTGGATGATTGATTTTGCAAATAAATTCTGTCTTTTTTACTGACTGAGGATCACAGCCCTCCAATTCTGTGGGTCAAGTGTGGTAGACAATCAAAATTATGAAGATCAGAAGTATGAGAGAATCTCCTCTGGGATGTTGGATTTGGATAACATGTACCGTTTGTTATGGTGTAAAAGCTTCGAGATTCCAAAGAGAGCAAAAGCTTCATGGGAAACTTAAGATGAAAACTGACTAGTGTCCTTCCGCCTGTACTCGTATACAAACATGCAAACCCTAATTGGTTTACATGTATCAGGTCTCTATACACTTAGCATTAGTATATAGTCTCACAGGCAGCATCTTTGGCATTACCAAAAGCTGAAGAGCAGAAGAGGTCTGAACTTGCTTGCAGATAGTAAACAAAGTGGTGTGTCATTAGTTATCCTAGCTTAAGGGAACTGGGTTTGGTTTGCTTTTTGTGTTTGAAGAAAGAAAAAGAAGGATGGCTCACAATGGGGAAGAAATATAGCAGCTCCATTGCTGTTTCTGAACTTGGTCATGTATCTTATTGTGGTGGGTTTTGCTAGCTGGTGCCTTAAAAGGTTCATCAATGGCCAAACCTTTCATCCTAGTAAGTGTTTCTTGCCTCTTTAAGCGCAATTTGTTCAATCTCTGGTGGTTTACTTTCAGCTTACTTGAAGACTGGAAAAACTGTGAAAAACATCAACTGGAAAAAAGTAACCTGTAAACCATAGGTGCATGCAGTTGCAGGTTTTTTATTCTTTTCTTGAAACAAAGGAAACGAACCCTGGATGAATCTGAATAAAAAACAAACTCTCAAACCAAACATGAAGGTTTCTGTTTTTAATTCTTTTGTACTCTCATTTTTAAGTTTTGCACCGAGTAAAAATTTTCAGGTTTTGGAGGAAACGGTGCAACAATGTTCTTCCTGATCTTCGCTCTACTGGCTGGTGTTCTCGGCGTAGTTTCAAAGTTAATCGGCGGCCGCCACATCGGAACTTGGAGAAATGACAGTCTAGCAGTAGCAGGATCAACTTCATTAATAGCACGGGCCTTGACTGCACTAGCTTTTGGGTTTCTTTTTTTTTTTTTTTTCCCTCACATCTTCAGATAACTTGCGTCATCATCCAAAAGATCTATAGTTTTATTCTGCAGGCTGGCTTGCAAGCAGATAAACGTTGGAGGTCACAGAGGCTGGAGACTGAGGGTGCTGGAGGCATTTGTCATAATTCTAACATTCACCCAACTTTTCTACCTCTTGCTGATTCATGCTGGGTAGTTTAGCAGCAGATATGGACCAGACTACCGAGATACCGACTATGGCATGAGAGCAGCCGGCGTGGATCCGGAAGGACACATGGGCAGTGGTGGTGTGACTGGGTCTAGGGTTTGAAGGAGCATCATGTAACAGTATTAGAGGGGTTATCCAACATTCTACAGGTCACCTGATGTAGAGTTGTTCTTTCCTTTCTGTATGGAGTCCCCCTTTTTATTTCTAGTCCACTTATACTCAGTAGGTTTTTATCCCTATGTTGCATGGTGTTTGTGGACATTGTACTGCAGTATCCTGTGATGTGTAATGGCTTTGGATTTGGCTTGTAGCTGTGGTGATCATGCTGTCCTTTATTGTGACTCTTAAAAAAGAAAGACTTGAGAGAAACGACAACAAATAACATTCTTCTCGGTCAACCAAATTCCATTTCTGCTGGGGTATTAAAGGACAGTGAATGTATTTTTCTGAAAACAGATTTAAATGGCAAGGACAAAGATGCGGCCGTAAGTGACACCTGTCTTTATTTAAAAAACTTCATGCTCTGAATATCGATAGTGCACCGGATTACAGAGTGTTACAAGTGAAATGACCACTTTTACTTGGCCAGAGTTCACTCTAGAATTTCACTTGAGAGATTTTGGCTTCATTTGAAATTGTGGTGTGTTTTATATAGGATTTAAACTTATTTCAAAATGTGGTGTAACAATATAGGCAATACACATGATAAACTGTTTTTTTTTTAGTTTTTGTGCTATCAGAAATTATCCATTATCCTTTAAGTACAATTTTATAACAGCAATCTGCTTCTGATACATGCATGGATAATACAAATTCCCATATTTTTCTTCTAGATTCCGTAATTAGGCATAAGAAAGCTGAAGAATCAACTTGAAATATATCAGCAGCATTATACATGCTGAAAAACATCTGATGCAAGATTATGTTTCTGAAAGGCACAGTCGGCCATAAATTATCAGCAACAAAAATTTGCTGCAGCTGGAATTCAATTCCAACAAAAATTCATCAACTAAGAAAGAAAACAAAGACATTGATGAGGGCATTCAGTGACAACAGGGTCCCTAAAACGTTCCCTTGTGCTTTAGTATGAATCATTATTATGCTTAGTTCTAGTAAAAGCTAGTGAACAGAAAGGAGCCAGAGACTATCCAAAAGTTCCAGAAGGGCGCCTTAAGCTGCACCTTCATTGATAAAACCTTCCTTGCGACCTTCAAACCCAGGTCGCAGAAGCTTTTTCTCTCTCTTTTCAATCCTACGCATCTTCTTTTGGCGAATCCTCCCAGCTATGTTTTCTGATCTCTTTTGCTGTCTCTCGGTTTTCATTTTTTCCCTAGTTTCAACCCTCTCATTCCACTTTTCAACATTCTTCTGATGTCTCTTTTTCTCTTTGTGTAAGCTCTGTTTTAACAGCTTAGGATCATCATGAATCTTAATTCCTGCAGCTCTACTGGTTGCTGCTTTCCATGAATGCTTCTTTGCAATTACCTCGCCTTTCTCAGGATCTTTCTTTGCTTCCTCCAATCTTTGTGCTTTTTCAAGCTCCTTCATCTTTGAAAGTTTCCTCTTTTTCTTCTTTCCCAGCTTTTCTTCATTCCCAATTTTAACATGACTAAAAGCAAGTTCCTTTGAAGCCTCTTCTATATCCTTCTCCACCCTATTTGAAAAATTACTAGTTGCGGATTTCTTTTCCTCAGATCCAGATTCTCTCTTGCGTTTCTTTTGTTGATTATCCTTCCTCTCACTCTTGTCATTCTTCTTCTTGGATTTATCTGAACTTCCGGCATTTCGACCAGCCCGAAGTTCTTCAATCTTGCGGTGCAGTCGTTGCCGGAGTTCTTCATATGTCACTGATCGATCATCACCCTCAAGATCGGCTATCATAGGTTTAACCCCTGTTTCTTCATCCTGACTCTTGTCGTTTGATTTCACCTTTTCCAAGTTTTCCTTTAGCAAATCAAGTGTTGTTTTATTAGACTTCTCAGGATCTAACCGATCTCTTCGAGCTTTCTTAATGTTTTCTCTTGATTCTTTCTTTGCCAAAGCTTTTTCGCCCTTGCTAAGGCCCTGAAACCATGGCTTCTCTTTATCGTCAACAGGTAGATAGAACCTTGCAGGAACAAGCTCTATCAGCTTGTCGAAGAACAATGAGTGTTGGTTAATGAGAGACTTCAGATTAACACTAGAACCATCTTCATTAAAAAGACTCTTCTTTTCCTTTCCCATCAGAGAGGGACTTACCTAACGCAAAAATGACAGAGAATAATACGTAAGTAAGATGTTGGACGATCTAGTTGTTCAAATATCAATCACCATTAATACTCTAAAAAGAATGAGGCACCGAAAGAAACCAAACAGGAGACTCAAAAAGCAGAACAGTTGGTTGAAAAAGGTAAGGGCATATCAAGTTGCTTAACAATTTTAAACATAATAGTTTTCAAACAGGATTCTTTTTTTTAAGTTATACAATTTAAATTTTCTTACCCCAAATTAAGTCCTCTTCACATCAAATACGAAAAAAAAAAAATCCAGGTACTGATACAATATGTCAAGTTGATTTTCATTTTCATGCAATCCACAAATTTCGATTTCGACTGACAAAGCTTTTTGGTTCCTATCTTATTATCTAGCACACTAACTCAGGCCAGTAACATTGAACTATTCAAGTAATAAACTGAAGCAAAAGAGAAACAAAGAATCAGATGCCAAGTTTAGCCACTCTTAGATCCAATGCAATACTAAGATCCCAACTTGTGGTTTTCTCATTGAAACCAAATCACAATGCAATTGTTCTTTACAGATCAAAATATAAAGCAGCCTAACAAAACGCATCCATCAAACATAACATATTATGTATGCTATAAAAATATCACAAAAAAATACACTAAATCCTACTTTCCTACTAGTAAACGCAAATGCATATTGATTATTAATAGCATTGTGCATATTAGTTATATGCTTCTGGTTTAAAAAATTGACGAAGCTAAGCAAGAAGGGTTATAGATGCCCCTCTTTAATGGAACCAGAGAGGAGAATCTCTATCAAACAACAAGTTCGCTAACCCTGCCCCATATCTGCCGATGCAAAAGAATTACCAAAGACCAATGAGAAGATTGAAAATACACGCTTGAGGGAAGAAAAAAATCTACATCAAAAAATACAAAAAGGTGAATGAGCGGAAACTTTGCAAGAGAAGGTAACCACATTACAGCATCTTAAATTTTTAGATCAACAAATAAAATTTCAGAAGTCCAGTACAAACAGCAAAATCAAATCACATCATTCAAGTGGCAACACTCCATACCTCCTTTCTTTAACAATCAGTTATAACAGAATACCCCAAGCCCGCATCCAAGCTAACCTCAAATATGTGGAATTACAAATATATGGAATTACTTTCTCGAATATATTATCCAACATGTGTCATTGCTTATTGTCAGCAAAACGATGTGGGCAATACTTATATTAATTAGAATCTGTGAGAGACGAAAACTAGACCTTTCGACGCACACTGACGCTAGCATGCCTAAAACAAAAAAAAAAAGCTTCAAACTCCACCATAGAAAAAAAATAGAAGAATCTCTAGCGAGAAAACCACAAGGGTTCGATTTCAGATGGAACAAATTATGACGCAGAAGCATAAGATCTCACATACCGCGAAGATATGACGTTGAAACAATCCATTCACGAAATTCAAAAGAAAAAACCATAAAGAAAGTATAGACGAGGGAAAGAGGAAGTACCTGGCGTTTGTTGCCCAAACCGGAGATGGGAAAACAGCTGAACGACAAATATGTTCCGGAAACACAACAGGGTTTGCTTGTGAGTAGCCGAAGCCAGAAACTGGAGGGTTTGCTCTCGTTTTCGTTTCGTTTTCTTTCTTCTACCCTGCAAGCCGGTTTCAATTATCGTTAAAGGGCCAAATAAAAGCCCAGTTTTAGGCAGATATCCTATGGGCCCATTAGCCCAACAAACTATAAAAGCTCCTCAAGACACCAAAGGTATTAAGTACACCCACAACCCTCGAATCGGGGTGTACTTAGAAGATAGGAAAAATATCTCTCTCAACGGATGACACGTCAGCAATAATCTCAATCCACGTAAGAAATTACTTTTATATCATCAATATTACATTTTCTTAAGTCCTATTTCAAAATTTACAGTTTCACAATAACCGTGTCACTCATTTGAGGTTGTTTATATTTTAAAATAATTTATTTTATTTTTTACTTAAAATTAAGTATTTTTCATATTAATTTAGACAAATTCAAATTTAATTCCGTCCTTTCTAATATATATATATATATATATATATAGAGAGAGAGAGAGAAGCATAGTGTTTGTGAAAAGATTTTATTATTACTTTTTTAACATAAAATGTGTGTTTAAATTTTGTATTCATAATTTAACAGGTGTTTGTCTTTTATTTGCTTTTATTTTGTAGAACTTTAAAAAAAATTATTAAGTCTGAAATTAAAAAAAAAATACAAATATTAAATAAAAAAATTTACGTATTAAAAAATAAATTATAAATAAAAAAATTATTATAATTAAATATTTAATAATTTTTTAAACACGTAAATTTTAATTATATATACTCAAATCTCACTCTCAATAGTTTATAAATAAATTTTACTTTTAATATGTTATTTTCTTACACGCAAATCTCAATTACACCTAACAAACTTCAACAATATATTTTTTTTACTATAATTTGTCTAATCTAGATGAAAAATAGTTCGAAGACGGTGTCAAATTAGTGCTTGGGCAGGGAAGCAGACAAGGGTCGATAATGTGCCCGGTTCAATGTAAAACAGCAAGAATCGGTCCACCTATCGACTCCGAGCGCAAACCAATGCAGCTGGCCTTCGATAAGCCCGTGAAGATGTCGTCACCTCGATTGTGATTGACAGCGCGAGCCTTAAGGCGTGCGTCGCCCCCCCCGCACGCTCCCGCTAGCGAACTGCGATTATAATAATAATAATAATAAAACATAATCTAACCCATCCTCAAAAGAGTCGAAGAATGTTTCTCTAACTCTCTGTAACAAATAGATTAAAGAAAATCATTTTTTTTAAAAAAAAAAAAAATGGGTTTAATTTAAACTTTCGGGGCAGATTCTAAGATGTAATAAGAATGGAACCTACGCCGAACAAAGCCAATGAATTTATGAACTCATTGATGAGAAGATAAAAATAACAAACCAAATTCTACTTCAAATATGTAAAATTATAAATAAAAATTACTCTATTCTTAATAAAAATTTTTCTAAAAAAAATAAACTATTAATAAAAAATCAATTATATTAAATTTTTGTTGAAAAACAGTATACTAACAACAAATTGATGTATGTTAATATTTTAACATAATAATTTGTTATTAGTTTTAACTGACGGCAATGGTGGTTTAATTTAGTTTAAATCTAAATTTTAAATTAATCCAAAATTCGTTAGTTTCAATTTGAGTTAATTAAATCCAATTAGAACTCAAAGTTTGGATTAATTTGGATTGTCAATTTAATCTAAACCTAAAATATTGTTATAATTATAAGTCTTAATTGTTTTATTAAATTATATTTACTTTTAGATCTAAAAAGTAATTACATTAAAATATATTTATTTTTAGGTCCAAAAAGTAAATTTAATTATAAGACCCATATTAAATTATATTATTATTAGATCCAAAAATAATTTAATTGAAAAATTCATCTACTGAATTGCTAAATGTAAAATTTAATTTTTTAAATATAAAATAGCTAATAAAAAATTACCAATATAAAATTTTAATTTTTTTTTTACATATTTTAAATTACATTGTTGATTTAAATCAAGTCCAGGTCAAAAATTGATCCAACAATCACAGTTTGATTTTTTTAAACTGAAATTAATTTAATAAATTTTTAAACTAATTCAAATCCTTTAGATTAAATTTGAATGTGCCCAACCCCTATGTAAGCATGTGTACATGCACACAACCAAATTACTTTATCTATCAATCTCCCATATCATCCTACACCTTTTCTATGCAATGTTCATTCATGCAAATGCTCTAATTTGAATGGCAATAGCAATTAGTATAATCAAATCGAATGCCACCCAAAAAACATTAATAAGTACAATTTATCCTATTTAGTGTTAACCATTTTTGTTACGAAATTCCCAAATCATTTTTAATATGAAAATTTAAGGATATAGCTCGTAATCATTTATGTTAATAACATCAATCCAATGTTTTTTTTTCTAATTTCTTTTCAAACAATCTCAAATTCCTCTCTTAAAATTATAAAACATGATTCTCAATAAATTGTTATTAAATAATTTCTCTTTTGACTGACAACATTTAGTGAATAACAAATAGTTTTTGCAATGATTCTTTTGTTAGGTCATAACAAGAAGTTGGTACTAAATAAGAACCATAAAAAATGACCAATGGTATTTACAAGTATCGGAGATACTTTGAAATTTTATGATTTATTGTTTTTGATTTTAATGAACTTTTTTAAAAATATTATGATAAATGTAATTTTAATAAATTAAGGGTTTCTTTTTGAAAATATAAAATTTGAATGTCATTTAAACTTGACTAGTCATTAAGAATACAATGCATAATGATTATGTTGCTTCCACTTCCAAGATTATCACAACTAGCCAAAGTCATTGTTTCCCTAACTCTTAAAGTTGCTGAATACCATATCTATTAATGTTTATGAATTTTTTTTAATATTATAAAAAATAAATTTAATTTATCAATATTTTCAATTTAGTGTGATGTTACAAAAAAATTATTAAAAATGTAATTGTAATAATTTTTTGTGTAATAAATTGTTATCTTTGATAGTCATAATTTTTTTTTGATATAAAAATTTTTCATATAAATATTTGAATTATATGATTGGTATTTTTTTAATTTTATTTTTAATTATTATTTATTCGATACATTTATTCTAAGAAATCTTATGCGAGACTTAAATTTCGAATCATGTATGTAATTTTAAACCCAAATTTCTTATATTAATAAAAAATATATATATTAATTAAAGCAAGTGATAGACTAATTTTTATACATGATCATAGCCACGATACACAAGGATGAAGTTCATCATCATGTATTTCAAAAAAGAAATAATTAAAATTAAGAAAAGAAATATATTCCTATAGATGATTGGTACAACAGAAAAAATAAGCATGGAATACAAGATCATGGATTATATTAATTTTAAAACATGATGGCAATATTTGCCTACCCAAATAAAAGCCTTTAAACTAAAGAGAAAGCAAGATATCAAACATATTAAAAGTTAATTAAATTCCGTAAAGACTTGACTGATTGACCACTTACAATAGAGACATAATAATCACACACTCGTGCGTCCAAGAAGGCTAAAAATTGGGGTCAAATAAGGGGGAAAAGGTAGTGAATATTGAAATGGGCAATTAAATTAAATGAGTGTTAGGTGAAGAAAGATTGGGACAAAAAATTAATAAAAAAATTAATTGAGGGATTTATCTAGTAATTTAAAGGAGGCATTGAGTATTGTATTGTCTAAGTAAGAGGGAACATGCACTAGATGGATGATTAGAAGATTGTGCAATACAATGCAAGCCATTTGAGATTAGATTGATGACTTGTGCATATCATTCTTTGGTCCATGTTTTCTCCATTTGATGTTGATAAATGGTTTTGATATTTTAGGGTTTTGATATTTGAATATGCTTACAAAGGTGAAGTTAATTATTGTACATGAATTGTATTCATTAGAACATGCATATTGATTAAGAAAAATAGCACATGCATCTCTGTGAATGAGTTTGTATAAAAAATTTTACATATAGTATTGCTATTTAATTAATCAATCGTTGCCAAGTCATTATGTTTATGATAAGTCAAGTTGTTAATTGAATTTTAAAATACTTTTCCCCCAAATAACACCTTTCGGTAATGAGTTTGGTACGGATAATAAACCATAATGCAAAGTTTGAAATCAAGAATTGGATTTTTGTGTGGACATACAAAAAGTTATGAAAATGAAATGCAAACACAGGGCATGGAATAGATTCAAGCAATTGAGCACCATTGGCGATTGGCCCTATTCTTAGGCTAGGAGGTTCAACTTCTTATGAACAAAATTGGAGGATTGGGCAGGTACAGTCAAAGGTTCTTGAGAATCAAATTGACCCATTTCTCTATTGGTGTTCTTCTCAAATCTTAATTAATTAACTTCATTAATTACTAATGACATCAACTAATGATCTTTTTGATCTTTAATTATACTTTTTACCGGCCTTGATGGTTACAGTCAGCGCTTGAGTCAAT
Organism: Swietenia macrophylla; assembly: GCA_032401905.1. Taxonomy (NCBI): domain Eukaryota; kingdom Viridiplantae; phylum Streptophyta; class Magnoliopsida; order Sapindales; family Meliaceae; genus Swietenia; species Swietenia macrophylla. The sequence goes on from CP135582.1 coordinate 3,488,910, forward strand.
GTTTTTGGTTCAAATTGTTGTTGTTGTTGTGCACTACAGCCAATTCATTTCCTATCTTTACCTAATTGATTAATTATAATTTAATTAATTCTTTAACCAATACCTTTAGAAAGCTCCCCTCATCAAATCTAAGAAATATAATTTATTGATAGTTAAATACATTTGGCAGTTTAAGTAAATTAAATTGAAAAACATTTAAAATTAAGAAAATAGTCGACCACTCTAATAATCATTAAGAGTAATAATTGTTAATACGACTAACACATATTTATAAATTTAGATTGATATAAAATAGTACAATTGTTAAATAAATAAAAACAACACAATATGATTAATAATTGCGTCTAATTCAAATTTAGAGTTCTTAGTACGTAAATTTATTTACAATATAATTAATTATTTAAGTAATTATAATGCATTAACTTATTTATAATTTAATAATTTTATTTTATATTTTTATACTCTTTAAATAATTTAGTTATATTTATTTCTTTAAAAGATATTTAGTTATATTTAGAATAAAATTAATTAATATTTGTGTCTATCATATGATAAATATTATAAAAATATATTACAATATAAAAAGAATATGTTAAATGAATGACATAAATATTATGAATTAAATTAAATTAAAATTTTTAATTTATAACATAATTATTAAATGAGTAAAATATAAATTAATCTATATTTAACATAACACGAAACCAATATAACTTCTATAGGACACAATAATTTAAATTATTATTTTTAATAATTATTTAATAAAATTAAAAATTATAAAGATAAATACTATTAAAAAGATAACGCTTTAGTTACTTGATTGGTTAGTGTTATTTATGTCACTTTATTTTCATAATTTTTCTATTATAATGACCACTTAAATATTAATTTATTGTTAATCTCGTACTTAGTTTTCAAATTAATAAATTAAAATTATATATAAAATTAAGACTTGGACCTATTTTTAAAAATTATTATTTTAATACCGTATTGAATTCCATTGGAGATTAAATTTAACATACATGGCCAATACATACTTAAAATTTAATTTTAACTAATAAAACTGCATTAATATCAGGATTTATGAACCCAACCCAATAAAAATATTATTCTTAATATGAAAAAGTTGAATTAATTTGGACCCATCCTATATCCATCATGCTTGCTGTAATGATCAAATGTTTAGCTAATAATAGAGTAAATTAATGGCATAATTAATGGTTAATTAAGATCTTCAAATCATACTAATTACAGTATCATAATCTTGTGCGTACATCTAATCTTGTGATTAAGATCCTCTGATCACACAAATTCAAGTATTACAATAATAAAAAAATCCAAGTCATTATCTTATAAAAAAAGACAAAGTTTAACCCATGATTAACTGTCAATGGCTCCACCTCCACTGGCAGTGAAATCTGTAAGCAACTTAAAATGTGATACGCAACGTTTTGGGTCATTTTAAAATAAGTTGTGGAGTTAATTTTATAAAAGTACTTTGGGAATATAATTTTTTGCCTAAGAATATCTTACAATAATATTCTTGAAAGTGCTTTCAGGAAGCACATGAAAGTACTTTTATAGTATTAAAAAGGGATTTACACTAATTGTAAGCATCTTTTAATCTGTCCGGCATGGTTAGATTGACATCGATATGTTTTATTAATAGAATAAAAACTTGAAATTATTTTTTAAGAGAGTACTTAATAAATTTGTTTAATAAAGCACTTTTGAATAAAGCATTTTTGAAACACTTTAAGTGTTTTTTTTTTTTTTTTTGTGAAGCATTTAAGAAAAAAGAAAATTCTAGACCAGTTGTCTTGTAAAATTATTTTTAAATGCTTTTAAATTTTTTAATGTAGAGGGTTTTAATTAGTTTTTTTAAATTTTAATTAAATATTATAAAATAAATAATAAAAGACATTTAAATCTAATTTGAAATTGCAATTGTAAAGTTATATGTAACTTATTTTATTAATTTTTGAATAAATTTATTTTTGGTAAAAAAAATAAAGCTATTTATTCATAAATCAAGTTATAAAAAAATAATTATATAGTATATTTTAAAAATTTTAATTTAGATAATTCCGACTTATATTTTGATAAATTTTAATTTATCAACCGCAAATTTATTATATTTTTATAACTATATTTAATTATATGTTTGTTATCACGTTACAATTTTTTTTTTTTTATAATCTTATATATAAATCATCAAAATTTTTATTAAATAAATTCATTAATTTTGAACGTCTACTTTATCGTAATGAATTATTTGTTATTAATTATTAAACCAGTAATGTTTATTAAGTATAATTATACATTAACACTATATTTTAATATCAAAGTTCATCAAATATACCCATTTTATTTTTGAAACCCACAACATTTTTAACAATACAATTTACCAAATATCCGACGATTTTTATAAATTAACAACCGATTACTTCTTTCTTATGATAATCATAGATTATTTTATCAGCGCAAACAATTTCAAATATTGAAAGTACTTCCGTACACATCACACATGAAGATTAAGCCAAATTTCCATAGTATATATTGATTAAAAGAGAGAGTAAGGTTTTCTAGAAACTCACAAGCATGCCACAACCTTCATCCTAATCTACATCCAAAGGACACCCAAAATAAAAAAACAAACAAGGAACCACATGTGACCTTCCACCCTTTTCTCCTTTAATCAAAAGGCAAAAAAAGTTAATCATGCGGTTAATTAATTAATCAACCTAGACAACACACATGCTTAGCTGTTAAACAAAGTTTATGCAGTAGAGGCATCTTAAAGATTCCCTTTATCTAGCAAAACGAATCCGTACAAATCAAGGATGATTAGTGTCTAATTCGATTAAATAATCTCTGTGATTAAGAGTTTGATGATGTGACTAGTGAAAGTATGAATTTTTCATGCTACCAAGCCGGTGAAAAATTGCCACGTGGTGTTGCCACATCGGCTGGAAGAGATAAGGTCAAATAAATATTGGTCAATAGTGGTATTCCACCTGAAATTTTTTTTTTTTTTTTATTTTGTAGTTGCTTAAGCTTGTTGAGTTGATTTTGAAGCTGGCAAAAATGGACCGGTCGGTCCAAAATTCTTGCTTCGTGATTGTTCTTATGTTCAATCTCATATTGTACGCTTCATCCCCACTAGTTGCAAATAATTGGTGGGTTAGGGCACATCATCCCCAAATCTTAAACAAAATCTATGTTGATTTACTATAGTCTAATTAACAAATGCTAGAATTCTATCCATTTTAATAAGATAATAATTTCAAAGATACATAATCTTATAGTAGATTGGTATTTTTGATAGATCGAGAATCTACCGCTTTACAAATTTTATGTATAAATATTATAATATTCAAGTTTAGAACTTTATTAATATATATTTTATATATGTTACATCTTTTAACATAAAAAAATTTAAATATGAAATAATTAATATAAAAATTAAAAAAATCGAATATATCTTATGTCCGATATAATGTATTATAGCTAAATATTAAAATTTATAATCCATTGTCCGTGCAATATTCTATATCATTAGTTATAAAATATTTCGATTCATTTGCACCATGCTTTGGTTATTCTTCACTAGGTATATACTAAGTTAATTCTTAATTATGGAAGTTATAAATCTTTAAAATTATTAAATAAGAATTTTTTTTTCTAATTTTTATATTTTTAATTTTTAAAAATTTAATAATACACAAATATAGAAAATAATGAATAATTTGAGTTGTTATTTTGATTATTTTTTTTTAATTTTTTAATAAATACAAATTAATAAAAAATATAAAAAATTTTAAAAGAATCTTGGGACGGAATAGTTAGGAATCCAATAACATTTAGCCAAAACACAAGATAATTCCACCTAATCACCCCTAAACCTACGTAGATAAAGAATACAAATCCTACGCTACATGTGGCAATTAAAGAGAGCATTAAGAATGGAAAATTTATACGTTGGGATGTCCTCTAAAAACATCTCTTCCAAGAACAAAGCCAAACAGACCACATGTCCTCTATATGACGTAGCAAAACATCAATAGTCTGAATATTTTAATCACCCCAATACCCAATATGGAATCCAACAAATTCTATTTTATTAAGATTTAATGGAGATTACTTGAATCAAATATCCTTAAGAAGAAAACAAATTCAACAGTTGGTGGAATCCCATTGGTCTAAGTAGTTTTCAAGTTAAAAAATCCACCACCCACTTAATATTTTGTCTTACTTCTCAGACTATGATTTGTAGCTAGTAATTCTTATTGTCAAGATGCAGAAGCCCTAGTTTATACGTGGCTTATGGCTACCAGATTCGTGTTTCACTTTGTCTCACTTTAGCATCGATGAAAATATATTCTAATTGGATTTGATCCATTATTAGGACATGTTACCCAATGCCTTAACATACTCGTGAATTTTCCCAACTACCTTTTTCTTCAAAGCCTTGATATGGAGCATCACAACCGTTTGATTTCCAGTTCGATTTGATATTTTTGATCAAAAGCCGGCAGATAAAAAGGGTTTCCAAGTCATTTCAACAGGCAATAATGGTATCCTAGAAATCACAACTATCCTTGTACAGAAGAAAGGATATAGATCATGTTGAAAAGACAGTAAATTGACTGATGGAACGAAGCTAAAAAGCTAAAGCTAGCTTTGGTGCGTATATAAATATGCGACCCACACTAACCCCAAAGTGCCATAGAATTTGGAAGACAAGAAACTTTTACCTAGCCAACTCAATTAGTATAGCTATAAGCTTGAGCATTTCGCTCAGGTACAAAAAAGGCAAAAGCTTTTGCTGTTTTCCCTTTTGGTCTTGTTCAAATGTCTTGGGGAAGTATGGCAGGATCACAAATGGGTTGGGGTATCATCGATGAAGGTTGGAGAAGGGGTCCTTGGACTGCTGAAGAAGATAGGTTGCTTATTGAATATGTCAGGTTGCATGGTGAAGGAAGATGGAATTCTGTTGCCAGGCTTGTAGGTATCACAAAAATATAGCAGCAAACTGCTTCTGCTTCTGCTTCTGCTTCTTATAAAAGTTCTCTTCTGCATGTTAAGATTTTGCCAAAGAAGAATGGGTTGTTGTTATGCTGCACTCATGCATAAATGGATGATTTGGTTTTTTGGGTCCTTTCTTGTTACATAATTATAGCAAATTTAGAAAGTTCAATTGTAATTTGTATTTTTGGGATATACACAGGATTGAGAAGGAATGGAAAGAGTTGCAGGCTGAGGTGGGTGAATTATTTGAGGCCAGACCTTAAGAGAGGACAGATAACCCCACACGAAGAGAGCATAATTCTAGAGCTACATGCTCGATGGGGAAACAGGTATATATTAATAGATTTATTAATTGAATTATAGCAAAGTTAAAGTTCAGGTTTTTTTATCAACAAATTAATACTTCACACCACTAAACAATAAGCTAATAAACTAAATCAAATATTGATCAGGTGGTCAACAATTGCTAGAAGCTTGCCTGGAAGAACTGACAATGAAATTAAGAATTATTGGAGGACCCATTTCAAGAAAAACGCCAACATCTCTTCCGAGAACTCTGGCAAGGCCAAACATCGTCTTCTCAAAAGGCAACAATTTCATCATCAACAACAGCAACAGCAACAGCAGCAGCAGCAGCAGCAACTTAATCAATTGGACATGAAAAAAATCATGCTCTTGCTCGATGAAAATGAGCACAGAGCGCCATATATAGCTCAGGCGCCGTGTCAAGAAATATTTACGGCCACGAGTACCGCATATCCTCATTCAGGTCACGAGGAAGAACAAGCTTTCTTCGACAACTGCATGCCCAATGGCAACAATGCTATCGTGATAGAACCCTCAAACGAGGAGAGTCTGTGGGATGGTTTGTGGAATTTAGATGATTTCCACGGAAATTTTGGTGGGGCAGCTGCTGCTTTTGCAACAAGCAAAGCTAGTATGCACAATTTAGTTGCTCCATTTTGTTAATTTTAATCTTGTTGGTTTTAAGTCTAGTAGTTTCCATCAAATTAGAAGGCTTTTAAGTAAGAAGGGGAGAGCTTCGGATTGATGATAAGATTATGGTATGGTGTGAAATTTTGTGTTGTAGCAAATGAAATCCGAACTTTAGTGTACGAGTTTCAAATTTAATAAAATAAGTGGTCCAATTATGCATGAAAATATGTGACAAGTAATGATACTCGAGCATTTGATGTTTTCTTAATACATAGACATTCAAAATCGTCAAAAAATTTAATTAAAATATAATTTATATAATTTATATTTGTTAATATAAAATTTTAAATAAATAAAATATTTAAAATAAAAAACATAAAATTAGAGCGATTAATTTAAAATTTAAAACAGGTAATATAAAAATTTAAATAATAGCATAAAATTTTAAACAATTAACATAAAAATTAAAAATATTAAATATATTATACTTTAAATGTATTGTAGCGAAACTCAATCAATAAATATTACTTGTAAAGGTATGATTTAATAGAAAATATTGAATTAAATTAAGGAACAAAACAATTAATTAGCAATAAACACATCCATTTGTCAAATTGCGAAGAGTTAAGGTGGGGATTCTTAATTGAAGAACTATTGGAAATGGAAATACAAAGTTGATAAATAATTTGCCAATAAAAGGAAAGATGATTTGATGGGAGGCATTAAATTAAATTAAGTTAAATTAAGCTTCAAAGGAATAAATAATAAGCGATAGCCCATCTTTTTAAAGATAGATAAGATAATTAAAGCTGTTCTTTAAACCAAAGAGCTTATTTAGCTGAGTACTAAAAAGAAATCAAAAGGACAGCAATGCTACGGGCTATTTTGCTTTGGAATTCAGTACAATTGTGTATGTAGGGTTAGCTCTTTTTGTTATCCTTGTCGCCATTAAGATTAAAGTTTGATTAACATAATACACTAATTAAGATTTGTATATCAATCTATAATCCCATATTAAGATTGGAACTAGATTCTCTTTATTGCACTATCCCTTTTGTAATCTTTTCATGATTTCCTCGATCACCCTTTTGAAACTTTGTTGTATTATTTAAATTGCTAAAACTATGTTTAGATTCTACTAGTATCCATGCTTATCTAGTACTTAAAGAATGGTACTATAAGCACTATTGTTAATTTATACTTTAATTCCATAATACTGATTGATTGAATAAAGCTAAGCTAGTTTTGTTTGCTTGGGAGATTGTATCACCCAGCCTTACTTCATTGTTGTTCACCTCAATCAAGAATCATTATTGCTTTTTGTATCAATTTATATTTTATAATTAATTGAAGCATAAAAAAATTATATTTTAAGTATTTTTATTATACATTTTAAATTTTTAGTTAATCGTTTTAAATTTTACATTTCATATTTTAAATAATTTTGTAAAGTATTTTTAAGCTTTATATTAACTATTTTAATTTATCTATTTTATGTTTTAATTTTTATAAAAAGAAATGTATGCAGTTCCTTGTGTAAAATAAATTGGATTAAATAAGAATTCCAACATGTAAAATATAGGATTGATATGATATGAGGGTTCAAATAAATTAGAACAAATTTTATATTTTTAGAAAAAATAATTAATGTACGAGCATTTGGATTATTATGAAATTATAAATAAGTACATAATTATTTAATAAGACATTTTAAAAATTTTAAAACCTAACACATTATGATACATATTGTGATAAATTTAACGATGGTGTCGAATTAATATTTTGAATATTGTGCATGGCAAAATTCTAAAACAAATAAAAAACAGACTTAATTTTTTTTATTATATTGAAGTCCTGTGCTAGAACACAATTTACATCTCTAGATATATATTTTAATTTCACATATTTAATTGTTAATCTAAAATTAGAATTATGAATCGACTAAATATAAAGTATGTTTTAAAATTAATATTTATAAAATAGTTTATTTATCAATTTATTTTAGAAAAAAATACGACTACATGTAATATAAAATACAGACACAAACACCCCTTAAATTTTCTTGTATGCTAAGACCATACATTAACCGAATCTTACAATTTATTATCGTGTACCACCTCTGAGATAATTATTTACTTTGATTTCACAATATTTTAGTTAGATAATGGATTTATCTATGATACATATATCTATGGTTATATTTCAAAATATCTTTTATTGTTAATTTAAAATATTTTTTTTATAAAAATTTAAAATTAAGATCAAATATTTAGTATTTTAAATTTTATTTTTTATTTTAAATTTTTATAAAAGATATTTTAAGTTAGCAGTAATAAAATTTTTAAGATATACCAGTACATATATGTTTCATAATCAACCAAGATTATCTTCGATTGTTTTAATTTTTATATTAATGTTTTAAATTTTTTTGTTTATATTTTAAGTATTATTTATTATATATTTTAAATTTTTTATTATAAATTTTAAAATTTTTATTTATATTTTGAATATTTTTTATTATTTATTTTATTTATTTTATTTTTTTTTTTGGTTGAAAGTTTTACAGGGGTCGTTGTAATTTGTAAAATTTAAAAAATTTGTGAATGTAAAGATAGATGCATTGTATCGAAACCGTTCTCGATCTAGACCGTCAGATAACATATAAAATAGTTTTTATTCTCTGATGATCATCTTATCTGCAATTTACCTTAATAAGCTCTCGTTATTACACTTCTGCCACTGCGCTCCATTTTCTAATTTCTCCGGTGACTCAGTTGCCCGCCAATCTCTGCAACTCACTAAACAAACCCCCACTCTAAATGATCCCCTTTGGCCTCACTTCAAACCCATTTCTAGCCACAGAACTCATCACTGCTTACACTCTATGTGGACACGCAACTCAATCACATCTCGTTTTTTAACTCAAACAAATACAAGAACGTGTATCTATACAACTCTTTAATTACAGGGTACGTCAATAATGTGTGTTGTAGCGATGTATCGTCAGATGATTTTACACTTGCAACGATGGCAAAAGTGTGTGGTGAGATCAAGGACTTAAATGCAGGGAAGTTGATTCATGGGCAGAGTGTAAAAACTGGGTCTGTTGAGGATACCAATTATGTCGATGTACGCTAAATGTGGAAAATTTAGCGAATTTGTGTGGCTGTTCGACGAAATGTCTAAAGGAAATGTAGGATCTTGTAATGTTCTAATTTCAGGGTGTGTGAATTCAGGTGATGTTTGTGGAAAATTGTTCGAGATATGCAGATTGATGCAGTCAAATTTGATACATTTACTGTTTCAAGCATTTTACCTTTATGCGGTAATAAGGATAATAATGCTAGGAAATGTGATTATGGTAGGGTGCTTCATTGTTATGCCATGAGCAATGAGCTGGATATTGGTTTGGATTGGGATTTTCATTTGGACTGTTGTTTGATTGATATGCATTCAACTAGTAATGAACTTTTTGTGGTTAGGCGAGCATTTGATCGAATGAACCCCAGTAATGTTTATGCTTGGACGGCAATGATTAATTGCTATCTGTAGAATGGAGCTCTAGATGAAGCATTGGTTCTTTTTCATGAATGCTGGTGAAAGAATAGAACCTAATAAAGTGTCACTTGCGAGTGTTCTTCCTGCTTGTAGCTCACTGGTGGGAAGCAAACTCATGGATTTGCAATTAGAAAGGAGTCGAATCATGACGTATCTCTGTGCAATGCTTTAGTAGATATGTAGTCCAAGTGTGGGAGCTTGGATGGTGCAAGGCAAATCTTTGAGGACAGTTCTTTTCACAAGGATGCAATCTCATGGAGTTCAATTATTTCAGGATATGGATTACACGGGAAGAAACAGTAAGCTGTCTTATTGTTGCACAACAAGATGCTTTAACACAATAACAATAGTGTGGGTTCTCTCTGCTTGTGGCAGGACAGGATTGACAAATGAAGACCTTGATATTTATAACTTAGTCATGAACATATATGGAATTAAGCTAAAGATTGAGTTATGTGCTTGTGTTGTCCAAATGTTAGGTGTAGCAGGCCGGAGCATTTGATTTCATAAAAACAATGCCTGTTGAACCTGCTCCAAGTGTTTGGGGCTGCTCTTGTTATTGCTTCTGTAATGAATGATAATTCAGAGATGCAGGATTTGGCTTTTAAGTCCCTTGTTCAGTTGGAACCGGAGAATCCCTCAAACTACGTTTAATAACTATTAAAAAACAAAATGAACACTCAATAGAGAGAAATTAAAACGTGAGCAGCAGGATTCGAACCAGCAGCGCGGGCAGAGCCCACATGATTTCTAGTCATGCCCGATAACCACTTCCGGACGCCTCGTTGGGTGGCCGTTCAATTATTATAAACTTAATTGGCATTTAAATGGCAATTGAGAGATATATCATATGACCCCCTAAACTTTAAAGAAATATTCCTTAGAGGACATGTTTTCATTCCTAAAGCACTTAACTCCCTTATTTCATCGTAAACCGACATTAGTCTCCCTTTCAACGGACCGGATTTTGGATATTTTTGTAACTCCACCGATCATTAGTATAAAACTCGAATTTAATGTAAAAGGCCACCATTGAGACTAAAAGAAAAAGAAAAATTGCAAATACCACCCCTTCCATAATTTCAGTAAAACATATAATTTCACTGCTTATTCCTATTTTCATATGATTAATTGCAAAAACCAAGTAAATAAATAAATAAATTTTTTGTAATCATTGAAAGAAATATTTATTTATTTCTTGTAAACTAGAAAAATATATGAAATTTTACACAGACCCTCTGTTTCTCGACAATAGGTTCAGACGTGGGACACATGATGGATCCATGTAGAAGGCAATGATGCCGGAAGGAAAAGTGTCGTGATCCCAACAGGCAAACTTGAGTAGTCTCCAATGGGAGAAGCCAATCTGAGACTCAAAAATCTACTGGCAAGAGACAATGCTGAAGCTGAGAAAGAAGTTTCCTGCAATCTCCCGATTAAAACTTTGGTTCTCTGACGTATTACTTGGTACGAAATTAATAATACAACCGCCTAACAGTCACTTTATGATTTTTTTTTTTCCTGTCCGAATAAGGTAATTCTTCAACTTTGGACATCCTAGCAAGTTTCTATTTCGGAAGCCTCTTTAATTCCTGTCTCAATAAGGTAATGATTCAACCCTATAAATACCACACATTGGCTTCTACTCACGCCATTCTATCTCTCTCTGCAAATTCTTTACACGATTACAAAAACAGTAGTTTAGTGTTACGAAACAAGTGAGTAGTTATGGTTTGCTTCAAGAGGAGTAGAACAAGAGTAAGTAAATCACAAAAGTGGGCGGATATTCACAGCGATTCAATTATGGTTTGCTCCAAGAGGAGTAGAACAACAGCAAGTAAATCACAAAAGTGGGCGGATATTCACAGTGATATCTTGGAGTCCGTCTTCGAGCATTTGTCTTTCAGGGATGTGCTTGCTTCTGGCGAAGTTTGCTCTAACTGGTTTTCTGCCGTAAATTCTTTTATCACCTTCAAGTCTAAGACACAGCCTCATTCAACTCCGTGCCTGATGCTTCCTCAAGACAAAAGCGAGAGTAGTGACGGAGGTCATGGTTATTACAATCTTGAAGCGAATATGGTTTGTTGTAAATTGGAGAATTTTCCAGAGGGGTTTACTGAGAGTTGTTGTATTGGATCATCGCATGGTTGGCTGATTTTCTTGGATGAAAGAGCTGTTCCTTTGCTTTTTAATCCTTCTCTGCTAGTTCAAAGACAACTTCCTAACATAGGCTCTTTTCTGGGTGTATTGAATATTGAGAGAACTGGAGACGGTGGATATTGTATCAAGTATGGCTGCCAGAATAATTCGATTCGTTACATGGAGAGTCTGCGCCAGAACTTCATACACAAAGGTATTTTGTCATCTGATCCGTGTTTGAGCGTTAACAACTACGGAGTTGTAGTCATCTGTGGCCATGAAAGGAAGCTTGCATACTGTAAGAATGGAGACAATTTCTGGACTGCGATTGATGGTAAGCATCAGCCCTACCATGATATCATATGCAGCAGAGATCATTATCTTTATGCATTAGGCAACAATGCCTCTTTGGAAGTTTGGGATTTTGACGTTTCCAGCAATATCCCAGTGAAGATGGAGATTGAGATGTGTTTTCCAGAGAAATCAATGAAATTTTGGAACGACTTTGGAGATCTTTATGCTGCAAGATTTTACTTGGTAGAGTCGATAAGGGGAGATATTATGCTTGTCGTGAGGTTCTTGGGAGAGCTGGTAAATGAAGATGATGAACCAATCCATGAAGAAGATTTGCTAAGTGAAGAAGACACGCATCCTCTTATTTGTCCATACAAAACTTTGTTGTTTCATGTCTATAAGTTGGATTTGAAACAGAAAATGTGGGTGGAGGTCGATAACTTGGGGGATCAAGCTTTGTTTTTGGGTGGAAATCACTCGATTTCAGTATCGGCTGATCAGCATTCTCTGGAGTGCAAAGGAAATGCGATATACTTCACAGATGATTACTGGGATAGAATGCATGAAGACTACTTGTATGGAGGACACGATATGGGTGTCTTCAGTTTAAAAGAGCAGTGTGTTAAACCGTTTTATGAATGTCGTCCACTGAAGATTCAACCCCCACCCTGTTGGGTTAATCCTAGTCCATGGTAGACATTGAGCAACATTGATTAGTTAACCGTTGCATTACTTGTAATGTTAGAGATTGAACTCGCTGCCCGTAATAAAATTTTGATATAATTACTGTAAGCCAGTTTGTTTATTTTCATGTTCGTGTTGTTTTCTTCATTGCCAATGCTTCCATTTGATGGCGCTCTCATAATAATATAACAGCAAATACCTCCTCAAAGCAATCACTAATTAAATATAATAAATTAATAAGAAGACCTGATTAACAATTTGAAATAAATCCCACATATACTCTAAACTTTTTATCTGTCTCTTTCAAGATTCATGTTAAAATCATTGAGAGCTTTTACTGAATACGGAAAATAAAATGGAGCTAAAGAAACATTAAAGATACTAACAAATGACAATATATAACTGGAATGAAGTTATCAATTTCTATTCCTTCTCCCAGTTGATGTGAACGATCACTCTTACTGATTGATAAGTCTGCTTGGCTGTGCAAAAACTAGTGCGATCAGAGCTCTGTAACAATGATCTGGTTATTGGCAAAAATGAAATCTTCCTCTTCATCAAGGTCGATCATCTTTTTCCTTGAGGATGAACAGGTGAAAACATTTGCCAGGCAGTGCCAATATGTGCAGTGACTTGTACAAGATATCTTGAACTGATATTGATAGATTTGACCTCAGTGTCTAAGATGCACCCAAGCTAGATGACCCAAAAAAGGAATTTGAAGAATCACATGGATTGTTTCTTCTACTTGCCAGCCAAACTAGTTCTTGAAAATTGAGTGATATGTTACCCCTCTGCCTCAGATTCTCTTTCACGGCAATAAACGGAAAATTAACCGAACACTACTATTGCGGTCTTTCTGTTTTTTCGAGTTCTTTTACTCAAACATCTCTTTCTTCTCTTCTCGGCAATAGGTTCAGAGATGGGAACATGGATCCATATGAAAGGAAATAATGCTGCTAGGAACTGCATTATGATCCCAACAGGCAAACTTGAATAATCTCCAGATGTTACACCAATGAGGAAAGCCAACCCAACACCCAGGAATCCGTTGGCAGTTGATGACAGACACAATGATGAAGCTGAAAAAGAAGTAAGGGAGCCTTCACCAAGAGCATCAAAGAGGGAATGTCCTTAAATTGCACAAGAGTTTCTGCTAAACCCAACAAAAAAAGGACAAACACTTAATCAGGGATTCCAAATTGAAGATTGATTTGTCTCGCTAAAACAATGTCAAGAAGAAGGGAACAAGCATACAAAATCTGTATAACCACAAACAATTTTCTCAAACGAACTTTTTCCCGTAACAGTCATATAGTGCTGCCAACGAAAGAAGTGTTAACTGGCCAATCACTCGTGACATCCCAATAACTGAAGGATGAAGCTGTAGACACTGAGTTTGATAGCAAAATTTTGAACCTGACAGAATAGGGACCGTGGCAACAGATGCTACAAGCCAAGTTAGAGGGCGGAAGATAATTTCCTTACCACTTGCCATAATCAGATCAGACAGCTGCTTCTTGATACTTTCTGAAATCGATTTCCTTGCATCATTGTGATATGATGATTGTGCTAAACCAAGATGTTATTCCCTGACTGATAAAAAAATTGCAAGTTGAAGAGATAATAGAGTTGCAAATATGAGGAACATGGTTGCAAGCAATGTTTTTGGTAAGAAATATCCACCAAGTTCCCTAGAATTCCACCAGCAGCAGCAGCGATGAATGCATAAGACTGAAGACTAACCATTCTGTGTTTTTGCCCATACTCTGCTACAAGAGCATCTTTGGTGACTTCTGTAATGGATGCTCCAAGGTTACATAGAAGCACACATGCCATTGGTAGCTTTACCAGCAACTGGAAACAATGCTAATGGTCCCCATGACAGAATCTGCAGCAAGACTGAGAAGTTCCATATTTTTAATTAGTTTGATACATCAACTTCTTGTAATAGTTCTTGGCAGAAAAATTAACATTATCTTAAATTAAAATCTTAGCTATTATTGGTTTGACTGATAAGCTGAAATGGCAGGCTGCAAATTATACAACAGTATGAGTCCCTGGTCCCTCTTTAGTCCTCCCAAGTCTCAATTCCCAAGAAGGTTATATCTCCTTGCCTCTATAATTTTTAAGAATTCGTTAAAAATAAATAGTCAATGGCCTATCCAAGATAAAACAGCCTGAGCTCGGCAGATATAAGATCGAGTAAGACAAAAGTCATGATCTGCTTTCATCATCTCCAAAATCCTAGTGTTGATGATCCCAAAATTGAATCACTTGTGTTCTACAATAAACCAAACGTTTTCAAGATCCTGGACATTGCAATAAAGCAGGATTACAAATAAAATATTCCAATTCTGGAACTATCCAGATTTGTCATATATAAAAAGCAATATCACTTTTGATGAAGCCAAACCAACAACTCTGAAGATGTTTGACTTTGTACATTACAAGATTACAACTGAAGTATTGCAATCTATAAAGTTTGTTTTCAGATTAAGTAGATTTTGAAACTTCAAGAATCAGTAAAGTTACTCAATTCAACCGGTTAAAGTTCTAATATATTAAGAGGAATCTAAAATATGCAGCTAAATCTACTTTTCAATGGAAGATTTGCACTTGGAAGTAGACAGTTGGAATCTAAAGCATGGTTAAAACAGTATAAAGGAGCCAAAAACCAAAACCAAAGAAGAGCAAAAGAATAATCGAATAACAGACCAGTGACTTCCACACTCATTAAGATAACAGAGGACGCAACACATACAAAAAAAAAAAAAACTTGCAATCAACAAAACCTCTGAGATAATAATTTAATTTAAATGAAAGAGACAGAGGAAAATTCTAGCATGAAAGTTTAAGATACAGTTTTTAACTGAAATTAGCAGAAAAAGTGAACGTTAAAAACTAACCACCAATGCAAATGTAAGGTATTCCATGAGCACCTCCAATATAAAGAGCATCAGAGACAATTCCATAAAGACGCTTGGCCGCATGGGAAGGTTACCAGAGTTTTGCACAAGCTGCAATGTTTGAAGGATGCAAGCTAAGGCTGTGAACCATATGAAAATTCAAAGCCAGCCATGGAAAGCACCTGAAACCTTGCGCTCAATACCCCAGTCCACACAAAACCAACTTCTGCTTAATACCAACGTTGCTCTATTGTCTCTATTATCTAAGCAAACTTGGCCCGAGTCAGTAGTCACTATCTTGGGGTTCAACACACGACCAGTTTTACTATAAGTTTTCAGAAACTTGTTAATGGTGCTATCGGGGTTTCTGTTTTGACCAACGGAGGGTTCCAGCTGACATTACAAAAATGACATCCAGCTCCCTTATGTTTTATTTGTTTCAAATAAAAACATAGCTTGTATGTTTATATCAAAGAGGTCCTCGTATAACCCCCCTTGCAACAATTGACATGACTAGTTTACGTACTTTAGGGTTAAATCAAATACTTTTAAATTATAAATTTAAATAATTAATATTCAATAATATATGAATGATTAAGTAATTTTGTATGGTTTAAAGATTTATTTGATATATAAAAACAGAGTATCATTGTTCTTACAATTAATGTTGTCTATGTTGCGCCACTTTTGCAGGCGGATTCTGGGGGTCCCGCCATGCAGTAAGGAAATGAAAAACACGCGCTCCCATGTTCGAGGACAAGGCTTGGTGTAGGCGGGTCTCATTATCGGTGAGTTTAAATCAGCCAATGACTATGACAACACGTGCGTTATGTTCCACGGCCACCGACGTTCCCTTGTAATTCTTTCACTGCAGAAACGAAGAAGTTTCTGACAACGCGCTTTTGTTTTGCACGCGCTAGCAATAGTACCAATATTGCAGAATTAGAGTAGGAAACATGCTTGAAACTCCACGAAGAACTTGCCTTCAAGCTCTCCAAACACAGTTTGCAGGACCAAATAGTAATTTCAAGTCCATTTAAGACTTTCAACCATATTACTCAGTCATTCTGTTTTCCTACATTTCTGTTTGTAAACATGGCAAGGCAAACCTGTAAAGTAGCTAGAGCAGCAACTGGATGATTGAAAGTCTAAACATTAGAAACCTGTGGTATTCAGTGACAAGTTCATACAAGCTTGAAGATCAGCAATCAGAATATTTGGAAACCATGCAATCAGAAAGACCGAAACCATCACAGCATTCTGAAATAGCACTGAAACTCCAGTGGCTCTTTGTTATCAATTTCTGCAACTTATCCACCAATCAAATTCATTATAGCCACTCTCTATAATTCTTCAATCGCTACCTAAATTCAGTCTTCAATGCAAACAATTCTGACTTTGGATTTGAACTTCTCGTTGGCATAATAAGTAGCTGAATGTCATTGATGGTGAGCAATATTATTTCTCCACAAGCTATTAGCCGGAAAAAGACTCAGAAATACAAAAGATTCTAAGTACATACATTACAATAGTTTCATTTGATTGTTCTGAACTAACCAAATAGACCCGTAACTAGTATCAGGATTCCCATTCAGAATGGCTAGCAAAACTAATTGATATCCAGGAAGAATTAGTACTGAACTGAATGATATTATCTACAAATCCTATCAAACAACACAAGTTGTGACCTCAGAATGACGAGTAATTTGACTGAGATGAGCCTCCACAAGAATGAATGACTAGCAACCTATCTTAAGAAAGCATCATCGAAAGGTAAAAGAAAATATATCTCTAAACAAAGAAATGACAAATGATAAAAGAATTCAGTTGATGTGGGAATGAAGAAGCTAACTGTCCAAAAGAACTGAAATCCAGCGAATGATAAGTGTCCCATGAGTAATGGTTATCAGCCTTTGGGGGCCAATTACTGGCTACTTCTACATGAGCTTGTAGTAGCAGTTCCCTCCTAAGAGAAGAATCTGATATCCTGAACCACATGGGCACTTGAAATGAATGATCAAGGCCTCCCCTTTCTTCTCCACGCTCACAGCTTCAATAAACCCTTCCTCGGAATCTTCCTACAGAACAAAGAGTCGCATACAGTAAACAGCCATTTACAGATCAAAATAATGGCGACGAATTTCTTAAAATCATGTGAAAGAATGAAACCATTACAACTATATTTGTGAGTGTTTCACCTGAGTCACTACTAGGAATCAAATTTCCCTTTTTTGTATCACTTCAATTGGCAATGGAACACAAACTAACAAGGATAATTGCATGAAAGAATATCAATACCTCTGTTGCGTCATTGTTGGCACTGGGGGTCAAGCCATTGTTATTGTTATCATCGCTAATACTGTCAGTGCTCCTTTTCATCTCTGCATTGGCACTGTCTTCCTCATAACCCAAAAGTTCATCCCACTTCCGACTCATCTCCCTCATGCAATCCCTCATCTTCCTCAGCCACTGCCATAAACCCATTAGGAAAAGATTTCAATCACAGAACTAAGATCACATGCAGAAACATTGAAACCAAAATTGGGAAGAATTTTATCCACTCAGACAACAAAGACATAAAAATCCTTAAAAACCCAAAAAACACAGTAAACGAGAACTGAAATCAAACCACTGAATGACAACATCAAAGCCACATTTGACCCAAGAATTGGATAAAATAAAATTCTAACCATAATTAGATTCAAAAACCACAATCAAGATCACATTTAGAAACAGTAACTTAATTAGTTCAGAAAATCTTTGCACAGCAGAACATAAAAACCTAACTATGACAGTAACTTTTAAACATGAAAATACAAACAGAAACCTTTGAAATTCAACAACCCAGTAATCATTATCTAATTACACAATCAGAAAACACAAAATCAGACGACAAAGCGAGAATCTTGACAATTATACTCCAAAATCAAGAGAACAAAACCTCCGCATTAGGGCTCTCGCACGAACTGGAAAACGTCTTGGCCGGGGACTGCATTGGATCCGACACTGACCTCCTCAAAGTGGGTGGCCGTGGCGGCAACTTGGACGTAGCAATGGCATTCGACAACGGAGTTTCAGGGCACTCCATCTCCGCATTCGGTTGCGGTGAATGGGGTGGTTCCTCAGCCACCGGAGCAATAGGTGGGTTGTAAGGATCAGAAACGCAGCGGCGGAGAAAGGGATGAGTTTCTTGGGGCGGAGGCGAAAGAGGAATCTTGGAGAATCCGGAGAGAAAGTTGCTGCTATCGTCGTTATGATTGGGTTTCTTGGGGTTGGGTTCGTGGGTGGTGGGATTCTCAGAAGAAGGGCGTTTGTGGGAGCCGGAAGAGAAGGAAGAAGTGGAGAAGCCGTGGCAACCGCAGGAGGTGCATGGAGGGCGGTTGGCGAGGTGGAGATGAGAGAAGCGGTCGGTGGTGGCACCGGGTTCGTCAAAGAAGGGAGAGGAAGATGAGTTCATGGCAGCGGTTGTTTCTCGAAGGAGAAGAAGCTCTTCTTCAATTTCTTGAGGGTGGTTGGTGAGCATTTCTTGATTCATTCTGTTATTATCTTTCGATTCATTCTTGATTGATTAATTGACTGATCGATGCGAGAAAGGTAGGAAATTTGGGGTTTAGAGATTTGTACAGAGAGTGGTACGGGGTCGAGTGGTGTGCGGTATTTAGATATAACGGATCTGCAACGGTGTTTGGCGCCGAAATAGAATAAGATTACGAATAACAAGAATATGGTTGGAGAACAATGCGATACACCTAGAGCATACAGCTCTTAACGTCGTGAGTTCGAATCCCACCGTGGGTCATGAAGCATGCAATTTTCTCAAGCCGTTTTCCTTTTTAGATAACTGCTTTTTTTTAAAAATTAAATACAAGTTTTGTTGCCAATATGCAGTCAGCGAAAATTGGCTCCAGTGCCTGCAGTCCATTTGTCACATTTTTCCACCTTTGAATTGAACCAACTGGTAGACATTCAAAAAGTTGCAGACATAATGTGATTGTAGCAAAATGTCTCAGGTTCATTCAAATGATATAATACGTACAGTAACAAGAAAAACAGTCAAGCCTAATGGGGATGCGTAATGTCTAGTAATAGTGAAAAAATCACCCAAATCTAATATGAATATTTGGTTAAAAAACAAAACAAAGACAAAAATAAAAAAAAACACTCTCGACTTAAGTGGCTGGTAACCTCCTCGCGATTGCTGAAGGAAAAGTTTCAAATCCCTCAATTAGGAAGCAATACGAACCCTCTCCCTCAACTTCAAGAGGATGTTCACAACCACTTAACCAAAGGGTGGTTGGCAATTTTTATTGCTTTCAATTGAACATATAACCCAACAAGAGGACAATCTACTGCGTCCAGAACAAAACAAAGGCATTACTACTTTTCTTAACCAACAAAGCTGCATTTCATGCAAAAGAAAGATTCAAAACACTGTTCTACACGATAGGATTACATGTACAACAATGGATATAAATGCCTTGGTGAAGTACAAGTGAGTCTTGAAATCACATACAATACTAAACCGCACAGAATTCAACACTATTTACCCATGTCTCCTCAGGCATTTCTTAGCCATGGAAATCTATAGCAATGTTGCTGGAGTTTTGCACCACCAAAAAAATGTCAACTCCCTGACTACAGGCCAGACTGTAGAGTGGCCCTCCTCTTATATTGAAGAACTTAATCCTGTAATTCTCACCCGATTCTTCATGTGCAAGGGACTTTTACATTCAAGTTCTTCCAGGGAACTAGAATTCCAAATACTAAAAGTCTTAGACTATATCTTAGGCATAATTGACATGAATGTCCATTGAAGGTAACACCTTTCACCGACAATAAATATAGAATTCATGAAGTCAGATCAAAATTTGCTTCCAGTATTGAGTAAACCTCAGTCAATGAAGAAACCTGAAAATCTGGCTGTAGCTCCAGCTTGGCGAAATCAGTGGCACTATACCTTCCTGTTTCATCAAGCAAACATGTAAATGCTCCAGCTCGTTTCCCACAAGCTACCTGAAGAAAGCTAGGCAACAACATCAGTATCTATTAAGCATAGTTTTAACCATTTGTAATTCCCTGAATGCATAAAAGACAACATCATTTGTGAATACAGGAAACAAAGAAACAACCACATCGGAAAATTAGAGGTTCAAGAAAGTCCAAGATTCACCTAATCATTACTTCCTTTTCCCTCTCAGTACTATGAAAAGCCAATTGGGAACTAAAATCCAAACAAATGGCCATGTAGGACACAATTAAATTCAAAGAAGGCAGACAGAAAACAGAACAAATTTCATGATCACACACAATGAATCCCACAATGAAGACAAACTTACATCATCTTTAAGGCTATCACCAACCATCATGACTTCATTGGGTTGAATTTCCCATGTTGAACAGATATGAAGTAGCGGAGCGGGGTCTGGTTTATAAGGACGAAACTCCCTGCTTAGTGCTGGAGAAAATGTTATCTGCAACAATGACAAGCATTACAGAAGATTCAAAAGTAAGCTTTGAAGAATACAATTTTAATGGAAGTAAAAACCAAAAGATGTTTCTCTCACTGAAAGTATGCTACTAGGGGGAGGGAAAAGAGAAAGAAAGAATCCATGAACAATTGAAGCTGGATGCTAAGCTAATCAAGATTGTAAGCAAAAGCCAGTTACAACTTAGACAAAGGTCACTCAAGGGAGATTCGTCATTGAAAATTACTAAAATCTAAAATCAGATCAGCTTCGAGCATTGCTAGTTATAGATAGCACAAAACTTGAGTTAAAGGGAAGGTACAAACAAAATCTGACCAATTTCAGAGTACTGCAACATTGAATAAGGTTTACACCATTCTGTTTAGCATCACAGAATAATTTAAACCTGTTATCAAGTAGTTAACCTCCAATATCTTAAAAGAAGTAATAATGTCATTTTGATTGGAATGTATATTGTTCCCTCCTTTAGCACTGCAATCAAAATATCTAGTCTACCACACTGAAGCGGACTTCACAAATAAAGATGTTTTGTTGTAGCACTAGCATTTTGTGCAAATTGGACAGCAGCACAGGAATAAATGACTAATTCAGAAACATAATCCCTACAAAGCTAGACTTGTCTTTGGATATTCTCATCGCATAAATTTTCATTCAAAGGCAATAAGAATTTCATGGAGAATAGCTGTAGATGAATAACTTCACGTGATATTCAACAAAATTACTACACAAATCGACTCTCATGCTTTGGTAAAATTACCCCGAATCGGTTATGAAAAAGATCAACTGCTTCCTTAAAATTGCGAGTTATCAATCCCCTTCTGAAAAAGAAAATAAATTGATTGTCAGCACTGCTACAATATAGTTAACTTTGGTTGGAAAATGATGTTATCATAAAGTGAAACCAAATTAACCTACAATGGAAACAATATACAGTTTAAAAAAGTCACTCCAGTTCAGGCAGCCATATGCCATACAGTTATTTATGACAACAAAAGAAAACCTTAAATGTTGTGGAACTTGACCTTATTTTCTTTGAATCAAGAAACCCACAGAGATTAGCTGCACCTGCACCATCATTAACCACATGAATAGCACCTAAATTAATGACAATATCCATGAAATAACAGAAGAATAATCAAAAAACATTTAACTTGGGTTGAGTGCTTTTACGAGTACTTTTAGCATCATCAAAAGAGCTTTCAAATAGTCAAAAATTACTTTTATATTTATTTTGAGGCTTTCGGCTCTAACATTCCAAAGTTCTCTTCGGGGAAGAAAAGAAAGCATTAAAGGTGCTCTCCTAGGAAACAGTTTTTGGGTGAGAAAACCACATTAAGTGCTTTTTAGAATGCACTGTCGCACGCAATTTGACATTTAACAATTTGCAGAAAGAAATTCGCATAAAAGCACTCCTACAGACGCCCTAAACCTCATGGTAAACTTTCCATTTTATTTAAAACATATAACATTACAATCCCCGGCGTTCATAAAAAGGAACAATCTCCAGTTCTCGTCTAATAATCTCAACTACCACGGTTATAAATTCAACCTTCAATTCACGTAATTATATAACTAAAAGCAATACGCAAGGAGGAATATAAGACCAAAATCAACATTAGAATCAAACTTTCTATACAATAATCACGGAACTAGAAACTTTCACACTCTAGCTTTTTCACATTTCTTCAAACAGTCTCAGCAACAAAACAGATTAAAAAAAGCAAAACCCACAAACTAAAAATTCAACAAATCCAAAACAGATATAAAAACTGGACTAACCGGGCATAATTTGGAGACGATCAAGGCCCTGACGTTCGTAATCGGCGATAGTCTGATACGCTTTGCGCTGCTTATCGGGGCTCCAGCTCTCAATATGGTGCAGAATATCAATCCCAGCCGGACTCTCCGCTTTGATCCGCTTGTACTCGTCGTCTCCAAGCACAGCTTGGTACATTGCGGGGAAGTCGATAACGGGTACAGTAAGGGTTCCGTCCATGTCGAAAACGACACCTCGGAGGCGCGTTTTTGGTGGCGCCATCACGGCAGTGAAGTTGGAAACAGAGAAGAAAGGTTTAGGAGGAAGGAAGAGAAATGACCTGGAGAGAAAGAAGGGCATTCGGAGAAATGGGAAGGTCGGGTATTTAAGAATTTGCCAAGCTTTCGAGAACAAAATGGGAAAGTTTGTGGGGAAGAAAATAGAAAGAATAGTCGGTTGTTTTTTTATTTTATTTTTTTAATTTTTAAAATTGTGAACGATAATTTTTGTAGATAATATAATAAAATTATTTAATTAATAAAAAATATTTATTTTATATTTTTATAATTTAATAAATTTATAAATTTTTTATATTAATTAAAAATAATACTTATTTTTTATTTATTATTAATAAATAAATTTTTATATTTTATTAATTAAATAATTTTTTATTATTATATATTTATTTAATAAAATTATTTTATTTAATATTTTTTTAATTTAATTCACGATGATGATAATATTTTTACCGCAATTTTATTAATAAAATAAATATAAAAATTTAAAAAATTACAATATTTTGTAAACGAACTCATGAAACATAAAAAATAATAGTATTTTATGGAGTGCATTTACCATTTAACCCTCTACAAAAGAATTCTCTTCCCCTGAATTACGAACTTAAAAGTAAGTAATTATCTAAATAATATTATAATTTATTAAGAAAATACAATATTTTATATTTCTCATGACAAACCTTAATTCACATTTTATTTTATGTACTCTAATCGTAACCACTCTAAATTTTGCTACCAGCTGCGGCAGCCGGACACTTATTACCGCCGTGCGCAAGGCAGCAACCCGCTTTGCAGCCTCTACACTGTAAAGCCCGGACCGGTCCATGTACACGAAAACCGGGCTTTTTCCGGGTTATTATTTATGTTAGGATTTAAAATAAAAAAATAAATTAAATTGGTGCAAAACCTAATGCTTTTGTGAGTAGTTACGGTAATTCGAAAGCTACCGAGCGCAATTTTGTAACAATCTTCACTGCCATTGTTCGGTCGCTCGTTGCTTCCGCCATGGCCGCCAGTTCTATCTCTGAAATTTCAAAGAAGAAGAAATCAAACAAGAGAAAGCGAAGCCAACCAAGCCAAGAAGTTGAAAAGCTCGACTCACTCAACTGGAGCTCCGCTCTCTCTGTCGACGACAATGACCCTTTCGCTGTCCTCGTTGGCTCCAACGAACTCGACGGAGGTTAAACATCACATTCAACATTTTTTCACGTTATTTTTCAGGATAGTTGTTGCCCAAAAATTTAACGTCAGAAACAAATTTTTCCTTTTCCTGTTTTTAGTCGTTTATTTGAGATACTGAACTTAAGAAAGCAAAGCAAAAGACAAGAGAGTAACTAGGCAGAAGCTCTTTGATATTTTTGTTGCTTATTTAAAAAGTAGGCTTCTCTGATAGCATATTTGTTGCTTTTTTTGTTCTATGGTACATGTGTTGAACAATTTAGAGAAACAATAAGAGTGTTGGGATCAACGGTATTAATCTTGTGTTTATAGCATTTTGTGGGCAACCAAACCTAGCATTGGGCTTTATAGGATTTAAGGTTGCCCATAGTTTGTGCTTTTTTATTAACTATGGTGAAATGCAGGTTTTCTTTCGCTTGAAGAGATTGATGAAGTTGACTATAATTTACAAATTCCAAAATCCGAGAAGGAAAAGCCAGAGAAAAAACCAAAGTCGAAGAAACAGAAGCATGGTGATGCTGATGAAGGTGGAAGTGGAGAGAAAATGGAGGAAGAGAAGAATTTGAAGGATGATAAAGCAAAGAAAAAGAAGAAAAAGAAGGGAAAGAAAACTAAGAAAATTGAGGAATCTGTGGCCGGTTAGTTTTTCATTTATCTTGGCCTTTTTAATTTGATTTAACCTACTCATTTTTATGCTGGCTTGGTGCAAAGAGCGCATGATAGATATTCATTGTTGTGCTCGTTAAAGATTTTTAACTTTTTTTTTGTGTAAATTTTAAACTTAATTTTATACTAGTTGATTCCTGCATGTATTACTGAAACGATAATTTCACAACATGTTAGCTTCTTGTAATTTTATGTTAAACAGTCTTTTGTATGTGCACATGTCAATGTTTTGGCCATTCATTGATTTGTAGTTTGGCATGGAGCTTTGTTGGATATAATTTCTATTGGTATAATCTCTGGGTTACTTGTAGCTATAATCTGACACCATTTGGTCATTGAATTTTTTTTGTTTAATTTGAAATTAGTTTTGAACCAGGCAAGTTATCATATAAATTAGAACTTGTGGATTTGTTTTACTATGTCTGATGCTAATATGATGCATGCGCGCATTATCAATCAATTTATAAAATTTTATTTTCAATAACTTTAGTTGCTCAAAGTTTGATAATGGTACATCTTATGATTAGGTAGTGTATCAACTTTCTTGGTTCTGTAAACTTGATTTTATAAGTTTTGTGATTGTTTATGTTCTTTGTTTCCTAGTTGATTGGAGAGAGAAGCATACCCAAAATTTTGAAGGGTTTGAGCTTCCCATTTATTAGGCTTGTTTTCTGGATCCTTCTATAGTTGAATGAATTGCTTGTCCTCTTTGTCTTCCGCTTCATTATTTTACTTATCTCAATAAGTGGGTACTGCTTGTTTTTTGAACTTGTAAATGTTTATAAGTTTGAAAATTTATGACACACTAAAAGACATTTCCCACAACTTGTGTCTCTGTGGTTGTAGATAGCATTGCCCAAGATGATGCTGATGAAGAGTTAGTCGATGAAGCTGAAGATCCCCCTGAGTATGATGCATGGAATGAGTTGAGGCTCCATCAGTTTCTTATGAAATCAATTTATAGGCTTGGCTTCAAGGAACCAACACCAATTCAGAAAGCATGTATTCCTGCTGCAGCTCATCAAGGGAAGGTTGGTTGAAGTTCTGTCACAAGCAGTTACAGGATTGATTATGACATTTGGTTTGATACTCACCCTAATCTGTTTACATGACAGGATGTGATAGGTGCTGCTGAGACAGGGTCTGGCAAAACACTTGCTTTTGGTCTGCCCATTATGCAACGTCTATTGGAAGAACGAGAAAAGGGTGCAAAAATGCTCGAAAAGAAGGGTGAGGAAGCAGAAAAATATGCCCCAAAAGGCCTTTTAAGGGCTCTTATCATCACCCCTACGAGGGAACTTGCACTTCAGGTACTCATAGTTGCTTCATCAATTATGCCCCTCTTGATATTATGAATGCTTGTGAGTGCATGTCAAAACTTGTATATTCAAATAGCTAGGTGTGGTGGAGTTGTGGCAACCATCGTCGGGGGCCAATTTTGGCAATTTTTGAGCAGCATATTTACTATTTTCACCAGTGTTTGCTGCATCTTTCCATGTAGTTTACCTTTTGCGTGCAATAATCTATAGTTCCATTGTAGATGGTTATTGATGGTTGTTGACCAATAATAGTTGTCAATGATGATAAACTGGCCTTGGGCAGGCTGTTAGCAAGTGAAACAATTTGCTTTCAGTCTTGAAAAGATAGGAGTAATTACTAACAAAAATTAGAGAGTTAAAACTTCAAAAGCATAAACTCATTTTGAAATTTAGGCATTATTTTCTTAATTGACTGGGTAAGTTTTTCATCAGATGTCAGGCTGGCTGATATTGAATCTAAACACAAACCTGTTGATCATTTTTTTTAGCAGTGAAAAATAAGGGACAAACTACTGGAAAAGTTTGGAAATTTTTAATAGCAAGTTCCCAAACACCAATCCTGTTAACACGGGGTGGTTAATTTGAACAAAATTGGGATGTCCTATTTATGAATTTGAAACTTTGCTTTTAGCAATACCAATTTTAGCTTTGTTAATTCATTTCTCCATATCTGGGTATTTGCCTTTTCAGGTTACTGATCATTTGAAAGCAGTAGCTAAAGGTATCAATGTTAGGGTGGTTCCTATTGTTGGTGGAATGTCAACAGAGAAGCAGGAAAGACTCTTAAAAGCTAGGCCGGAGGTGATTGTTGGAACTCCAGGGAGGTTATGGGAACTTATGTCCGGAGGCGAACAACATCTTGTTGAGGTTAGTGATGACACATATTGTACATTAAATGCATCATCCCACCTCTCTTTTCCTTGACATGTTAATTGATGATTGCTTTTGCAGTTGCATACACTGTCTTTCTTTGTGCTGGATGAGGCTGATCGAATGATTGAAAGTGGACATTTCCGAGAGCTGCAGTCAATAATCGACATGCTTCCCATGACCAATGGATCTAGTGAAGGGCAATCTCAACAAACACAGAATTGCATGACAGTTTCCACTTCCCAGAGAAAGAAAAGACAAACACTTGTTTTTTCTGCAACTATAGCACTATCTGCTGATTTTCGTAAGAAGCTAAAGCATGGTTCATTAAAATCAAAGCAAGCAATTAATGGGTTAAATTCCATAGAGACTCTATCAGAAAGAGCAGGAATGAGACCTAATGTTGCCATTGTTGATTTGACGAATGCATCAATTGTGGCCAATAAACTTGCAGAATCATTTATTGAGTGAGTACTTTTCTACTGGTATTTGGCATGAGTACTTTTCTACTGGTATTTGGCATGAAAAATCTGTTTTCCACAAAGTGTGTATTCATACTTTTGATTTTGTCATGCTGTGGCAAGAAGCTTTGAGTTTATTTTTTTCATTATTGACTTTTATTTGTAGTTGATAGTTAGATATGAATTCCCACCCCCCAATAAACTCAAGTGAATGCAATTTTTCTATATGCATGTACGAAACTTGATTGCCCAATTATTTATCCTAGTTTAGTACATCTTATTTCTTTCTTTAATTATCATTATGTAACAATTTTTTTCGTAGCCCAAAGATGTGCTACGGTATCGAAGGCATACTCTGCTTGCCTTGTCTGCAAATCTTGTATGACTGTTTTCCAAATTTTCTTACCTTCTAATGCTTAATGCTTTGGCTCTACACCCAACTTTTGTGTCTTATTCAGAATTTTATGTCTTCCTGACACCTTAGAAAATAATTGACTACTAAGCACAAGAAAATGGTAGAAAATAAAGATGACAATGTTTGAGAAAGAAAACTTGTGCAGCTAGCAGTAGAAGATAGGAGAGAAATTGATAGAAATAAAGGAGGTGGAAATAAGAAAATATAGGGAATTCAAATAAACAAAAAATCTTCCTGGAAATGCAAACCAGTAACGGCACCTTCTTCTGGGCTATGCATCCATTAGGGTACATCATTTAATGTTTGCCGAACCACAGGTTAAACCAATGCTTGTATTTCTGACACCTTTAAAATCAAACAAAAATGAGAAGCTGACTACTAGCTCCTAAGTTATCACTACTAAATTGGCCATCTTGATAAGTACAGCCCCTGTATGTTGATGAGAATGTTGCCATTATGAACTATTCCTTAGATTACCGCACCTTGGCTGTCTTCAGTAATTTACCTCATATTCTAAAGTTTGTTGGCATATCCTCAAAATGCTAAATAAGCAAGCTCAAAGTCAAGGGTGTGTTGGCTTTATCAGTTACCTTCCTATTGATGCATGCATTTTGGTTCTTCATTATTTTATAGAATGGATAACAGTTAACAAGGTGTTTTGCTCTTCATCCTCAAAAGTAAATGGACAGTCATTTTAGAATTCTATCATTGTCTTTTTCATTTCCACAGGCTATTGTGTAATGACTTTCCCAGTGCAATGGTACTTAATCATGTGATTGGTTGCAGATGCAAGGAAGAAGATAAAGATGCCTACTTGTATTATATTTTGAGTGTTCATGGACAAGGGCGCACAATTGTTTTCTGTACGTCAATTGCAGCTTTGCGCCATATTTCTTCCCTCTTGCGCATTCTTGGCATCAATGTTTGGACGCTTCATGCTCAGATGCAGCAGCGAGCTCGTTTGAAGGTATTCTTTTTCACATACTGATGCTGTGTTTACATCTTTGGATGCCTTTGTGTAATTTAAATTTACTGTGGCCATGGCATTATTTTCTATTTAAGAAAGATTTTAGTTTCCTCAGAATACATTGTAACTGTTGGTTTGACATCTCTGAGGCCTCTCTAAATCCTAATTAATATCACTACATCTTTGATCCATAAGCCTCCTTCATGTTAACAAAAGAGTTAATCTCACATTTGCGTCACATTGAATAGGTGACATTGGCCACTGGCAATCATAGAAAATGAGAAAAATAGAAAGCAGACAAATTTTTAGTATATTGATTCTTTTCCTCAACTTTGAAAATCTTTCTGTAGCCGATTCATATGAAATGTGACCTAGAAGCTTAGCAACACTAATTATTTTGTCTGTTACACATCCACTGAAGCTTACATTATTCTTTATAGCCTGTGATGACTTCTTTGAAGAAATCACTCAATAATTTTTGTCTGCTTCCCAGTAACCTAACCACCGAGTTATTTAACATATTAGCTTTTGATAAAGATTAGGAATATTTTCTTTTTCAAATTGTATTGAGGAATAAAGCTGCATTGAAAAGCCATTATTTCTTTACTATCTAAACCATATTGTGATTTTTTTTTTCTTGGGGTGTTCACTATGTTCTGTTTTTTCCTTTAACATCTTCCTCTTCCCTCGCTTAATGCAGGCAATGGATCGTTTTCGTGCAAGTGAACATGCCATACTCGTTGCCACTGATGTTGCAGCCAGAGGCCTTGATATTCCTGGAGTTAGAACTGTTGTTCACTATCAGCTTCCACATTCAGCCGAAGTAAATGAAACCTGTGAAGCTTTCTGTTATGTTTATATATATATTTTATGTATACAAATTTCATATTTAATAGCATTTTATATATATATATATATATATATATAATTTCATATTTATTAATTGTATTATATACTGAATTGATTAGGTTTATGTTCATAGAAGTGGACGAACTGCTAGAGCTTCTGCTGATGGGTGTAGTATTGGTATAATATCCCCAAATGATACATCAAAATTTGTCACTTTGTGCAAATCATTTTCGAAGGTATTGCTCTCAAATGGAAGTTTTATTAATCTGCAATTAAGTGTATGATTGCATAAGGTATGCCTTTTATTGTTTTCTTATGTCACTAGAATGCTGATTGAGGGCTTCCAAGAACTAGACAATACAATCAATACTTTCGAATAAATTAACCAGAAAATTTACTGTTCTTAATTCGTGCTACCTTTATTTTTTTATTTTTTTTCTTAAATAAGACTCTTAGCATATCTATATCCTTAAATTGATAAATCATTCACATTTTCTGCCATATGTACAGGAAAGCTTTCAGCGATTTCCCCTTGAGAACTCATACATGCCAGAGATCATGAAACGACTATCTCTTGCACGTCAAATTGATAAGATCTTGCGGAAGGACTCCCAGGTGCATACTTTTAACATGAGTGTAAATGTCGTCAACCTTTGAATGTATTCTTTATAAGCTACTATTAAGATGCAGGTAGCAGTGGGCTTTAAGCCTGAGTCTGTATGTGAGGCAAGTTTTATGGCTTGAAATTGTATTTTGGGCTGGATTTGGATGTGCGATAGCCAGCCATGGTAGTGTGACAGTTGTGCTGATGCCAGGCCTAATGTTCATTGTCTTCTGGTTACCAGTAACCATTCATCATGTTTATCTATTCTTGCTTTTTACAAGTTCTTTTTCCTTTTTTTCCATTCACATTGTCTGTTTTCGTA
The DNA here is from genome assembly GCA_032401905.1 of Swietenia macrophylla. Taxonomy (NCBI): domain Eukaryota; kingdom Viridiplantae; phylum Streptophyta; class Magnoliopsida; order Sapindales; family Meliaceae; genus Swietenia; species Swietenia macrophylla. The sequence goes on from CP135582.1 coordinate 3,519,651, forward strand.
AAAATTTAATGTTTTTTTCCCTTTTTCTAATTTGTTAATTTATTGTCATTTATATATTTTTGATCTGTCCTTTTCTAATGTTAGTCTACAAAAGTTTCATTGTTTTTTATTAAATATATTATAGTGACTCTTAAATTTCTTTTTTCCACCTACCCATTTATTTCCTTCACCATTATTAAGTAAATTTTAGATTGATTTCTTGCCATGTTACATTTGCTCTAGTTCTCAATTTTTATATTTGGTTCTTTTAGGAGAAGGCAAAGAAAACCTGGTTTGAACGAAATGCAGAGGCAATAGAACTAGTTGTGGAGAATTATGACAGTGAGGAGGACAGAGTGAAAAATCATAAGCAAAAGAAAGCAACCTCCATGCAATTAAAGAAATTACAGCAGGTTATCTCTTGCTATTTATTAATTTTTTTTTGTGAAACACCAATTGCTTTTTACTGTTAACACGCTTATGTGATCTGATGAATGTACTTGTTATCAGTTCTTTGTCTTTAATAACCTTTCTTGACTTCCTGTCTGAATTTATTTCTGCAGGAGCTGAATGCAATGCTTTCACATCCGTTGCAGCCAAAAACTTTTTCACGTCATTATTTGGCAGGGGTAACTAGTTCTTATTTAACTTTGAACTCTTTCTTTAAGAATGTGGTGATTCTTACTATTCAGAATTATTTTGCTTCTAAATGGGATGCGGGTATAGGTCTTCTTTTGAGTGATCTGGTTGTAGAGTAAGATCTTAAGTGAAGATGGAATTGAGCATGGGAACACTGAGAAAATGCTTGAGGCCTTGATACATCTATTTTGTATATCATGAGTCTTCTATTTGTGTAATGAGTCTAACATTTCAAGTAAAACAATGGTGATTGTGAAATCAAAATGACAAATTTGGAAACTGAATCATGTGATAGAGACAATCCCACCTGCTTCACTTCAGATATTCACATACACAAGCATCTCCAACTGCGTGTTACTGATTTCAAACTGCAAGTTTGTTGTGTGTTTATAGCACCTTTAGGTGGATTAGTTTTGTTAATTATTTTTCATTTTGGCATTGATTAATCAATGAAGTAACTTTTCCTTAAATCATTTATTTAGAGCTCCTGTAAATTGTTTGTGTAGTTGTACAATCACCTGCTTGCCATAGGCTCTCATTCTGTGTTGTTTCGCATGATATTGAATATATGATTTTTTGTCTTTACTGCAATGTTTTAAATTACTTTATGTTTTCTTCTCATTAATGTTATTTAAGATTTGTTATTGCTTGCATCATTTTTTTTAAATTTTGAGATCCTAAATATTTTTGCTTGAGCAGATCCTTTTCTGAGGGGTAAAGACTTGTGGTGACTGGTGGTTCTGATTGTTTTCAGAATTTATTGATCTTAAAGAATTTTTTGTCTGCTTCTCACTATCATTTGTCACAAATTGTTTCCAGCTCGCCAAATTCTTAAATGCAGTGATTTTAATGTTCTATGTTAATTTCTTCTTTCTAGGCTGGTGTTTCACCTCTCCTGCAGCATCAGTTGGAAGAAATAGCTAAAGAAAAGCTGGCTGAAAGCAAGAGTTCAGATGAAAATAAAAGGAGATTGGCGGTTATTGGTCAAGATTGTGTGGAACCACTTGAGGCTCTCCGAAGTAATGGTCATGAGGTACAAAATTTATCCCTTTTTTCCTTGTTTGTTTTCCTTCTTTTGGAGGGTGAGATGTTGACATGTTAATTATTTCTCATTTATGGCATGTTTGCACATGCATGCCCACGTGCTGTGTTTCACAATATGATGATCCAGCTAGGCCCAGATGATGATGAATATTTAAAAAAATCCAGAAAATTAACTAGGATTATGAGCTGCAATAGCTATTCCTTTAAAAGCAAAATCATGGATAGGTGTTCGGATGATTTGTATTTTCAAATCAATAAGATTCCTGTCCTGCTTAAGGCCTGGATGAATAACTATTTAACATTCATCTCCTCATATGAGGTAGTTATATTTTTCTTTTCCTCTGTTCTGCATTTTGAATATGCATGTCTGACCAAAGAAGATTAATAGTCTATACAAATAGGTAATATATTTTCTCATTATTGAAGGTCCACCGTTGAATGTTTGTTCTCTCTCGTGTGCACAGGTGCGAATGGATGTAAAAGGGATGGCAGAAAAACGAAAAAATGCAGAGAGTCTGCGGAGAAAAAGAAAAGAGGATAAGAAACGTATTACATTTCGTATTCATTATATACAACGGCGTCTTTATTTGTTTCTCTGAATGAGATACATTATCTAACTGTCGTATTCTCTATTCCAGGTTTACGCGATCAACGGAGAAAGCAGAAGAAAAAACTGAAAGGAAACGAGTAGAATGGATATCTTAAAGTGCCATTTTGAGGTAACTTAAGTAACTGTTATTAAATTTCTTACATTGCAAGAGAAGTGTGCATATGATGTGCTGTGTTTATCTGACCCTATTGTTTTTGAATGTTGTACGGCTCATCATACTTGTTATACAATTTTGCAAGAGCGGACAAAAATTTTATCAAGCCAGACGTACGATTGAGTTTGAGTTGAAGATGTCATTTGGGTTGGCCACTTGGTTTTTAATTTGGTTTTGTCAAACTCATGTGCCGTGTCATTTGCCAACTGTCAATTTTGACATTGCAATGGGAATGTCATGTTCCATTCAGAACCCGCTGATAAAATCCTTGACTTTACTATTCTACCCCTGAAATCGGCAAAATCTTATCTGCCCCTGAAATCAGCCAATTATTGCTCAAAATCTTATCTTGTTTCATGTTTTGCAGGGGTAGAATGGTCAAGTCGTTGAGTATCTGAACGGATTCTTGACATTGGCAGCTGTACGGTACGGAATCTTTTGAATTCATAACGAGTATAAGCCTGTTGATACTAAATTCTTGGTTGACTTTTGAATTATTTATTTGAAATTTTACAATTAATTAATGGCTAAATTTAATAATAATATTATCATTATTATTAAAAAAAAATCTCAAGGGAGATGCTTCTCTTATTATTATTATTATTATTATTACCACTTTGAATTACTTAATAGAAGATATACTTTTGACTTTATGATATTGCTTAATAAATATGCTTTTGACTTTTTATTACTACTACTACTATTATTATTATTATTATTATTAAAACCATTCTTGTGCATAGTATAATTGTTGGATTTCATATTATAGAATTGACTGCTATTATTAGAATTAATTTATTTTTTTATCACCTTGATTTGTTTGGTTTACTTTGTATTTTCTTTGCATAGATCCATCAAATCGGATCAATAATGTTCAAGATCCTTTCCCTTTTATTTTATAAAACTATTTTTAAAAATATTATTTTAAATAAAAATGGAATATAAATTTGAATTGTTTAAATAGTAAAATCACATTAATAATAAAAGATAAATTTTCATGGTACATTAATAATAATAATAATAATAATAATAATAATATATTTTTGAAAGAAGTGAGTTCATAAAATTATTAAAAGTGATTATTGAATAATATTAACCATGATCTAATTAATTAACGGAGGATAACACAATACAATCAATGGTAATTACATCTCTAATTAATTTGGATAAGGGCTTGCTTGCACTTTATCATTGTAAAGTAAACGTATTAACTTCTGGGAAAAAAAATTTATATTTATAATGATTCCCACCTTAATTTAATTAGACACAATAATTATCAAATTAATATAATAACCATTAAATTGAAAAAAAATATTAAAAAAAAAAAGAAGAGAGAGAAGAATTCTAATCCCACTTCTTGTTTCGCAATCCGAAAGTTATGTTGGTGAATTTAAAATAAAAAATTATTTTTAATTAATGTTAATTTCATAATCATGACATATTTAGAGTGTCATTAATTTACCAACTCCTTTTAATTAATCCTCACTCCGTATGTTAGTTAATGTTTAGCTAATTTTGGTGCATATCTTTGAATCTTTGTTATCTTTATTTATATGGAAAATATATTTTGTTTTAATCTCAAAAGTATAGATTTCGGTATTGTTTGACTCTACTATTAATATTTAATTGTTAGTTAAATAAATTAAAATTTTTTAACGAATTTATGTATATTTTTGTGAGTGAAAATTATTAATATATATATATATATATATATATATAGAAGAATGCTCGGTGGACATTAACAATTAAATAAAATTGTTTGTCAAAATATATATGACAATTAAAAATATACTCTAATAGTAAAATTATGTCTTACGTGTGAATGTGCGCATGCACGCCTGTATTTATAGTTTACATTTATAGTTGTATAATTTTAATAATAGTAGTTACTAGTGATCCTAGTCCACCGATTATATTATTAAATATATTTCTATGGTTACTAAAAACTTAATTATTGACGTTATTTTAAAGTAAATCATAATGCAATTTGTAGAAAATTTAATTTGATAATTTAATTTTGAAAACACAAAGAACAAGAATCAAATACTTGGTTAGGTTTTCATAAAATTAGAAGGCTAAATAAGAAAATTGTTGGGTGAAATCAAAGTATTGAACAAATTTTATTAATTAATTTCAATCTATTTCAAACATCATTGGAACTTTGAATTTGTGCATTAAACTCCTTTCCAAATGCCTTAATATTGAATGAAGGATGTACGTAATTTTTTTACCAAAAGGAATAACATGACAAGATTTTATTTTTAATAAAATAAAAAATATTTATTCACATTTTAATTAAATTAATGATATAAAATATCAGGATCTACTCTCTCTGACTTTGATTTGTTACAATTTAATTTATTATTTACAGAATGTGCTTAATCCGGTGGTGTCGTTTACTAAATTCGTTAAAAGACAACCAATAGGATGCATATACAGGCTGTATTTTCTATTTATAAAAATAATTTGTCAGTTGATGGTTGGATACACCTTAAATGACACCTAATTAAATTAATATTTATTCAGAAAAATCAATTCCCATTAATTAATTAATTAATTAATATAAAAAGAAAAAGAAAAAGTCCACGCACCTCTCCTTCCCCGTACAGAATTAGTTTTTTCCTATTTAAGGTTCCAAAGCAAACGTACGCTTCTTCTTTCAATAAAAAACGCTCTATTTTCTTGCTTTCTTCTGCAGCCGAGATTTTTCCTCCAATTTCCAGCCATGGCTGCTTCCGTGACTTGCTCGGCGGGTCAACTGGCTCAATTATTCGGCCCAAACACCACCAACGCCGCCGCAGCAGCCACCTTGATCTGTTCCCAATTCGATACCATCAACAACAACTTCAAAGACACTGCCTACGCCGTTGACTCCACCTATCTTCTCTTCTCCGCTTATTTGGTTTTCTCCATGCAACTCGGTTTCGCCATGCTCTGCGCCGGCTCAGTCCGTGCCAAAAACACCATGAACATCATGCTCACCAACGTCCTCGACGCGGCCGCCGGTGGCCTCTTTTACTATCTCTTCGGTTTCGCCTTCGCTTTTGGCACTCCCTCAAACGGGTTCATCGGTCGGCACAACTTCGCTCTCAAGTCGTTTCCTTCTGTGAATTTTGATTACAGCTACTTTCTTTATCAGTGGGCTTTTGCTATCGCCGCCGCCGGAATCACCAGCGGCTCCATCGCTGAAAGAACTCAGTTTGTTGCGTATTTAATATATTCCTCTTTCTTAACTGGATTCGTTTATCCGGTTGTCTCTCACTGGTTCTGGTCCGTTGACGGCTGGGCTAGTGCAACAAACTTGGACAATCTTCTCTTTGGAACCGGAGTCATAGATTTCGCCGGTTCCGGCGTCGTTCACATGGTGGGAGGCATCGCTGGTCTCTGGGGTGCACTCATTGAAGGGCCAAGGATCGGTCGGTTCGATCACTCCGGCCGATCAGTCCTACGAGGCCACAGTGCTTCCCTCGTCGTCCTCGGCACATTCATGCTCTGGTTCGGATGGTACGGTTTCAACCCCGGCTCGTTCACAAAAATCCTGAGCGCGTACAATTCGGGATCGTACTACGGACAATGGAGTGCAATCGGTCGGACAGCAGTGACGACAACATTAGCCGGATGTACAGCCGCATTAACAACTCTTTTCGGCAAAAGAATTTTATCGGGACACTGGAACGTGACCGATGTCTGCAACGGTTTACTCGGGGGGTTCGCCGCCATAACTGCCGGTTGCTCCGTCGTTGAGCCATGGGCTGCAATAATCTGCGGATTCGTGGCAGCCTTAGTTCTGATCGGCTGCAACAAGCTGGCCGAAAAGGTTCACTTCGATGATCCGCTAGAAGCTGCACAACTCCATGGCGGGTGCGGTGCATGGGGAGTAATTTTCACAGCTCTTTTCGCCAAAGAGAAGTACGTGAATGAAGTGTATCCGGGTAAACCAGGACGCCCGCACGGATTGTTCATGGGCGGCGGAGGAAGGCTCCTGGGTGCTCATATTATACAGATTCTAGTAATTGCCGGTTGGGTTAGCGCAACAATGGGACCGTTGTTTTATATTCTTCATAAACTGAAGCTTTTGAGAATATCAGCAGATGATGAAATGGCGGGGATGGATTTGACGCGGCACGGTGGCTTTGCTTATGTTTATCACGATGAGTATGATCAAAAGAATGGTATTGAGCTGACAAAAGTTGAACCTGCTACTACTCCCTCTACAATGTAGAATATATTTTCTTTTTCCTCAGATTGCGTGTGTAAGATAGGTAAAAGTGGGTTGTTTGTTGATCTTCATGTGCGAAGAAAATGAATGAAGTCATGGACTGTTCTGTATTCCTAATTATTATTGTTTCAGGCAGATGTTATGAATATTTTAGTGCATGATTCGTCTGGTTTGAGAGGGAGTTTATTGGGTCCATGTGAAATGCTTCTGCTTTTGAGCTTGTTTTGTTTCCTTGGGTTGATTGAATTTGAGTGCTACTGCTATGCTATTTCTTTAATGGTCCCGTTCGTTGTATGAAAAACTTGGGATGGTATCAAGCTAGAACTGGTAAACCCTTTGAATTCGGACGCTCTATGTTATGGGATAATTTCACTTTAACCCCTCTTCGTTTATAAAACTGTACTTTAAACATAAAGTTTAATATTATACACAAATATCCTTAATGTTTCATCTTCTGTGTCACTTTAGTCACTACGGTTTTTATTGACTTTATTTGAGTCATTTTAACAAAATTCTGTTATTCTTCTTCTATTAATTTCTTTACTAATATATAAAAAAAAATACATTTTTTTATCAAAATTTTGCGCTATATTGAAGGCTATTATGATATTTTGTCATCAAAAATAATGAAGCTCTCGGGTCAATGTGATTCATTCATTGATTATTTCCCCACCAAAGAAAACAACTCACTACTTGCCTAGTACTTGTCAATAATACTTGGGCTCAAGGTCAAGATCAAGGGGCATTATATATCTTCCATTTCATTGTTGTTGTAGTCTACACTCAATCATCCACTAAAAATAAGATTTCTAGCCACTCAATCCTCGACTAAAGATAAGATTTCTAGCCACTATATACAATATTTTATAGTTTATATATATATATATACGCGCACGCGTACATTCATACTTTTAAAATTAAAAATATTTTTATAAAAATTTATTAGAATAAATTTGATAAGTGTGTGTGTGTGTGTGTGTATATATATATATATATATATATTAAAGTTTTATGCACTTGCATTTGATTCTATTTCACACATAAAGGCAAAGTAATATATATATATATATATATGTATGTATTTAGAGTCTTACGAAAAGAAAGCAATCCCTTAATTGGCTCCAATTCTACGTCAAGAAAGTTATACCCTTAAAGATAATTAAATTTAAAATTGAATTTTATAGAATGAATAAAATTTTAGAAAAATATTTCTACCCTAGAAGTTAAGCCAAAGTACAGGATGTAAAATAACTCCAAATTTGCAGACTAAAATGAATAATGTGGGAAATTATTGGATCAAAGTGATATTTTAAAAAAAGTTTAGGTAATTAATTAGGATATTTTAATAATTGACCACAAAATGGAAGAAAATTCAAAGCAAATGCAAAAGAAATAATTGAATCGAACTGCAGAGGAAGTAGAGGGCAAAGGATGGGACGCAAGTGGTTTAGCAAGGTAAGTAATCCATCATTGTCATAATTTGGAGGAGGACTAGGAAAGCCAGTTGTAGCTTTTATAGTTGCAGACTTGAAAACAAAACCAAGGAAAGAAAAAGTCATAAATTTCATTCAAACCCTTTTGTTAAGGCCGCCATTCAAAGAATGTGTTCACACCAACACCCTAAAAGAAGTCAGTCAAAATGTTCATAAATGCACCAACTTTGACTGGAATCACTAATACATATACGTGTGTTATATGTATCTTATATTTTTTTAACATTAAATCAAAAATTTTCAATGTAAAAGTATAATATTTAAGAAAATGAAAATTAGGACAATCAAATCAAAACTGAAACGTGAAAATATGATATTGGTGTTTCTTCTTCTAGCCTTATTGCGATTCGAGTGTTTCTACGTGCGCTCTTTTAAATTTCTAAGGACACTCACTTTTTCTTTTTGGGTGTACTAGGAATAAAAGTGAGGTTCTTATAGCAATAAGTCTGTTTTTCATCAATGAAGTTGGGCTACGGCCCAATTTGAAATCTCTAACACGAGTCCAGCCCAAGCGTGGAAATGCAACAACGATAATGAAGGATAAAATAAAGAGAAAAAGAGATGAATTTCGCGGGGCTCTCTCTCTCTCTCTCTCTCTCCATGGAGGTCCTGGCAAGTTCTGCTGCTCTTACTCGTTTATCTTCCCATTGTACTGTCTCGAACTTTAACAGAATTCCCAATTTCACATTCAAGACCACAATTTCTCTGGTACTCTTTCAATAAAAAATATTTCCTTTTTTTTTTTTTTTGAAAACTTGCTTCACATTTATCAACTCTGGCCGAGACGATTGGTCCATTAATATGTTTGATAAATTTGAATGAACTGGGAGTATTTAACTTCTTCAATAGCATACGGCATCTGGGTTATTGATTTTCTTTTGTTTGGTTGGTTCTCGTCCTTGTTTGGTTGAATGCAAGTGTGTTTTTCGTGGACAAGCATGTTTTAGTTGTTTGAAATCTAAGAATCCAGGATGCTGACAATTAGTATAAATCACTCATTGCTTGGAAAAAAATTGTTCATGAATTGGTTATTAATCTATTGTTTTCATGCTGTATGATTGCTCTTTTGAATGTCAAACTAAGAATTTTCTGACGTAGATTGTGATGTAAATGTGATGAATGTTATCATTCTTTTAGTGATAGTGGCATATTTTGGTTTGTTATTCTTGTTGGCTGTGCTGGTGCAGCCATGGAAATCTCAGCCTGTGAGGATTGTAGAAGCTCGACTACAGGGTTTCCTACTGTCTATAAGAACAAATGCCAGTAAAGGCTCAGAAGTTGCAGTAATTCTGGTGGAGATATTAAACATGTATTCTTGTTTCGGCACTTATGCTGGCTGAACAAGAGATTTTCTTCTCAGTGTGGGCTGATTTCTATGAAATACACCAGCAGTTTTCTGAAAGTGATGGATTGTTCAGACAGAATCAGGCAACATGTTTCAGTTATTTTTTTCCAGTTAGATTTTGCTGTGCTGCTTGTTGCTTCAGTTTCTGTTGCTGTTAGTGAAACTCCATCTTGTAAGTTTGATTTATGAACAAAATATTGAGGGAACTGTAAAATGTTGGACGATTTATGTATTTATTTGCTTTTTTCTATTGCCCAGGGGCCCTCAGTGAAGAGAACCGCCTCTTCTTAGAGGCATGGAGAACAATTGACCATGCATATGTTGATAAAACTTTCAACGGGCAAAGTTGGTTTCGGTACAGAGAAAATGCAATGCACAATGAATCAATGAACACTCGAGAAGAGACATGTATCTATTATTTTCTTTGCTATCAGTTATCTTTGTTACTAGTGCACCTCACTCAATATGTACAGTCTGCATTCACTTACCTTTGATAGTTTGCTGCCCTAACTGAAGTAAATTGATGTTAAAATAATTGGAGTTGAATTGGATCAACGAGCACGATTGTATATTTTATTGACGATTTTCAATTTGTTGTCTTTCTTAATATTATGGTGATACATTCTTTCCTTACCTGATTGTGTGCACAATTTTGTACTTCTACTTACATGGAAAACCATAGTACTTGCTGCAACCACTGCATAACATGGTATTAGTTTGTCAGAAGGATCTGCTGGAGGAAAAAAGTAAATTAGGCAACAAATAGATTGTTTTGCTGCAATAGTTAAAGGTATCTTTCTTGTTTTTCATGAGCAACACCTTTCTGAGTTCTGGAGTTGTCTCTGCATGCAGACACGGCCATAAGGAAGATGCTTGCCACACTAAATGATCCTTTCACACGGTTTCTGGAACCTGAAAAGTTTAAGAGTCTGCGGGTACGAGAACTTTTTCTTTTTACACTTCAATCCACTTCCTTTTCCGTTCAATATTGTGGAAGTTGGTATGCATAATCTACATTGGCTATAGTCCGCTTAAGAAGAATTTATGTTTATTTGGATGTTCCCCTTAGATCCCTTAATATCTTCTTTGAAGGCAGTCTGGAACTCAAGGAGCCCTTACAGGTGTAGGTCTGTCAATAGGCTACCCTACAGCTTCTGATGGATCAGCTGCTGGGCTTGTTGTTATCACATCTACTCCTGGGGGTCCTGCAAATAGGGCTGGGATTTTGTCAGGAGATATCATTATGGCAATTGATGATACTAGCACAGAAAGCATGGGCATATATGATGCAGCTGAGAGGTTGCAGTAAGTGTCTTTTGTTTCAATAAATTAGATAGATTTAGAATTCTTTTAAGAGCTGTAGCCTCTGCGTGCTAAAGATTTAGCACTTAGGATGCTGATGTTTATTTGTCTGTATTTGGGCACTTCTAAACACTAGTTTGGTGACTTTGCATTTGAGTGTTACTTTTTCCTTTGATTTACGTGCTGTTTGCCTCTTCTTTAGCAGAGATTTGAAGCAATCATCTATTGCATTTTGTATTATGGTTCATGAAATATATCACCACCCATGAACTTCAGAGAAAGTAATTTTCATATATTGGTTCATGGTAGTGTAGTGTAGTGGGGAAGATATTTTTCCATGGAATGAAGTCATTCTGCCACATGTGTTTCTGAGTCACGTGAACAGAAATTGGTACATTTAGAGCACACCTAATGTGTTTGAGTAGATAATGTTGTCTGCTTTATTACGTTAGAAACTGGGAGTTGATACTTAAAGACATTTTAAGATGATTACTGTGCTTTAATTGTTAACATAAGCTATCCTTATTTATTTATTTATTTATTGTTATTATTTATGTACTTTGCACTAAAGCTATGCAGATGTTGAGCTTTCCCATTTTACCAAGTGTAATCTGGTTACTCTTTCATTTTGATCCTAGCACAAATTTTTCCCCCCAAACATTTATTTTCAGTCCCTTTTAGTTGTCTATGATATGCCTAAACTTTTCTAGTGAATTACAGGGGACCTGAAGGAAGCTCAGTGGAATTAACTGTACAGAGTGGAACTGAAATAAAGCATCTAGCTTTGATGTAAGTTCTTGATGGCAAGCTTTCCATTGAATAAGAGAAACTTTGCACCGATACTGTTTGAGGGTAAACCCTTATGCATATCTTAAGTCCTATGATTGGGATTTTATATAATTTTTATGTTTTACTTCATTTGTTGCTAACCTTACTGGTAATGTTCACTTAATCTGCTACTTGTGCTCAGTTATCATTTGAGCATTATGGCATCTGCGTTTTTCTAATATAAATGAGGCATAAATTTAACCAAGGCTGTTTTCCAGGAGAGAGAAAGTGTCACTAAATCCAGTGAAGTCTAGACTATGCGAGGTTCCTGGTTCAGGGAAGGATTCCCCCAGGATTGGTTATATTAAACTAACATTGTGCAACCAAAATGCTTCTGGTAAGTGGAGATAGGTAGTTCTTATATTGTTCGGCAAGATGTATCAAGCTGTTATAGTGAAATGTTACTGCACAATAAAGGCTGGAACCTTACTGAATTTGGAAAGTAAAAATATATGAAGACTTGTTTGTGGTAAATTTATTATGTCATATAATACACGCTTTCTTTCACTGAATTTCATCATGTTTTTGGTATATACACTGTTCAAAACATACATGGTCTGCTTTACACAATTTGTGAGTGTGACGATTCTTACATAGTTAAGTTACTTTACAAGTTTGGTCATGTGAACATTAAGAGATCTTTCTTTTGTTGATTGTTTAATATTTTTTATTTACATTTGATCCGTGAAAGGAAGCTTCTTAGTGTTCTTTGCTATGGTTTCCTGACCAATTGTTTAGCATTGCTATGACATGATTGAACAATTCCATAGAATGCATGTAAGCAGAACTTTTTTCGAGGTGAAGCTATTTGAATTTTACTACTTTATATGGTGCTTCAAGTTCAACTTCTCTTTTTCTCAGGGTAAATTTGTGATTTTTGTCTGAGAGTCTGACTTCTTCTTATTTCTTCAAAAGAAAATAACATGTAAAATATTTATAGAGTTGCCCCATGCACCAAAAAATAAAAGGAAAACTAAACATATAAGAAAATCTGGCTAAACTAGAATTGTAAAACCAGTAGTAAACCTCAGAAAATAAGGAAAGAATAAGATTTTCCTTTTTTGTTTAGAATAAGAATTCTAACAGAATAAGAATTCTGCCCACTTTTTTCGTGGAGTATGTTGTTAGATATATTCTGTAGATTACTCCTTTTATTCCTATGTTTGAGGATTTACTTTTCTTGTAGGGGCTGTCCGAGAAGCAATTGGTACTTTAAGGAGCAATAGTGTTAATGCATTTGTGTGGGACCTTCGAGATAATAGGTGATGAGCTTTCAACATGCTCCATTCTTAACTTGGCCCTTTGGCAGGCTCTCTGAAAGCTAAAATTTGCTGCAGTGGTGGTCTTTTCCCAGAAGGAATTGAGATTGCCAAGATTTGGTAAGTCAAAGTGGAGGAAGAATGTAAACACTACAGGCTTATAGTTCTTGGTTTTTTCAATTAGTACATGGATGCCTTAATTTTTATGTCAAGATTGGCGTCCTGCTGTTGGTGATGACATGGGTAAAATATTTGGCTGTCTCACAAGGTTTATTTATATTCAAGTTAAATGCAACATAAATTCAGTAAATGCCATTTCCTATGCTTTTTCTTTGTACATCCTTTTAAGTTACAATCATGATTAGTTCATTTCTTGTATTGATTGTGATATAATTTTGTTATGTACAGTGCACTTTAGTCCTGTTTATCAGTGTTTACTCTACTCTTTTGCCTCTTCAAATATGTCAATTAGACTTGATTCTCATTTTTCATATCTATCATGATATCAGGGAGCTCTTGGGCCTTTACGTCATTGCCCTTTTATAGCCGTAAAATTTAATCTTCATCTCCACGGTTTCTAATGCATTGTCATGTCAAGTTGATGTGCATCAAATTTTCTTCATTCTCTCACCAGAGTTTCTTCCTGCTCTTATCAAACTTTGGGAGGCTGATATTTTCCAACAGAATTAATCTAAAGGTTTGGTAGTTTGTAGGTCACACGAATAAACTGAGATTTAAGGTTTTCTCCACAGCTGTGAATAGCAGGATTGTTTACCTAGACAGTATAGATGAGAATTGGATTTTATGAGCATCAACAATAAAATTAGATGCAGGGACTTCATTTGGCAGAATGATCAAAATGGGATATTGAATTGATGTGAGCACTGAAATGAAAAAGGTTAAGTTTACTGTTTTCGCAAATTAAGGAGATGCTAAGGACCCAGGGCCATGTATATGTTGAGACTTTTGTTCCTCTAATACAAGTACTTTACTTTCATTTTTTGCATCTGACTGACTAACTCTTTTTATAGATCGAACTTTAAGGATCTTCTAGCTTCTTTGCAATGTCTTCACTGTTGTGTAATTCTATTTCAAGTTTAATGCCCTGCTTCCAATTCTTGTGGTGTAACTTCTAATAAATTAGCTGTTTCCTTTTAGGTTAGATAAAGGTGTGATTGTCTATATTTGTGATAAAAATGGTGTTCGAGATGTATATGATACAGATGGAAGCAGTTCAGTAGCAGCTTCGGAGCCCCTAGCTGTTCTGGTATGCTTCCGCATATGTCATGCTTTTATAGCATGGTCCTGATGGCAGTTTACCTGTAAGAAAAATATCCACAATTATGCTTCGTACAGTTCAAAGTTTGCTCTCTCTTGCAGTTTGCAAAATTAGTCTTGAATGCTTTTTCTGTTTCCAGTTTCCACGCTATCATCTCTTTTGATGTGTGTGCATGTATCTTAATCCTGGATTTTATTAACATCTTCTCTGAGCTTTTGTCAGGTGAACAAGGGAACTGCAAGTGCAAGTGAAATATTAGCTGGTGCATTGAAAGACAACAATCGTGCTGTGTTGTTTGGAGAACCCACATACGGAAAAGGGTAACTGTTATTTCTCCACATCATGTATACATAATTCCATATGTAATCCTAGCTGGAGCTTTTGTTCCACTCTGTAGTAAAATCCAGTCAGTTTTTCAGCTATCTGATGGTTTTGGCTTGGCTGTTACAGTTGCTCGTTATGAGACGCCAGCGCACACTGATATTGACAAGGTCTGTTGCTCATCCTATTGCATCTGAGCTCTCTCTCACGCTATTTAATTAAATCACCTTTTACCTTGCCCCTATGTAGGTTGGCGTGATTCCTGACCATCCTCTACCCTTGTCTTTTCCCAAGGATGAGGGCGGTTTTTGCAGCTGCCTCAAGGATCCTGCATCTGCTTGCTACATCAATAGAGACCAGCTATTTTCGAGATGACAATTTTTTTTTTTTTGGTAGTTTCACATTGTTTTGAATGTGGAATTTTTTGTGTAGTCTTTAACATTCTTTGGAAGATATGTTTGTTCTTTACCAAGTGTAGAAAAAACTTGAGACAGACACCTGGGTGAAGAAAAACCCCAGTCATTTCTACAAACTTGAACATAATAATTAATAGAGAAAATCTTGTATCGATGAGAACTGTTTAGTGTTATAGCTTGCCACTTAGAGCATATACGATGGATCGTCTAATGAACTTATTGAAATTGTCCTCGGGTGGAATATTTACAATATCAGAGCCTTTGAAAACAGTTCTGTCAGATTCTTCGACCGGGATGGATGGCAAGTTGAGGGGCTTTGCTTAAAAATGGGTCGACACAGAAAATAGAGGTCAGGTTTAGATTTGCCACAGTAACCGAAAAGAATGGGGGAAGCGCTGGATATTTCATTTTGGCATTTATCATCTACAAAACTCAGATGGCATTGAGAAATTTAGTGAGCATATGTCATAACACACAGCATATCAAAAAAATTTATTTGGACCTTATCTATAATGATTAGTGATCGCTGGCCGCCCAGTAAGAATAAGCAAACACTTTCACCACACACATCAATTGTGCTTTCCAAATTGAGCAACGATTACACTGACAAACATATCCTTGCCACCTCAGTTTCCATTTTCTAAGGCAAAAAGCCACATCAATATGCTCGGTCTTGAGCTGACAAGCATCCACGGATGCCATTGCCACCTAAAAGAAGAGGGCTTAATAGAATTAAAGTAGTGAATTCGTAGCAGATGGTATGAATGCCGCAGATTTATTGAACAAGAATGTTAGCGAGCCTGAGTGAGTGAAGCTACTTACGAGAAAACAGCCCTCTTCACCAGAAGATTCTGCACACAATTTCATCATGTACTTGTACAATAAGTCATACTAGTTGAATAAGCCATGGAGAATATAAGGGACATTTAGAAAGACCCCTCAAATAAAAATTTTACCTTCTTTTTTCCCAGGAGAGGAAAAGAAAGGGCAACTGCAAGACATGATTTAACTATATTTCAAGTGTCCGGATCAAAGAATATATCTTTACAAGTATGGATGAATTTAAACCTCTTACTGTAAATGGAACCGTACTGCATTTATGATAGGACATTCTGATAAAGAAAATATGAAAAACTTCAAAACAGCTCCATCATCTCCACAAGAGTTAAAAAATCAGGCTCAAATATAGTAATGGAATATACCATCGTAACGATTTGGAGACTCTCTGGTGAAAGAACATTTTTAATCATGGTTTCAGCTTTTCAACTTGGTGCAGAAAATGGCAAAGCATGAACAGTGGCAAACAACACCGTTCAAATTTGGTGACTTCCTCTTAGCACTTTGAAGCAAAATCAATCAAACTGATGCTCCAAGTTCCAGCTTGCTAGATTCACCAAAACATCTTAGCCCAAAAGCCAATAAATGGGAAAACAGCAATCAACAATCTTAGTAGCAAGGGCGTGTCACTTTTTCTTCCACTTCTACTCAACTTTCCATTCTGCATCCTCTGGGGTTCATTTCTCACTCGAGATGTCCCCTGCATGGATCCTGCTTCATCCAGAAAATCCCATCCACCAAATTCAGGCACACCTTGGCTTCCCCTTTTGACTGGACCATTATTACTACCCACCCGGGATTGATTACCTGTCTTTGCCTTTCTGGTCTCCTGGAATTCTTCTACTTTGCCTTCCTCTGTTTCAACACTACTTGCATATATGGAAGATGATTTCATCTTCATTCTGGCTTTGTGTTTAGGCTGGCGTTGTTTCTTTCCCCACAACTTCTCAAATGCTAACAACACCAAAGACAGCGCAAGGGAGAGTGCTAATGTCATAAGGAAAGCTTTAGGGCCAGAAGCTAGCAGATATGAAATGATGATGGCTGGAAGAAACCAACCAAAGGATTTGAATACCTGCACAAATCCATCAGCAAAAATATAGGGACATTTCAGAACTATAAAAATGTCAATCCTACGGCAGAACTACACATGTAGTTTTCATTGAAAAAGATTGTGACTTCTCTGATGCTCACATTACAGGGGACAAATTTTAGTATCAGACACTATACAACTGAATGTTCAACACCTCAAACTTCACACTGCTTCACTTTAGTAAGTAATCTACTGGAAGGAGTATGCTCAGAAAGAAAAAGTATAAGATATATTCCACATTCATTGGCATCACACTGCTGCACCTGCTTGGTAGCTTAAAGAAGTCCCTTCAATGGCATCAAAGAGGGCATAAACTATGCCAATATAATCACGAATGATTTGGTGCAAAAGAGAAACTTGTGACATGTCTCCATGCCATGTGAGATATACTCATTTACAAAATTTTGAGACCATTACAACATCCCAATGCATTTATAGAAGCATTAAAATCAGAAATGCCTTATGGTTTGTTTCAATAAAATGAGAATTCACAGCAGCGCAAACAAGCGTATGCTACTAAAAAATATAATTCAGAAATGTAATTGATAAAATCCCAAGCTTTTCTTGCCTAATACTAACAAAATTATTCATCAATCACGAAACCTGCAAAACAAGACATAACCATAACTCAAGTTGCATACTCCAAATAACCACGGCACGAATAAAAATAACGACAAACTAGCCAATATATCACCTACAATGCAACCAATAAAGAAAAAGGGTCGAATTATTGGCCAGAAAATAACTTAATATTACCTTTAATATCCAGACACTTTCTATGGCTTCATCGAACATATTACCAAACCTTTTATTTTTCACCTTTGGCGGCTTCTTAGACCACCACTTTCTCTTCCTCTTCTTCATCTTCACATTCCCAGAAAAACCTTCCTCTTCCCCCTCCTCTTCTTCATCATCATCATCATCATCATCTTCTTCGTCTTCGTTTTGGTTGAAGCTGAACTTAAAGTTCTGGGCACGGACACGCTCCGCATTCGAGTCCCACTTGCTGTTGTTGGTGACACTGAATGAAAAACGAAGATGTTCATGTCGAGAAGCGAAGTCAGAATGAGAGCTTCTGAGTTGCAAGAGCTGAAGCGGAGGGAGGAAGATGATGGGTGTCTGCGGGAAAATGAGGAGAACACCATTCTCCATTACTTTGAGCTCTCCATTTGCCACGTTCTTATTGTCTTCTCCATTCCTTAAAATTTCTCGGCATATCTTTCCAGAGACACACACGATCAACGTTGTTCTCCATCAAACGCTGTCGTTTAAGTGACAAAAACCTTTTATTAAATTAAAAAAATAAAAATCTTTTATTTCAAATCTTAAAACGGTAGGTCGTTTTGTAAATTCCTGAAACAGTGAGGCTCATAGAGACTACAAGAGAGAGGTAGAAAAGGACGGCGTTGGTTTTTACTCTCCCCTAGCCTAAATTCAGCCGTCGCCATCTCCGCCTATTCTGTGAGACGAGAGAGAGAGAGAGAGGAAGAGAGAGGAAAGATGAGGCCGATGCAGATGGAGTTGTTTGGAGCAATGGAGGAGCAAGCAGCGACGGTGGCGATGGACGTGGACGACGTCGACCCACTCGAGATCTTTGGAGAAGGTGTCATCTCTATCGACAACAAACTTGCCGACGCAGACTTTTTCAATAAATTCGAGGATGATTTCGACGACACCGATATCAATTAATTCGGCCCCGGACGACATATCATCTATAAGTGATTTGGAGTTTGTTTTGTTTCGTCAGGCTCTTGTTTCTTGATTAATTCTATGTTGCAATACGAGAGACACAAGGGTATGTATGCAAGTAATTGAGTATTAAATACATGTTGAGTTTCACTTAATTAGAATGTATAATTAGCTGATTGTGGTGGTTGTTTTATTGTCCTGATTAGTATAAATTGCTTCAAGTAGGGCATGGCGCGATGTTAATTTAGGCTCGGTTGGGAAATTCTTTAATTTGTTTGTTTAGGTGTTTTTAATAAAAAATTTCATTATAAATCTGAGAGTAGTAAGTAATGGCAGTGGCTCTTGGGGATTTAAGAAGTTTCGGGTTCTTATTCAGCGTGCATTTTTGTGTGGTAACTACTCATGTTGATAATATCTTAGCAGTGGTCAGACCACTAAATTTACGATGGTGAACAAAATGGGGTTTGGGTTTGATTGAATCTAAGTGAAGGAATTTAGGTGTGGCATTTTGCCGATAATTGTCATATCTATGATATAAGTTTACCTAGAGGTGCATTGCTAGTCGGAATGCTGAAGATGGCTGTTCTTGATCAAATTCTTGGGAGTGTGAGTATTTAATTTCATGTTGCTCGTCCATTGCTGCTTATGAATGAATCTTTTGGTTGCATTTTCTCTTTGTATGCACATAATGTGCTGATGAATGTTGGAAGTGGAAGGAGTTGAAATTCATTTGGTATTTCTAGACATGAGCTCATATCTGCTTGGAAAGTTTTAGATATTTTGAGGGAACACGGATGTATTCCACATTCTAATTTGGCTGCAGATGTGTTTTCTGATTTTATCACTATTTGGCCTTTTTTTTCCTCCCTTTTTGCTAGGAAACATCAGGAGCTTTAACATATCTTGTTTGTTTATTTGGTTCTAGTTCTGGTGAATCATATATTCTGGTGCCATGTTGGAACTTGCAAGTGGATCAGTTGAAATATCTTGTTTAATGCCTTCTATAGAAGTAGAGGTGGTCTCACTTCGATTCATTAGTTTCTTTGGTGTGTTATGAAGGATTTTAAAGCACTGGGTTTGCATCTTTGTTGTAATCAGTGATCATAACTTCATTCTCAGGATGTTTTTGAATTGCACGGTAAAACATTATTTAGGAACATATTAGGTTAGGGTATTGACTGACCTAGAAAAAAACGCAAGGATTGTAGATGGTTTTAGAAACCATCTTTTGTGACGCCTACTTTGAATGCTTGTTTCTGTTGAAGCTTCTGTTCTATTTAGGATGGGCCCCTGGTTCATTTCTTAAGTAAAGCTCCTTCCTTCTAATGTGAATTTATGTTCCTTACCAACATTACCAACAAGAAAGGAAAACAAAAAAATTATAACAACTAAGGATGGCTGTGAGAGAGAGAAAACAGCATAAACAAAGTTAATGTAAGCTTGTAGCTTTAAGTTAATGGTAGCTTTAAGTTAATGGCAGCTGATATGTCCCTGATTTAAACTTTCAGAATCTCTTTACATAACTGATGTCTATGATTCTCTAAAAAGGATGTTGCTCTGGGAACATTGTGCATTGTTCCAATAATGATCTCAGTTAACTATTTGTCTTCTGCATCTACCATCAAGCTCCTCAAATATTTTTACCTTTGTGGTGGTTGTTCGTCCGGGCTTGGATTTTTGGAAAGTTACATTGTTTAACAATGCTTTGTTTGTCTTCCATTGTGAAATACATTGAAACTGTACTGTATAAACTCAATTGTGTCAGAAGTTTAAGCTTTGCCCATCTTACAAGGCATCGTTTTGCTGTTCATTTGTTTTTGTTTTCCTGTTGAGCACAAGGGTTTGCTTCACTTGCTGCATACTGGAACAAATGCAAGCCCAACAGAACCATCACTATGAAAAATTCACGGGGAAACCAGCAGCCTTAACGGCTATCTGATTTAACTATTTTAGGTTTCATACGATGGTTCTGCCATTTTAGGTTCTGTTCTCAGGAATTCTCTTCCGGCTTTTAAGAGAAGAATGCAGTTGGAATGAACAGACTATGTCCGTTGGGAAATTCTTGAACCTCAATATGATTCCGGTGAAACTAAGAGAAGTATGACATTGATTTGACGTCTGTTGAAGCAAAGAAAACAGTGTAACTCTACAGGGGGTTGGCTGCGGAAAGATTTAAGGATATTCCTCGTACATTTTTCTTCTTCACTCTGCTCAGTTCCTCTATGTATGGCAATAGGAGAATGAAAAAGGAACAATGGCTGCCGCAGGTAGGACGGCCATGGATAACAATTCTTCTTTGTGTTACCACCATGTTCCAAGTAAAAAATCAACACAGAAAATTAAGAATTTTCCCATCAAAGAAATTATAATGCCTGTACAATCACATTTGTCCATGTTGATTAACTGCAGTTAAACATTGTATATCTTTTTGTTTTTCTTCGTAAACAACCAATCAGATGTGTTTTTCTTAAGATTTTCTAAGTTCCTACTCAATGTGGTTATTAGGATAGCTTGTGTGACAAAACATGAAATAATGCGAGGGAAGATAAGAAGAAAACAACTTAAGAACTTAAGTTTTAGTTCCATAGTTGCCAATAGTTTATGCAATGATAGTTCAAACAAGTAAAAACAATATATGGCAATTTAGTCAGAGTGGAGACATTGTTACTATAACTATACACAGAATGTCCACAAAAATGTTGTGAATTCATTGGCATATTGATTTAAGTAAAAGTAAAAGATATCTTCTAACTAGAACACCTTGCGGCACTGACTGGACTCCTTTTCGTCCTATGGAAAGCCTGTATGCAAAGTATGCAAGAATATCAATGACTGTGCAAGAACAACCAACTTCAGCCTATGGCAAGAACACTGATTTATAACCAAGTCTAAACCAAGTTTTGAGTATTAATTTAGCTGCTGCCTTTAGCTGTACCTTTCCTAGCCACTGATACGCCACTGCGATCATCATTTTGAGAACTTGCTGCAGTTCGGTAATTCAATCTCACATTCTGAAGAAAGAGACAAAATTTATATTAATATGAACCATTAACTGAATGTAAGAGCCAAGACACTAAAGATTTCAATTTGCAGAAGCGTTAAAAGGGAAAAACTTTTCTTTGTGTAGTCGCGTAACAATCAGCGAATGAATTTCCAAGGGTTATGTAATTTATTAACTAGATATTCCGTACGTCTAGCAGCGAGATGTAATAGAAATCCTCCATATGCTGCATAAGTGCACTCCCATCTCGAATTGAACGAAATATATTTATCTCAGTTTGTAATATCTTTTCAATAAGCTCCTTCTCACCTTTCATCTGCACAAGTGTTCTCAACAACATGAGTCAGAAATCAGGAAGTAACCCTGAAACAGTTATAAACTACTGGACACGGTAACAGCAGCTCTCCACAATCCAATAATTGATTTAATGCATTGTTTACAAGGATAATTGGACCTCAAAGCTTTCCAGTTTCCATGGAGACATAGTTCTAAATTTTCAATCTCAGAAAAAGCATGTTTGAGTTAGTGAAGACTCAATCAAACTCCTCTTGTTTTTGAGTAGCCACATACAAAAATCAAGAAAAAGTTAAATGCATGTTTGTGCTTGTGTTTGTAATTTTACAGAGAATATTGTCTCTCACTAGATGATATTAACTACTAACTGGGATATAACACGATATCTCTTTATATTAGAACATGGATGATCTATCAACTTATAATTTGGCATCCAAAACCTTTTGGATGATTTTACAAGAAGAAAAAGAAAGAAAATGATAAATGACAGGAAACTTACAAATTCATTGACAAGAACGTCAGGTGTGTACTCCCCGATGGCATCACCTTGATAGCCATCTTTTGAAAGTTCCATATTTTCCTGCATAGCATATTTTAAAGGAATAAGTAACTGCAGTCATTTGTTAAGAATACTCTTGTGAGCTATAGATGATGGGAAAAGAAAGAAACAAAAAAAAAAAAGAAATATTTTAAAGTCTAAAAATATTTGAAATTTTAAGCTGCAACAGACTAACTAATTCAATGTTAGCTAATATGAAAATTGCAATTTTAATAGAAGAACTAAATGAAACCAGTTCTGTTATGGTCCTCAATTCTTCAAGGAGAATATGCAGCCTGAATGTGGCAATTAAAAGCGGTATAAACGTGGCAAAGCTGCGTATTACCAAGAGGACAAGGCCAGTTGAGTCATTCATTAAGGCGGAATCAACATCTTTTAGTGGTCAAAAAAAAAAATTCTCCCAAAAGACAGATTAGTTAGTGTCATCAATAATTATCTAGTTGTGAACTTAATTTAGATGATATTTGTTCTGCCCGTGTAACACGTGTAAACTAGAAATCGATATACCACATATATACCACGAGGACAAATCATTCAACTTGGATTCCACATGCTTTGAAAATTGAACAGAAGGTCGAGCCCAAAACAATGGACCTACCAAAGCATCTCTTAGCCCTCCAGCTACCAGGTACACAGGTTGAGCAACATGGCAATAGCCCATCAAGTGTGGGACGGTTGGTATTATGTCTCTGTGGTTTACAACTCTCCAACTATCTTTAACTTTCTGCAAATACAAGTATTGAAGGATGTGCAAACAGTACCGAGCATGTTTTAGGGCCCACATGACATTAGATATGAAAGAAAGTCGGCATCATGCAAGCTTCAAATTAGCATTCAATTAACATAATTAGAATATTAGCTTCTCATCAAAAGATGACTGGAAAAGGAAACTTACCCAATGTTTTAGTATATGGTATAGAAAATTAGGATACAATGAAAAGAACTAAAAAATTTAAAGTATTTTGTTACCTCATTATAAACTTCAGCAAATCTTTTGTTACCAACTCTAGGAGATCCAAAGTTATACATAGTCACGGAAGTTGCCCCATGCCTGAAGCACACAAAGAAGAGGAATGTTTACATATATTTGCGTCATCAACTCTCAAACATGTAGGCATGAGCAATCTTTAAGAACGAACTATTTTAGGCAACAAATTATAACAATTCTCTGGAGCTTCTAAGATTATTCAAGGCATTTCTGAATCACATCACAGATTAATTTCACTGATAGGTGATAAATTACTGTTCAATCAGGAAGAAGCTACTGATATTCACCAACTTATAAAGTACTTGACATCACTGAGGTATTGGAAGGCAAACTAAACTTCCAGGTTCTCACATACTTAGTTCTATTTCTTTTTGCTGAATATTAGATTAGAAAGTCTTTTCTTTATAATTTTCTTTTGTCTTCAACATATTATGACATTAATTCTATATTTATGGCCATAACAGGAAGCTTTCAATAAAAATGGAACCTCGTTATTTATCATTTTCCAATTTGTATCGTAATTGAGGAGCCAACTTCAGATCAACTTATTGAAAATATGGCCTTGAACAGAGCATAACAGACAAAAGGGATTCTTGCAGTCAACCTCAACAAGTTCAGGAATGAAACTCAGTTTAGTTGTATCAAAAGTACTCACTTTGCTAATTGGCTTGATGACAGTTCAAGAGCAAGGAGGGTAGCTAGTGCACCACCCAAACTATGACCAGTCACATAAACGTGCCACTTGTGCAATGGCTCAGCACCATCATCTCTACAACAGGCAAGAGAGAGAGAGAGAGAGAGAGAGAAATAGTTTCTTTGTCAAAGAAGTCCAGATTTCAATATACAGAACTTAATTTTGCAAAGTACATTGCTTCAATAGGACCAGACCAACATTTTCTTTTACTACAATCAAGTTGCATTTAGGAGAAAATGAACTCTGAACTACTATCAAATGATGAATTGGCTGTCGAGAATTCTGGTTATTTATGTAACACTCCAGTCTCAGCCCCGGTTGAAATATAAACTTACATTAATCACACATTCACTGTATCATGCAAACCATTAAGCCAGAGCCATCATCACTGTCACTAGAACTCAAATAGTTTTGCTCTCAATCAACTTTACTACATTAGCATAATGCCTGAGAATTATATAATTAACTTTAAAAAGAAGCACAACTTACTTATAACCTATTGACAGTTTGATGAGGGAGATGATCCTTATCCTGACAGAATCATAAGCACTTAAAAAGCCACTGTGAACCTTAAAAAAATATACCACCACTTACTAAATTGTAAAAGAAAAGTTGATATAAATAATCTGTAGATCACATAAGTATTTCACATCAACATCCAATCTTTGAAATTATATGCATACTTGAACTTCTTGCTTGAAGTCTCCGCCAATCCTTTCAGGGTTTAGCCTATAGAGTTGAGAAAAAAAAAAAAATTAGCACTACAAAGCTATAATCACTAACTTGAGTGCATAATACATAAAAGAACTAGAACAAACTCAGGCCATGATAAATGTATTATTGGATGAAAAAAAGAATATATAATTGCAAGAATAACAAAGACAGAGGTTAAAAAGTACATAATTGCAAGAACAAGAAAGAAATAAAAAATAAATAAATGCAGTGAACCACAATTTGAATTTTGATATGCTTCTTAGAAGGAAGCTCGTTTCCATTGTGTTCTGTCTATTTCTTTTCTTTTTTCAAAGAGTGATGACAGAATTGCATATTATTGATAAACAAGCTTTGCACGGTAATCCATTTGCAAATCAAAAGGAGAGCCATTTTCAAAATGCATAGCTTTTGAATAAATTAGATACATTGACTGAAAATAAAAGAATGGAAAAAAAAAAAAGAGAAAACTACTATACAAGTCAAACTGTGGATAAATTTTAGACCTACCCAGCAGGAACTAGCATTAGATCAGTTCGCAAGTCCTTCCACCTAGACTGCAAAAATCAATATATGTGAGCAATTTAATATGAAAGCTAATTAACAGAACTCCACTTAACTGAGAAAGAAAATATTTCCTACTTGTTCTGTCCCCCTAAAAGCAACAACCAATCTTTTCCGT